>JAWWMP010000001.1:94889369-94901668 GCA_035047865.1 Dendrocincla tyrannina
GGGGGGGGTTGGGGGGGTCATGGCCCGGGGGTCTCCAGGGGTCTCAGGGGTCTCGGCCAGGGGGGCTCTGGGGTTCTCGGGGTCAAGGCTGGGGGTCTCCAGGGTTCTTGGGGGTCATGGCTGGGGGGGGTTGTGGGGGTCATGGCCAGGGGGTCTCCAGGGGTCTCAGGGGTCTCGGCCAGGGGGGCTCTGGGGTTCTCGGGGGTCTCGGCTAGGAGGGCTCCAGCCAGATACCCATGGGCAGGGACTTGCCGGGGGGCCCACGTGTGGCTGCTCCTCCGGCTTTTCTGAGCCCCCGGCACCACTCATGGCCTGTGGGAGGAGAGCAGGGGGGGATCAGCAGGTGGGGAGGGGGGTCCCACCCACTGACACCCCCCCCACAGGGACCACCCCGGCCCCTCAGGAGCCCCCCCAGGAGCCTCCTCGGGCCACTCAGTGTCCCCACCCCACTCAGGAGCCACCCTGGGGTCCCTTCCAGCCCCTCAGAACCCCCCCAGAGCCCCTTCCAGCCCCTCAGGAACCCCCCAGGACCCCTCGCAGACCCTCAAGAGCCCTCAGGACCCGTCGCAGACCCTCAAGAGCCCTCAGGACCACCCCAGAGCCCCTCGTAGCCCCTCAAGGCCCCCTCAGCGCCCCTCGCAGACCCCCAGGCCGCCCCCAGAGACCCTAAGGCCGCCTTGAGTCCCTCTCGGATCCTCAGGACCCCCCCAAAGCCTCCCCCCGCTCCCTTGTAGACCCTCAGGGACCCCCCAGGACCCCTCTCAGACCCTCAGGGCCCCTCCAGGTTCCCTCATAGCCCCTCAGGGCCCTCCCATGGCCCCCACAGGGCCCTCCCCCGCTCCCTCGGAGCCCCTCAAGGCCCTCTCGGAGCCCTCCCAGGTTCCCTCTAGGACCCTCAGGACCCCCCCAGGGCCCCTCTCGGACCCCCAAACCCCCCCAGGTTCCCTCTCGGACCCCCAAACCCCCCCAGGTTCCCTCTGGGACCCTCAGGACCCCCCCAGAGCCCCTCTCGGACCCCCAGAACCCACCCATGGCCCCGCTCGGACCCTCAGGCCGCCGTCAGAGCCACTCTCGGACCCCCCCAGGTTCCCTCTCAGACCCCCAGAACCCCCCAGGTTCCCTCTCGGACCCTCAGCACCCCCCCAGACCCTGCCCTGGCCCCTCACGGGGGTCCCGCTCCCTCCCTTACCCCTCTGGGTTCTCTCCGGGCCTGGCGGCGCCGCCGCAGTGCGCAGGCGCGGCCGCGCTGCCCGCCGGGAGCGGAGGGGACTACAACTCCCGGCATGCTCCGCGCTGGGAGATGGGCGTGGCCACGCCTGGTGGGCGGAGCTTCGATATGTGGGCGTGGTAATGCGGGTGGGAGGGGATTCGAGTGAGGGGCGTGGCTAAGATGGATGGGCGTGGCTCAATTGATGGGCGTGGCTAAGACGGATGGGCGGGGCTCCAAACGATGGGCGTGGCTAAGACATATGGGCGTGGCTAAGATTGGTGGGCGGGGCTACGTTCGAGGGGCGGGGCCGGGGGTTGGGACACTGGGACCAGTGCCATGGCCCGGCATCCCAGTGCCAGCTCCCAGTATCCCAGTTGCAGTTCCCAGTGCCCACTCCCAGCTCCCAGTGTCCAGTCCCACCTCCCAGTATCCCAGTGCCAGTTCCCAGTGCCCACTCCCAGCTCCCAGTGTCCAGTCCCACCTCCCAGTATCCCAGTGCCAGTTCCCAGTGCCCACTCCCAGCTCCCAGTGTCCAGTCCCACCTCCCAGTGCCAACTCCCAGTGCTCAGTCCCACCTCCCAGTATCCCATCGCCAGGTCCCAGTGTCAGCTCCCAGTATCCCAGTGCCAGTTCCCAGTGCCCACTCCCAGCTCCCAGTGCTCAGTCCCACCTCCCAGTATCCCAGCTGCAGTTCCCAGTGCCCTCTCCCATCTCCCAGTGCCCAGTCCCACCTCTCAGTGCCAACTCCCAGTGCTCAGTCCCACCTCCCAGTATCCCATCGCCAGGTCCCAGTGTCAGCTCCCAGTATCCGTGTCCCACCTCCCAGTGCCCACTTCCCATAACCCAGTATCCCATCGCCAGCTCCCAGTGTTAGCTCCCAGTATCCCTGTCCCATATCTCAGTGCCCAGCTCCCAGTATCCCACCTCCAGCTCCCAGTGCCAGCTCCCAGTGCCCACTGCCCAGCTCCCAGTGCCAGCTCCCAGCACCCCGTGCCAACTCCCAGTGCCAACTCCCACATTCCAGCGCCCATTTCCTGCTTCCATCCCCCACAATCCCAGTGTCCACCCGCGCTGCCCAGTCCCGTGGCCGGGCTGCACCTCCAGTTCCCAGTTCCCAGTTCCCGGTGTCCACCCCTCCCAGTTCCCGGTGCTCTCCCCTCCCAGTTCCCTGCGCCCGCCCCGCCCCGGTACCTGCCGGGGCGCCCGCGGAGCCAGGGGAGGGTCGGACAGGGCACGTCGGACCCGCACCCCAGCGGGCACCCTGCCGAACCCCTCTGGCATCCTCTGCCTCCCTCTGCAGCACGGCGGTCGGAGCTCACCCCGCCCCAAGGGGCGCGCCGCAAAGGGCAGCTGCTCTTTCGGATTTCGACTGTCATTGTCCGCCCCTCTCCTTCAGTAAACTGCTCGAAGGAAGGAGTCTGGGAAGGCTGTGTGGATGGGAGCAGACTGGATATAGTTCAGCACCACAAAGACCCACTTGATTCCCTACTGACACATAATGCCCAACAAAGGGGAAACTCTGGGTATGCCATAATTATCACCCTGTGAGAGGGACGCGGAACCAACACTTCTTACGAGGTTTGTAGTTACAAAACAAATGACAGCTTGGATGCATCTGTTTCTGTCCCGGTACTACAAGCAGCTTGCTCATGCCTTGCTGTTTCTTGGCACTGTAGGTAGAAATCCTGCAAAAAAACCATAAAGGCAGCAAAGTCACAAATCCTGGTGACAATCTTTTGCCACCTTGTTGAGTGGTGAGAGTGCCTGATAAGATATTTTGCCCACAGACGAGAACCCTGTCTTTTAGCTAGTGTGCAGCAGTGCATCTTTTTTCATTGGAGGCTTAAAAGGAATTGTCCAAACAAACTCCTCACTAAACATCACCCTACACAACGTATGCTATGTAGTCTTCCACTACTTCCTCACAATAGGAGCCATATTTGCTATTCCAGCAGGATTGACCCACTGATTTCCACTATTTGCAGGGTATACCCTACACGGTCCAAACTCACTTCAGGGTTATATTTTCAGGAGTAAGCCTTACCTTCTCCCCACAACACTTCTTAGACTGAGCTGGTATGCCACAATGCTACCCAGAAGCCTATGTACTATAAAACACTATAGAATATAAATATAGAATATAAACACCTGTATTACCCCTCACTTGGTCTTGAATGGTCCCTGTTTACCTGATGATAGCACCTGTGCTGCTGACTCAGGTTTGGTTTGTAAGGTTTATAAGCAGCTGTTTCTTGTTGTTTCTCGTGGTATGTTTGAAGCTCAATTGTGATCCACATGTAGCCGTCCACTTTTGAAATTCAAGTTTTTTTCAGAGAAGTCCAAGCTGTGAATCATGGCTCTGACCACAGCTATCTTCAAATGAAGTTTTAGGGCTCTGATACACAATTGAACATTTAGTGTCTCTGTAGCCAGATTAAATACAGGCAGCAGAGGCTGTGGAGTGTGGTATTGAGGGCAGAGCATCAGGCGTGTTCCCTACGCCTGGAAGCTGACCCAGTACACAAGAAGAGTGAAAGAGCCATGAGGACTGAATGGAAGGAGAACCAAGTCTCTAGCCTTCTGTTTGCAGTAAAGAGTTAGAAAATGTCCTCCCAGATTAGTTTTTATCTGAGTGCTGCACACTATAGGGAACAGAATTTAGACCCTCATTCAGGCTCCTGCAGGTGAAATGCTTGGATGACATCTTCTGTTCCTTGATTTTGAATTCTGGCTGTCCTCTGTCAATGATTGAATATCCCATTTCCATTTTCCTCAAGCCTCAGTGTGCCTTAGTGCTTTGCTGAAGCACTTTCTTAAAAAGTGGACTGAAACTCTCTCAGGTTAAGGAAGGCCTTCAGTAACTCTTTGCTTGTTGGTCAAGCCATCTAAATAACCAAGGTTTTGGTCAAGCCATCTAAATAACCAAGGTTATGCAAAAGACAGGTAATTTCCTCCTTATGCTCTGTAAGCAACTTTCATGCATAACATCTGTCATTTCCTATTGATTTCCACTCAGTACAGAAAGACTGATGTCTGTGGAAAGGATCTCCTAGATTTAGAAATGTCTATTTCTTTCCTTTGACTTTTCTGCAATGTAGGCTTTTAACTCTAGAGTCACCTTCCCTGTTTGACATCTAAAATGGAAAAGAAGGAGGAGCTGTGTAAAATACCTCAGCAAAGTACTTTAAAGCAAGCATTTCATGTCAAAGAGAGGTTGTTGTCAGTAGTACTGAGGTAAGCCCCATTTTTGCAAACATCAACAGTCAAAAGTTTATTTACAAGGCTAATTGTGTTTCAAGTCATTCAGGTGTCTTATGTGAGACAAAACATAGAGGAAAATCCCTGCAAGATAAAAGACTGTCTCAGAAGTGAGAAAAGTGAAAAAGCTACAAAAGAATCATATCTATACATCTAAAAATGAACAATCAATTCATGTTTTGTTCTTGGAAGAGGAGCACTGGTATGAAAAAAGCCCCTGTATCCTAGTGCTTGCTGGTGCCTAGTTCACTTAAAGCAAAGAAATGTTTAGATGCCACAGGAGACTCCAGAACAAAACTGGATTGCTGTTTTCCATGAGGGTGTTCTTTTACAATGCAGCTAAGCTGGTTTGGGAGCTATTTGTTGTCCTAAAGGTGGCAGTCCTGCTCCTAATGCTTCCTCTGTTGGAGCAACATTTAAAGGAAGCTAAATATTTTTTTATAGCTAGTTTAGTTCCTTGAATGGGCTGCCTGAGAGTCAGTGCTAGGTCGATGAGAAAGAAGCAGAAAGCAGCTGCAGTGCCAGCAAAAGAACATGAGGACTGCTCTGGGATTGCAGCAGGCAGCCACCAGTTTGAGCTGTCTTGTGAAATTCACCTTGATAGGAAGAGCTCAGAATAGAGTGTACTTTAAATATGCTCTTTCTGTGCTATTATTCTGCTTTATATGGCTTAAATGAACTGTTTAAGAGAAAGGAAGATTCTGTTCCTTTTTGGTTAGGAAACACCATCAGGCAAAGGGAAGACCTCACTTCTAGTGCTTGCTTGAAGAACTGATACTAGATGCTTGAGCAAGGCACCAAACCAAAGTCTCCCCATTCCCCTGCAGCATCCTCAGTCATTCCTCCTGCAGCAAATTCTCTAACTCTGAACAACACGTTTGTACAGTTAACATGTGCAGTGTATATCTGCGTCACAATATACTCTCAGCAGGAGTGCTGGGTCTGCTGTAGTTCCTGTATCAAAGCTAGCCCTGGTGGCTCTGCAGAACACAGAACTCTGCGGTGTAGACATGCCATCCTCTAGCAGATAATCCATATTAAAACATCATTCTAACAGTTAATAAAATATCAAATTATTCCACTAAACTGACAATGTTTCATTAAAAGAGCAATATTGATTCTTGTTCCAAAGCTGATTCTTCTTCTATTACAGGCCCTCGTAGGTCAGTTTAACATTATATCCAACGTATATAAAGCTTCCCAATTTTTTAGTTTTCATTAGTTTGCTGACATAGAAGCTCGGCTTTTGTAAAGCCACAAATTAGAAGGAAGGCACAAAAAATTCTCCATCATAAATATTTTAAGTTAGTGATGTTCACTGTAGAAATAATTTGTTATGAGTGCAGATCAAAAAGAAAAAATATGAATTTTGGATAAAATCTTTGTAATGGTGAGATAAGATCACCTGCTAGTTTTAACTGCATCTATTCAAACTCCAGTATGATCAGAATGTGGCTTAAATATCTTTTCCAATCTGAGTGCATTTTACCAAGGATGTTATTGCAGTTCATTCATTCATTAATTCATTCATTCCTCTATTGATAGCTATGCATCTAAATTGCTGTCACATTTGACACTAACCTGCAAACAAATCATCACTCCCTGCTTCTTCCACAGAGCATGTCATTATATATCAGTTCAGGGGATGAAATTCTGAATCAGAAGGAATTTGAAACAATTTAGAGTTGTCAGTCAGCTCATTTCGGTAACGTACTGTTGGGAAATTCTAGTGTGGGTCCACCAAGTATTTTTACAAGTAAAAAGCTAGAGAAAATCTGTATGAAGACATGGAAAATCCTACAGCATGAGCTTTACCAAAATGCCAAGCATGACGTTGGAGTAGCATGAATATAAACAGCATTCCTTCTTGCAGCTCAGAAGTTTCTGTTTGATAGGAAATGGAACCAAATCTCCTCTGTCCTCTTATGTTCAAGGGGATTGCTTTCACTTTTCCACTTTTTTTTTTTTAATTGAGTAATGTTTTCTGCAGATCAATTCAAACTAAAGATCTTGCTGACCCTACAGTTTCCTCAGGACATATTCAACTTGTGTTGTGAATGTCTCATCCCTGTGAGTGTTCAAGGCCACATTGGATAGAACTCTGTGCAGCCTGGTCTAATGAAAGGTGTCCTTGCCCATGAAAGGGGAGTTGGAACTAGATGATCTTTAAGGTCTCTTCCAATACAAGCCGTTCTATGATTCTAAGATTCTATTGGAATGAATGTTTTTCTTCAGAAATATAATTTCAAATACGTACCTTGGCGAAGTGGAGCTGTGACACTCTCTCTGCTTGTCCTGTGCAGCTACAACACATGCTGTGTAGGTTGCTTTTTAGTGGGATAGTCAGTTGTAGAAGAAAAACGTCTGTAGTTTGACAGCTGAAGGCTTAGGTAGGAGGTGTGAATCACTGCCTGAAAGCTGGGAGACACCTTATTCATGCAAATTGCATGAGGTGAAGTGAGGACAGTAAAAGGTCTCTAGACAGCCAGAACTGAAGTGGTTTCAGAAAGACAAAGTGGGGAAACTGGGTAAGAGAAGATTTGAGTCAAGGAAAGGGAGAGGGCATATTTTAATCATGCCAAACATACCTAGTTTTCTAACTTTGAATGCATTTCAGTTTTGCTGCATGGACACAAGTGGACAGGTTACATGCAAGAAAATAAACTGACAGACAAGCAAATAATCTGGTGTGGCCACGGACATGGCAGGTGATGCAAAAATGAAGTACGTGAAGAGAAAAAAGTGACCTAGAATATGCACATCAAAGGACAAGCCTATTGCTTTCTGTAGAATACCCACATTAAAGACCATTAGTTTTAAAGGAGAGGTCATGCAGTATCGTGGAAACATCAGGCAAAGTGAAAATGGAACAGCGAAAGGGAAAAGAGAAAGGAGAAGGAGTTGGCCTTTCGGAACAGGGAACGTCTTTATTTATATGTAACCAATACACAGCAGTCTGACTTGCTTCTACTGAATAAATGTCTTTGCTGAAGTTTTCCACCAAGGTTAATGAAACATTATGAAAGTTAGTCAAGGAGAAAAATTTTGTATCCATTGAAGTGTGTATGAATTTCACAGTATTTTTGTGTCTGTCACTTCAAATTATACTCATCCATGTTTATTTGTTTTTTTCAGATAAGACAATGACCTGATCAGATTGCTTTCCTGCTCCAACTCTATTAGTTAAATTCATCAGTAAGGACTTGTTTTCCAGTTCAGATTTCTACATCCTAACCTGGAGAGTCATATATCATTTTCTATTCTGTCAGCAAGCTAATTACAGTAGAGGGTATGTCATTTTAAAACTAGGAAAAGCAAGACAAATTAAAAAGGAAGTGTCAAAATTTATCTCATGTACAGTATTCAAAGGTTTGCTTTGAATCCATAGCACAAAGTACAGCACAAAAACACATAGAACTTTTGTGCCATAGATTTTCCTATATCTAGATCCATTCTGCAGAGTGGATCATATGCTAAGCTTGAGCAAATTGACAAAGACATTGATTTCTATTCATGGGTTTGCATTAATCAAGGTCCATAGCATTTTAATATGCCACATATCTTCTTGACAATTAGTTTGGGGAAGTACAAGCTTTGAAACACTGGAGCAGCTACTAACCTCTGAATAGCACCTCTGCTGATCTGAATTTATGACTTCATAAGGGCCTATCACAGCCATAAAACTACTAATTGTTGATGTGTTAATCATGGTTTGGATTACCAAGAGCTTCAGCTGTTTAATATTGCTGCATTTTAAGTATTGAATTAGATACCATCAGTTTTTACAGAAAGAAATATGTTACATTGTCAGGAATAATCATTCAGAAAATTTACATTTAGGCATTTTATAGACTTGTGCTGAAATACTGATCTGAGATAATTGTTCTGTAGATTCTTATCATTTTCATCATTCTATGAGTGATTTATACACTGGGGTGAGGTGCACAAAATGCTTTGTTTCTAACATTAAAACACATTACCTTCATGACTGTTACAGCCATGCAAGGCAGAGAATATCTGTATTTAGCTTTAGTTCAGTTACAGTGTGGCTCTAGTTATTTTAAATTTATTTAAATTTAAAGTTATTTTAAATTCTTAGTGAATCATTTTTAGAAACTGATATTTTGAGAGGAGCTATTTATTCATAGGAATTCAAACCAGTTCCTTCATACTGCCAGTTCAAAACCACATTTTGTCAGGAAAAGCTTTCTCAAGAGAAGGACATGCAACAATGCAAACAGTAAACTGTAGTAAATAATAATATGCATGTCCTTATCCTACCAGAGTTGCTAAATGGACAGTATAGCTGATTAAAATGAGAGGATCTGATCCTCATTACTCCAATGAGGTTAACTCCTATCCTGAATAAAGCAGACCCACCAACTGAAAATGTGTTCTGAGACACCAAGCAATGTCCTACTTACTTCTTGTTCTCCATGGGTCAACCAGCTAATCTTTTGCTTCACTGTTTCCACACTTTCCAAAGGTTTAATTTACATCCTGGTGAGAAAAAGGAGTGTTTCTAGTATAACAAGAAGACTGTAGGATGGATTTTTTTATTTCCTTTGCCTCTCAGAAATGACAAATCTTTAAAAATGGATTAATGATATTCCTTTTCATATACCATTTTATCATTTTAATATAGGTTATAAATGCTTTCACACATCTACACACAAAAAAAAGTCATCATCTGAATATGTAGAAATTTAACTCTGATGTCACTTGGCACACAAGTTTTGATTTTATTGCTAACAGGTATATTATTTTGTAATTAAAATGTCATACTGTATTGTATACATGAGCTTTAATCAAGTAGCTTACTCAGCAAAAGAAATCTGTCTGAAATCATTGTCTGTATCTGTGCTCTCCTGCTACATGTCATGTGGCCGCACATTGCAGGTTACATTCCTTAATGTTTGCATTGCTTATTTTGAGGCTTTTTCTGGGCAATGCTCGTGGGAAAACATAGAGCAAATGCCAAAAATATATAACCCTTAAATTGCTCTTACACAGTCCAAGTGAACCACATCACTGCTGTGTCCCAAGTACTCCAGCACAGACTCCCCAAAAACATTCCCAGTGACTGTTCTGAGGTAGAGATAGCTGAGTGGACCACCTGGAGAGAAACTGAATTAGGGTACAAGAAACAAAACTAAAATGGGGGGGAAATTGTGGTAGTCTTGGAAAGAGATGTATGAGGTGTAGTTGTGAGGTATTTCAAAGGATCTTGACACCTTTTTCATGACCACAAATGAAGGTGAACAGAGGAATAAAGGGAGAATTTGGATGATAGAAAGGGTAAAACCAGAAGATATTGAGAAGGTATCCCCCTTTCTGTCCCCATCTCTTCCAGAGGAGGTGACTATGTTTCACTATCCTATATCTCTATATAACCTTAGGCCTACCCTCATCATATTGGATGAACAGATGAGGACCTCACTGTTCAGGGCCACAACAGCAACCCTGCCAAATTCTGCTTCTTCTGCAAGCAACCGACCTCCTACAGAGTCACACCTGAGCACAGTGCCTGCAGTAATCAGTGATGTTCCTCCACTCTACTGGAAAATCAACTTGTGTTGTCTCCACTGGATATTGATCTGTTAAGAAGACTGCCTGAACTGTGCCCATAGTTTAAGCAATAGCTCAGTATCTGCTGGGTATTCACAGTTCGGTAGTAGGCTGAAAGTGGCTTTACGAAAGATTCATGAAGTTACTGGAACACAGTGGAATGGATGGAATTGCTATATCCAGGAAAAAAAAAAAGATCTGGGTCCAGAGTCCTTTGAATTGGACTAAAGAGCTGAGAATGGAGGAGCTTCTTGTAGAAACTTCTTAGGTTAATATACCCATTTTATAACCTTAGGAAGGTATTTAGGTACATATTAACCTGAATAGAGAAAGTGATTCTCAGTAGTGCCAGTAATCATTTAGTCAAATGAATCTCACCAGAACTGTCCATTTCATTTAGGAAAAGAAGGATATTGTTTCAAAAGAGAGCAATCCAGATATGAAAGAAAAAATTGCCTTAATTTCTGATAAATATTGCTTTTTAATATTAATTGAGAACTTTTCCTTGAAAATGAAGTGTTTGCTAATCACTTTTACATTCATTAGGAAAAATATGAAACAAGGGTGAATTGCACATTCTTCTGGCAGGTTCCTGAAATTCTCTGGTTATCACTAGCAAAATTGGCAATTTATCTGCCAAATTCCTCAGATGACCTAACCAACCAGTTAGGCATAATAAAAAGATTACCTTTCCATTAGTTTTGCTAGATCTCTGGCTTTGCAAGCACCAAAATAATTCACTCTTCAAATGTCTTACTAATGGAATTAAAACAGTAGTGAAAAGTCTGGGAAGTTCAGACACTGATTTAGTTAGACTTTTATACTTGTACAAAATTAAATATTTATTTTTAAAGTACCACAGATAGATAACAATGAATATTATACTTCATTGAGACAGTGTTGAAGTTTAAATCAGCAAATCAATATTCATTTAAATTGTATGATTCAAGCTAAATAACCTTAATTTACAAAGTTAGAAGGAATTATTGGAAACAGCAAAGAAAACATTAATGAAAAAATATGAAGAGTTATAGTCCTTTCAGCTCAGCAGACTAATGACTACATTTGCTACATACAAGGACCAAGGAAAGATTCATTTTACCAATAATATTCATATTATCATCACAGCTCAGGTATTCACACTCCCTTCAGCTACCAACCTCTTTACTAGTAGGCAGCAAATACAGGATTTAGACTGAGCCAGCTTGTCTTGTCCATGGTTATCTCATTTTCCTTTAAATAAAAGACAAAAACTTTTGGCACTGTTTCCAGTCCTCAGCTTATTGTGACAGACTTGACAAAATCACGCAGAGATCAATTTTACTTCGGCATGCACTGGCAGAGTAGAAGGTGCCCATCTGAGAATACACAGCACATACCCAGTAATATTAACCTTCCCATTCATTTCAGTCAGATAGTGTTTCAAATACATGATGCCACCGTGAGTATTTTGGTGAAAAAGTGCTAAGCCATTGCTTTTGTTATAGACAATTATGCATCTTGTTATGGTGTCTTGCTCTGGTTTTTGGTGAGTTTTGCCTAAGGAAGACCAGATACGTCTTTCTCTTATCTAAGATGGACTTTGGTGAGGAACCAACAAGTGTTTTATAGAGCTAAAGAGAAAAATACAGCAAAATTTATATTTTTTTTCCAGTAAGGCTCTACAAACCCAGTAGAATGTTCACTTCCAAGCCACCCTTTTCTCCCTTCCTTGTAGTCATACAGTTGCACGCAACACAGCAAGGGAAGATTGCTGTTTCTTCTCTAACCCTTCAGGCTTTGACACAGATATTCTCCTTCTCCCTATTTTTGTGTGTACAAAAATGTGGAAAGGGAAAGGAAAAGATCTGAGGATAAAGTCCTGCTGTCTCTGTGTCCTTGACATGGAACTGATTAAGAGCCCTTTGCCACCACATACCCCTCACACTCCTGTAAATGAGACATGAGGTTCAAAGACAAAGGATTTATAGAATGTATCAAGGTTTCTAGGTTGTATTTAACTACAGATAAGAGTTGCCTTCCTCTACAGTTTGGCCCTGTTTCTAGCCCAATTAAAAACAAATGCCCAGTTTCATGCTACCACTTTAATAACAAAATACTTGTAGAACATGCACAATGAAAATTCAGTTCAATGTTTAGATTTATGTAATAGCAACTGTAAAGATATTTTGGCAGGATAGCCTACCCTGATAAGGCCTGGAATCCGACCAGAGAATGCATACAATGCAAGCCGTCATGCCAGCTGTTACCCAAGTTCTACTGC
>JAWWMP010000001.1:94901768-94964528 GCA_035047865.1 Dendrocincla tyrannina
ACGGTTACTCCCCAGGGGTTAAGAGAAGGAGCCAGATCTGCCTGCTGTCTTGTATGGTGAGTTATATCAATCTCTACTTAATGATTGGTTCTTTTGCTAGCTTTGATACAATTGCTTTAATATAATTGCTTTGATACAATGCACTGAACTACTTTATGTTATATTATACTCTACTAGTAGGTTTTTAGCTTGTACACTGTATACTAATTCTGATTGACCTTTCATCTATTCACTTGCCTGTTCATTTGTCATAATAAATAATTCATTTCATATAACTATATCCATTTTGCCATTAATAAAAACTGTGGGACAAAGTGGTTTAATCACACCTCTATAATTCCTTGAATTTAAACCACTGACATAATCCAAGGCTAAGATACGATTCAGCCACACCTAAACCCTTCTCTGAGAAGGAGTTTAGAAAGCAAGGGAGTCCTTTCTGCATCTCATGAGTCAAAAGCAGGGCTTCTTTAGTAACTTTGTCTAAGCCTTCCACTCTTTCCCATGACTTAGAGAACAGTTTATATTTTACAATATTTACTATGATAATGATGAAGAATGAAGTAACTGTAAGTGAATAAATATAAAATACTATTAAATTATTTTTCGTTCAATAAGTTTACCTGTTATGCTGAGATATCAAAGAATAAATAGTGGCAGAGGACTTTTGCCTTTACTCCAGAATTCTGTTAATACGAATGTGACATCCTACTTTTTTCCATTAGCACTGCTAAAGAAACTAAATGCGTGTATGTATATATATCCAATATATGTACCTATCTATCCCCAGGGACCTAGTGAGGTGAAAGGGTTAAATCATGTTTAACCAGAATGTATACTTAGTGTTCTTTATCTGCTTGGAACTTGTTAGCTCTTGGAGGACCAATTCACTAGGAATGAATAATACCGTGAATGACATCAGCTTCCGCCAACATGCAAGAGGTTACTATGGTAATGGAGAAAGTTTTCCACAGTACAAAACAAGCACCATACTTGATATATTAGCCAGCCAAAGAAAGCAGTCACATATAAACTACAGCATCTTTCTAATGAATAGCCATTTATGCAGCATGCATGTTAGCAATTCTGCTGAGTTCCTCTGAACATCAAACTGTTGGCAGTTATATTGAAAAACTTGGCAGATTTACAAAAGTGCTAACATTTTGTTTTCAGCAGCTTGTTTTTTCTCTCTCAGAGCCCATATCTTCAGCATATTCACAGAGTCTTTAGCCAATGCCAACCAGGAAGGTCTCTGATCTGAGCTTAAATGTACTGTATAAGCACACTGAGAAGGCAGGATGTCCCAGCCATGCAAGTGACTCAAAATAGACTTTATTTTTTTATTTGTGGCAGAAGAACAGATGGGTTCTTTGTTAAGTGGTGCTTTCTTTTATATTTGCTCACCACCTTTTCCATAAGAGTTTAATCCACAAAACAATACAGTGTATTTGCTACAATGCAAAAGCCAGAAAATCTTGAAGCCTTCAAATCATATCACTGAATATATATATATATATGTATGTGGTTATTTCCCTAATGGATCAAATCCAGCACCATATCAAACTGCTTCAATATCCTGTTGTGACAAAAAAAAACCAAAAAACAAAAAACAACAACAACAACAAAAAAAACCAAACCAAAACAAAAAACCCAACCCCAAAAAGATGCAAAACGGGGCAAGATATTATTTAGATATTATTTCCTTACTCCTTCCACTTCTAAAAAGAAACAAACTGTGACTTCTTATTTTGGATGAAGTCCTATCAACTCTCCTTTCTTTGTTGCAGGGGATGCTGAGAAATGAAGGAAAGAGGAAATGTGAGAGCAGTTGCAGACCATTGATTCATTGATTCCAGGAGTCTGCTGGCAGAGAACTGTGGGGTTTGCTACTGATATAGATAACTGTAAACCTTGTGCCAAAGGACTGGGGTATCAACTGAAGAGGCCTTCTTCACAGCACTTTTTCTATATTTCTTCATTGCATTTCCCTTGCCAAGGATGAAGAAATGAGTAAAAAGCAAAGGAATATATTAGAGTGAATGAACTTTCATGCAATAAAACATTCTTGCCTTCCAGAAAAAAGCAGTAACTGATCTTGGATTCTGTCTTCTGCCACCTATGTAGTACATTTTGGCTGTAGATGCTGCCAAATATATACGTTTAAAATGCAGCCAAAATTGAGCTTCACTTCCAAGTCTTTCTGTGTATGATCATCCTGTCATTCAACCTGCCATTGTTTACATGGCAGTAAAGATCAGAGATGATTATTTGGGAAGTACTTTTCTATAGAGGTTATATAATTTACTTGCATTTGGAAGTATTCTTTCATAGAGTTCGTGCATCTTACCTGTATTTTGACAAAAATTTTCTTTTTTTTTTTTTTTTTTTTATCAGACCCTTTGCATCTCAGGCAGGAGCAAAACCAGGTTTCTGCTTTTAGCAAGTTGTTTGATGCTCTTATGCTTATGCTAACACCATCTCAAAAGTGGCAGTAACTTTCATTGAAGAAAAAACCCAAAACCCAGTACTGCCAGCACATAATATTCCTGAGAAGATTTGATCTGCTGTTTTATGAGATGGAACTTGTTAGAGCTCTACTCTTAAATGTGGTTAGATATCCATCTTCTTTTAAGTGTACACTGGCCTTAGTACTGACATTCAGCTGCTGTCCCACAGGCACTGCAGTAACTAGGAAGACATAGGCTCCTTCAAACTGCTCACTACCTACTTTAATCTCTGAGGGTATTTCCTTTCCTTGGATATATAAGGAAGCAGCACCTGACAGACCTGAGAAGAAGTCATTTGAACACTGATTCTGTGGTGCTCATACTCCCCTGGTTATGAGGTTAGGAAGCTGGAGCAGGTGAACTGAGCACAACCTCGGATCTACAAATTCTTCACACAGATTTCTGTTGCAGTGAGTTCTCTGTTGAGCTGCAGTCTGCATTTTACAGACACAACAGAATCAATACAGAAAATTTTATGCTCTGCTTCACAGATTTCGGTAGTGAATCAAAATCTGGATAACGATGAATAGAGTACCTGACACTGAAAATATCTATTTGCCCACATTTGCCACACAGTTTATGAGAGATAAGTTACTTTTTCATTTTCCTGTTCTTTAAAGGGTGTTGACAGTAATTTTCATTTCATGTGACAGTGATTTGTTTCCTTTGTTGTATTTATAGTGAAAGAAACAAAAATGACCAAAATAATAACTCAAGATTAAGGAGTATTCCAATGAATAATACAAAGAAGAATTCCTCACACACCATTATTCTTCTCTGCCATGATGGTTATTTATCACTGGCATTGTTAGCAATAGCTGGTTTTCTGGCTTCAAACCTAAAATTAATTTTTTTCCTTACTTTGTTTAGAATTAAGTGTAGACCTAGATTTTTATTTTTATTTTTTTCGATTCATCTGAGTTGGGAGTATGGCAAAAATTAAGCTGTTTCAGATTCTCTACATCTCATTGCTTAGGACTGTTACAATTAAAAAAAATGTGTATAAATATTTGTAAATTTTAATAAAAGCATTGAAATACTGTCTGATATGCGAACAGTTTTAATTATACCACCAAGACCTACCAAAACAATTTATAGTCTTTAACAAGACAAGTCCAAAACAGCATGACTCTTCCTCTACTGCGACAGAATACAAATGAATGAGCAGAGGAAGGCATAGTATCAAATGCCACATCATTTTTTCTTGTTCTCTCATCAGCTTTGCCAGAATAAATTATTTATATAGGCTTAGCAAGTGGAATCTGTCTCATTCACAGCTACACAGGTGACAAAATGTTACAGTGATAATGATGGTAATCTCTTATTGCCCTCAGTTATTTCTCCACTGCTTACAGTTACAGACCTGCATTTTTGAGTCTTCTACTGCTTAATTTACATAGCATAAGACATCCAGAAAGCTAACTTTCTATATTTGTTGAGTGCTGGGGCAGTTTTGAATTCAGCCAGTTGAGGCCAGCACAATTTTCTCATCCCTCAACTCTCTCTCCTACTAAAACATTCCTTTGATAACTACAGAAGTTCACTACATAGCTTAAACAATGTTCTAAGATAACTAGTGAAGTGATTATTCTTGGTCTGGAATTTCAGAGAAAATTTTTGGAGTAATTTTTTTACTTCCCTTAACTTGCTCTGGCCACTATTCTTCACCTGCAAGCATCTGATTTAAAACTACAATTTGGATGCTTATGACCCTACTATTACATTAAAGGTCTCACAATCACAACACATTTGCATACTCTTTCACTCATGCCTGTTGTGTTATCTCTGTATCTCCCTCATTCTGCTCGCAGTCCCTTCTTTCCACCCTAACCCAAGAAATGTAACTTCACATTTGAGCCATTCACACAAACAGATACAGACCTCAGGTATTGTTGCCTCACTTCTGAATCCACTTTTCCACTTGAAACAGTTTGCAAATAAGATGGAGTGACATTACAAGATGTCAGGTAAGTGAATTGCTGGGGAGAAGGAGAGACAACAGACATTGGCTGTGAAATCTCACAGTACTTCATACAGAATTCGTGCCTTCAGCAGAAGACAAATCAATGTATATTAGAGTGTCAGAGAGGAAAGCAAAGATGAATGTGGGAATCAGTTTCTGAATGTATCTTGAGACCAATGCTTATCTTATAAGTAATGTACAGTAGGTGAGATGGATATGCTCTGCAACTGCTAGGAAATGGACTCCAGAGTGGGAAAGGGCTAATCCTGAAAGTCTGGCACTCAGGGATTCAACGGAGCAGAGTTTAAAGAAAAGACAAAATGCAGGCAAACAGAGAAAAAAGAGAACAGAATGGTATAAAACTGGTGATGAGACAAAAGCTGGAGAAGAAAGATGGCTGGGAAAGAGAAGTAGACCTGCCCTCCTCAAAATCAATCAGTAGTCAAATCCTGGTCTTTCTATTTCTGACTTTAAGTTTGGTTTGTTAAATTTAATGTTGTTATCCTTTTACCACTGCCGAATGCCCTATTGGAGGTGGCCATTCTCAGGCAAGAATTTCAGGAGAGTTGTATCCTTTTTGTCTTTTTCCACTCTACCTGAATTTTGAGATATTCTCGACCAGCTCTCTCTTTTATACGTAGAGTTACCTTGGGCTGCCAAATAAGACTTACAAAACAGCAGTAGTGCAGTACTGAAGTTTTTTAAACATGCCTATTACTAGGGCTGTAGCAAAATGGCAGATTTCTCAGTGAGGAATAAAAAGCAGGTTTAGTAAGCAAGTAACAGAGGACTTGGAAGCCACATTTCACATGGCTGACGGAGTGCCAGACTTCAAAACTCTGGCAAAGAGCTTGCTGCTACACTGCATCTTTGCCCTAGTTTGAGTTTTAAATCGGAATTATCTACCAGCTTCCAGATTATAATGAAACAAGTAGGAAAGTAGTCTTGTGCTATATATAGTATTTGGAACTTAAGTTCAAGCAATAGCAAAAAACCCTAGTCTGATACTTTCCCCACAGGTATGAGGGAAAGAAGAAAGGGAATTGATAAAAATTGCAAAAATGTTCAGAAGGCATATAATCCTGGGCATGCCCCTGCTATGTTATAACTCCAGATAAATCCTCCCAGTTAGCTAGTCTGACCTCCTCGTTGGGAACTTTTTGAAAAACTGATGTTTCAGTTTAACAGGTAAAGCAAATTGCAGGAGAAAAAATAAATTCTGACCTGACCTCTTTCGCCCGCTTTTTGTTCTACACTTAAAGAGAGTTTTAGATTTCCATTTCTGTGACTTCTCTCATTCAAATGAAAGCAACGCTTCTAGTTTGACGCTTTATCCAGATTCTGGGATAGAAAGCTTCAATACTTTCTTTGGATGAGGGAATTTAAATCTGCATTTGCTATTGAGGATTCAAGCCATTAGATCAGTTTGTATTCTTTCTAGGTTGAAGCTGTTCTTTTTTTCTCAGACTGATTGGTTCTTCATGCTCACCAAATCCTCTTGTTCTGCTGACCACCTCCAGCTACTGAAGATTGCCCCGGGAATGGTGGTTCCTGTTAGAAATGGAAGGGTTAATGTGGCCTTCCCTTTCATAAGATGATTTACCTTGACAGCATGGCTCATGAGATTGTGCAATCTCACCCCACAAGTTAATCAACCACATAAATAACTGCTGCCCCAGTACATGCCAGTTAGGATTGCATACATTTATGTCAAGAGGGCATCTGTATGTTCCCATCTGGAATGGTTTCTTACACATTTACACCTAATTCAGATGAACCTCAGCAGTAACATTGGGCTAAAATCAAAGCTGAATTCAAAAAATGGTAGTAAGCCTTTCCTAAGGGGCTATAGGGGGTACTGTGCCATACACCATAGTTGAAAGAAAGGAAAGGAGGAAGCCAAAGTAAATGTTTTCAAAAGAGGGAGCAAAAAGTGACCAAGATGAAACATTTGTTGATGGTGATTTTTCAGCAGCTGATTTTACTTTCAGAATAGCCTTGGACTATTCTGCTTGCAAGAACCTTAAAATAATAGTGCAATATTTTTATCCTGATAATACTTTTCTTAGATTTGTCATAAGGCCATTCTAAGCTCTACATCTACACAAACCTGTACAGACAGGTATCTCCTGTCTAGCTCTAAAAAAATCCAAGCTCTGCATAGGTTTCAGACACTTCTGGAGGCAGAGGAAGATGTTGAGGATTACAATCACATCATGAAGGTCTGCATGTGAAGAACTAATGACTGTGTTGTTAAGGATTTTATAAAACACTGTTCTCACTGCTGTTTCGTAGTTGTACAAAAGTAGTTGTAAAATCCAGCAAAGCAAGAAAAATACATTGCATGCTTGAATTGTACAAGCTGGCTTTGCAAGCAGGCCAGTAGAATAAATCCCAAAGTTTGATTTACATTTCAAGCTCTGCTACAGGTTTTGTGTTATCAGTTCATTTCCCCATTCTGCCTCATGTCTTCATAACACATATAAAAGTTAGGAAATGGAGTATTCATTGCTGAGCTTATTTTATTGTAATGCTGCTGTGCACAGCTACTGTGTATATAGTAACTATTATGCACATATAAACAGGGCAATACTTGTCCTAGCAGAACATTAGTGTCTGATTAGACCCTCTTGACCTACTGCATTCCAAACAGTTAATCAGATCTGTAGTATCCAAATTGGTCAGGAAGGCTACAGACATTAAAAATGGGAGGTTTTTGGCCTGCAAGCAAGTAGAGGTCAAAATGAACTCTGAAGACCTGTCATCAGGCCACCCATTAACAAGGATTTCACCATTAATTATTTCCTCTCAATACAAGACTGATGCAAGAAATAAAGAGCAGCTAACATGGTTTAATGAGTTTATTGCGTAAATGTAGATAAACTTCCAGTTTGTGCTGTATTTGCATGCATGTTGAGTCATTAAAAATTAAGTGGAAAGTATCCAATTTAAAAAATATAAGGGTAGAGAGAAAAAAATAATTTAAAGATACATAGATTTGATAGAATAGTAACAGAGACTTAAGACACATTCCATATTAATGTATCTTCATTGAATTAACAGTGCTAAAATGAATAGCTGTGCTATTTGCAAGGGCTTTAACAAAAAAGAATGATCATGTTAGCTCAGTCCCTGTGAATAATGTATGAGGCTGAATTCAACTTATTTGCCTCATCTTGCATTCAGTCTAAAAACCCTGCAAAATAAAGGGCTACACTTAGCATTAAATAACAATTTGTTGTTTTAACTTCCCTATCATTACTTCTGTGCATTTAGAGATTGGTTAGAAAATTGCATATAGAGTAGTTTTCCATTTATTAGAATTTTCAGATTCAGTCTCAGTGTCAGATGGAGGACAATCTGGGACTTTTTCTATTTTCCCCATTTAAATCTTTTAGACCCTCAATGCATTTTTTAATAGGCCATAGAAGAATCAATTAAATCTTGTTATTTGTATGCATTACAGGGTTATGCTCTTGTGAGTATCTAGCCAGTGTTAATTAACCAAGGAAGAAAGTATTTTGTTCTTTTAAATGGTGTAAACTGCTATATTCACAAATTAAGGATCTAACAACAGTTCAGAATGGAAAAGTCTTATTAATAATAGCAATACATTTGGTGAGTTATGACTTCTAGCTGAGGAAAGTTATGTGGAAAAGAGGACTTCATTATCACCTCTACTTAAATCAACCTATTTTCATAATTTTATTCTTTTGAAGAAAACTATATAGTCATTTTGAAGACCCTAGATACCTAGAACAGTAATGACTTTGAAGATAGGAAGTCACCCAGTCTCCCATAGCAGGCAGGAGGGTTGCTGAGGAAAATACCATGAGGTTCTGAGGAAGCCAGGGCACTGCTGACTCATATTCATCTTGCCCTTGACCAGGACACTCAGGTCCTTTTCCATGGCACTACTTCCAGCATCTCATTCCTCAGCCTGTCCATACATCTGGGTTTTCCCCATTCCAGGTGCAGAATCTGGCATTTGTCTTTGTTCAGCTTCGTACAGTTGGTGACTTTCCATCTGTCTAATTTACCAAGGTCTCTCTGCAGGGCCTTGCTGTCTTCAAGGAAGTCAACAGCTTCTCCCAGTTTACTATCATCAGCAAACTTGCTCATTATACCTTCCAATCCTGCATCCAAGATGTTTATGAAGATGTTGACTTAATGAAAGAGATTCAGAGGTGATGGTAACAGATATTTGTCCAGCAGAATTGCAGTATGATATCTCCATCTCCCTGCTTTCCCACTGCTGGAAGCATCTTCCAGGCATGGTACTCTAGATCTCCTGTATGAAAAGTCCCTGTATAGCCAGAGGCTTTTTGTCCTAGTCCTTCTAGACTGTCTAGAAAATAAAGATATTATTTATCTCTGACACTGCAGGAGAACTGCAGCAAAATGTATGCCTGAGCAGCCAAATGGGAAGGGAAGTAAAATCCAGAGGACAGTACAGTAAAAAGTCACTGTGATCCTTTAGAAGGAGGAGGCCATTTGGTATATAGTTTAATAATTCTTTAAAAGATATTACAATGATTGCAAATATTGTAACTAAATGCTGCACATGATGCACAGATGGCAGTCATTTTCAGTTTGCTGGTGCTTCTGTGATATTTTATGCCATCAATTACTTCACCTGATGCTTTAGGCAGGCTATATTATATAAAAAAATCAGTTCCTTCAAGGCACGGCTTAAGGCAGTAAATAGGTTTTCAAAGTGAAATTTAGTTCAGAAGATATTCAACAATTTTTTTCCCCTTGAAATTTATGTTTGCATCCAGTCTTCAATCCCTGGCGTTTCTCACTACAGCCTTTGACAAGCTCACGAAAGATCCGTTTGGACCCAGTACTATAATAAAAAAGCTTCTTTTCATGCAAATATGAGGACCTTCATTTTGTCCTGCTATTATAGGAGAACAACAATAGTTTCCTGGAACAACAGACTTTCATTAAGGGATCCTATCATTCATCAAGCACAAACAGTTTGCTAAGCCAAGTCCTGTCTATGGGAACAAAAACATCCCCCGTATTTCTAAGGAGGCAAAGGACACGTTGTCATGTCTCAATAAGGAGCTAGATAAATATTGTAAAATATTGTTTCAGTAGAGCAGATGTTCAAACCATATTGGCACCTCCTAACAAACTCAGACCCCCCAGGGCAAGAAACTTTATTTACAATGGAATTGAATTATCTCTGAATGTGTGAGCAACATCGTACCTATTACTCTACAGTTTTATTAAAAGTAAACCAAATCCAAGTACAGACCCCCAATTTCCTTGTGCTCGAGCATCAGTTTCAGAAAACCATAAACCATCTACTAGTCGGTAACACCAGCTGAATAAGAAAAGAAAAAAATACAAATTGCAGGCTTTTTTTTTTTTTTAAAGCTGTTGTTTTGTTTCTAGGTATGTGGACAAGTCTGATCTCAGCATTTTGTTTCAATTATCATATAGACTGTCATCTGAAAAGAAGATCCAACAGAGGACAAAATAAAGTCTATCTAAATTAGATGGCATATGTATTATTTTATCTTAAGGAACAGCACAAAATAGCTCTAGGAGATCTCTCGGGGCTTTTCTAAATGATCATTTCCTAAAAATAGTTATGGTACCATTGTGCTATAATCTGCATTCCAGCCTGCTGACTTTTTAGAAAGCAGTCCCAGAAAGCATGAAATATTATTAGCATGAAACTGTTGGGATAGAGAAAGAGTAAAATTAACATCCTAAGTTTTATATAAACTTCAAGGGCACAGGGCTTGTACTGCTGCTGAATCAGATTGTTGCAGTTTTCTTTTCCAAATACAAAGTTTGTTTATGGATTGTAAAAATAAAAATACAGAGTTACTTTATGTAGAGAGGAAATTATAGCAAGTTTGTGCCTTCTTGCACCATAAATGCAGCACAATTCTCAGTGAAATTTAATTATTAGAAAAAGCAGCAGACAACATACAGGAAGTCATGACATTAAAAACAATGAGGTGACAAAAAGGGTAAGCCTCAATCTAGAGGGTCAGAATGACAGAGATCCCATATGAAATCATAGAATCACAGTAGGGGAATATATCCCTTGGGTTGGAAGGGACCTTAAATATCCAGTTCCAATCTCTCTGCCATTGACAGGGACACCTTTCACTAGACCAGGTTGCTCAGACCACATCCCCCTCTACATTTTCTTTTTTATGAAGTCAATAACACCTAGAGATTAGTAAAACACATAAAGTTTAGAGGCATCAGTTCCCTATTAAGAGATTAAGGCCAGCTCATGAACTGTAATTTACTTTTCTGGAAAATCTATTCTTGTTTCCAATATTCTGCACACTAATCTTTTCATCCTAACAGTGGGTTGCCCACAGCTACTGCAACAGCCACCATCATTTGAGGTTTGTTTTTTTTTTTTACAGAGCAGAAAAAAAAATGCAAATTCACCTCTTTCCAGTAAGTGCACTATTTATACCTCTTTAGTCTCAAATTGAAGTTTCTAAAAGAGTTCAAACACAAGGCAGAAACTGTCTTCAGAGAAAAACTCGCCAGAAGCTGTATTAATATGAATTTTGGCATATTAGGTTCTATATTAAGAGCATTTATACCATTCAAACAATCTCACTAGCATCAAGCGTTTGGCCGTCAAAGAAAAAGATCCTGCGTAAGGCAGATAAGCTCCACCAAAGCCCTTATTTGTAAACATAGTACAGCTGCCAAGTGCCTCAGAATAATCTTAAGTTACCTGATCACGTAGTTGGGAGCAGACTGTAGAACAGACTTTGTCAGCTTGCAAACAGAACGCGTGTCTCCTGATCTGCAACAGATCTTTCAAGAATTAAATATGGATAAAGATAAGGTGCTATTCAGATCCACACATTTACTGTTTTACAGCTTATAAAGCCAAATTATTGCTCAGGGCAGCAGGTCTATCCTCCCTCCCCTGCCTGCTTCTGTCTTTCATTTTAGACTATGCATTATTAATCAGGTAAAATTGCATCCCCCCATTTGTATTTCTTTTAAAGAGATTAAATAAATCTGAACTATATTAACTGGGATACTGGAAAAATTGATTTTTACCATTCACTTTTTTTTTTTTTTTTGCCAAACTCAAAAAATATAGAACAGAGACAAATGAAGAAATGTTTAAAGAAATTGTTCAACACGTTTGCCCTGTGAAAAAAAGATATGAGATACTAAGGAAAAGAGGACTAACAGTCAGGCATTTTCTACGAGTCAGAGAGGCAATGTCTTTTGGTAGTATAAATTCAAGCATTTTTGTCTTTGAAAGAGTGTATACTAAAAGTGGTATATGCAGGTGATCAGGACATAGGATCTTTAGATTAAGACCTACCATTAATAAAAAGAATGATAGAGCTACCAATAGCTTCAGAAGGAATGATTTTCACTATAACTCTCCTATATTTTTTTCAATATAATATCCTTCCCCTATTATCCAGCTTTGCTTCTTAATCAGAAAAGGAGTACAAATTTGATTCCAGTAAATGAGTTCACTAAAGGAGTCTCATTTTCAGTGACTTTTGTCTTTCAAGTGTGACAATAAATTTCACATCTTTGGTGAGTGTGACCATGTTTTCACACTAAGCCTTGCAAACTGCCCTCAGCAGCGAAGTGTTTTGCTCCGACACTCTCAAGCGCTGCCTCTCTAGGCACATTTTTCTTTCTCCAACAATGCAGTACATCATCTTGAAATCTGTGCAAAGTGTTTGAGATAGGGACAGACAGTGAAGAATCACTAATTACATGATCTAATGCCAAAATCTGTCAATATGATTAAAAACATTAAGTTCTGGTTGAAAATGGGTAAATTACCAAATACATGCAAATATTGTTTTTAACACAGTTTTGTATATCTTAACAGTACAGTAAAGCCTATAAATACAGTGTACCAGGGAGGAATTGTCATCTCTATCTGTGGTGGATTCTCTAGCTGACACCCTCTCAGCCTTTCACTTTTCCCGTCTTTCACAAGAAGGGGAGAAGATAGAGGAAAGGAAAAAAAGACTTGTGTATCATGTTTGTGACAGTTTAATAAGAAAAGCAAAAGCTGCACAAGATCCAGGCAAAATAAGGAATTTATTCTCTATTCTCTACTTCCCTGTTACAGAGAAATGTTCACCCATTTCTTGGCTAGTAGATCCTCAGCATGCATTAAGCTTGCTTGCAGAGACACTGTCACAGCAAACATCCCACCCTGGGTGTCAAAGTTTCATCTCTTTCCTCTACCCCCAGAAGTAAGTAGGCTGGGAGTGGCAATAGGCTGGCAGAGGATACTGCCTGGAAGGCAGACCTACATTGATCCAAAGGATATTCCATTCCATGTGATGTAGTGCTCAGCAAGAAAAGAGGCAGGACAAAGAAGAGAAAGGGAGGGTTTGGCAATGGTATGAAAGGCGTGAAAGAACATAACTGGCATAAGACAAATCAGTAAAGCAATTGCACACTAAAGCATGCATTTCTCTGTTTGGGCTGTTGGATTTTGTTACTCATCTGTTTGTGGTCTTGGCAGGTTTTTGTGTCTGAGAAAAGACCCTTTGATAAGTTTCATTAAAGTGTCACCACAGGAATATGAAAGGTTATGTTCTGCCATCAGGATGACAAATGTCTCTTCTTTGTCCTTAACCTTCGAATCAATCTGTGCAGTACAAAGTCAGTGTGGCAGCTTCATGCCCACAAGGACTTCTCATCTTGCTGCTGTTTTATAGCTGGGAAAACTCATAGCAGCTAACACATCTAATTTGGAAATCAGTTTTGAAAGTGGCTCTGTGTCTTCTTTACAAGAGGAAGCCACATTTCCAACAGATTGAACTCATTAAAATGTGTTTCTTAAAGGAAAGATATTTCAGTTCAATGAAGTAGTTTCTGGGTTCCTGGCATTCTTCCCGGGTGATTGTGTATGGGAAGCAAGGAGAGTAAGAGGCTTTTTGAATCTTCTTAACTTTGATTTTAAACCCCTAATATACAAACATATATATAAACATGAAATAATTAGAACTAGATTATTATTTTATTATTTGCAGAACAACTGAAGTGTCATGCAGATCATGATAAGAAGATTTCATCACATTGAACTTGCAATAACATGCTTCTGCAGTATCCCTGGATTGCTTTCCTTAGGTTTCTGCTTTTTTTTATTCTCACTTTTTACCCCTTTTATTAAACTAAAATATCTTATTAATTTTTCTTTGATGATGGTGGTGACATGTACTTCTTTTGTATGAAGGGAGCTATGGCGAAGAGGTCTTCATGGGCCTTCAGCATCCGTCCTGCTTTCCTTTCACTTCTATGCTGCTGCCCTTAACATGCTATCATTTCCATTCCACTTTCCCTCCCCGAGTCATTGCAGGAAAGGATCACAGCCAGTGAGGTTTTCTGACAATGGTAACTGAAAGCTTGGGTTCATTTACTCAAACACACATGAACAAAGTAAAAATATTGGCAGACTGCAAGGAAAACAAGATTACTTGGTGCCAAGCACTGCTGCTACTGGTTTCTGACCTTTCCTTGCTTCACTGTAAAACACAACAGGATATGCTGGTTTTGTCTGGGACAGAGTTAATTTTCTTCACAGCAGCCAATACAGGGCTGTGGTTTGGATTTTTTCTAGAAAGAGTATGGAGAACACAGGGATGTTTTAGCTGTTGATGTGCAGCACTTACACAGCATCAAGGCCTTTTCTGCTTCTCACCCCACCAGTGATTGGGCTGGAGGTACACAGGGAGCTGGGAGAGAGCACAGCCAGGACAGCTGATCCCAACTGACCAGATGGATATCCTACACCATATGGTGTCGTGCGCAGCATGTAAAGCTGGGGGACAAAGGATGATGGAGTTTGCCTTCCCAAGTCATCATCATGCATGATGGAGCCCGGCTTTCCTGGAGATGGCTGAACACTGTCTGCTCATGGTAAGGGGTGAATGAATTCCCTTCTCTGCTTTGGCTGCATGTGTGGCTTTAGTTTTACCTACGAAACTGTCTTTATCTCAACCCATGAGTTTTCTCACTTTTACCCTTCTGATTGTCTCCCCCATGCCATGAGGTGGAAGGGAGCAAGCAGCTGTGTGGGACTGAGCTGGGGCTAAACCACAACATGGGTCCTGATCTCACAGGTTGGTGTAGGTGTGGTGGGACAGGTCACACCACAGCAGTGCTGCCAGAAGGGGAGGCAGCAAGCTTTTTTGGGAAGGCTGGTGCCAAGGTGTCGTCAAGGCTGGGGGTTTCCCAGGGACCTGGAGCTGCAGGGCATTACTATGGGTTTCATCTGGGCAGGGTTGAGCAGCCAGGGCCATGTCCTATCGCCTCAGCTAGGGAGTACAGTAAGATGGGGAGCAGTCTGGGGAAGCCCCAGCTCTAGGCATTGTGCGAGTTCATAGTGAAAAGACAGATCTGAGGTCAAGCTGGGAAATCTGTCATTGCAATAGGAGACACTCATAATGCGTCCTCCTCACACTGGTTTTCCTTGTGTTGTAAACTACTCTTCGCAGAGATGTAGTGCCACTGGTGCTGAGGAATAGGCCAGGTGGCTGTCATCAAGCCTGACTAGAAGCCATTAAAATCACTTAAGTTGGACAGGTGTGAAACCAAAAATATTGTGAATCACTTGATTTAATTAAAACCTGATCTGTCAGTTACATGCTCTGAACTTTACATTTCAAAAAGGAAAGAAAACCTAACAGCAGAAAATCATTAAAAATACCTTTCACATACCTTTATTCACAATATCATATAGAATTTGATTCTGAATTTAATACAGTAGGTTTGGGTTTTTTTCCCATGAAATAATTAATTTCCCCTGAAATCAGATTGTGTAATGTTCCATAACCTTACCAGCAGAGAAGAGTAAAGTGTAGCCACCATGTTCTGGTCTGGGGGAGTTCTTTGGTCTTACGGAGGAGAGCTTATCTGAGATGATACAAACTTCCCTCTGGGTTCTGCAATGGAAGAATATCACAAACACAGTGAGAATCAAATCTCTTTCAGAGCAGAAATTTTGCCATTTCATCCTCTCTCAACCTTTATTTTTTTATCTCCTGTGGAGTTTCTAATTTCTCCTTTAGGAAAGTAAGCCGTTAATTTAGGAAAAGGGTGTACAACTGCTCTATATCAATGATATTGTTAATAAAATGACTGTTACAAAATTAGTGAGAAACAGTTATTGTAAATATTGTTTTACTTTTATTTGGTAGAATTCAGTTTGACAGAGAGTGGTTGGTGCTGGAATTCAGTGAAATATGATTTTCTTGTTACTAAGTGTGAGAGGAAGGGTGATAAACAGCTACAGATCTATGACTTTATCTCAACTGAAAGCACTTACAAAATATACTAGAATTTACTAAAGGCTAAAATACCAGCATTTATTGCAGAATGTCTGTCATTTCAAAAAAAGATTTGGGGACTTCCTGTGGTAAAGCTGGCAACTAATTCACCAATACTTAACCCTGTCTGTCATCTAAGCAATCTCACTGGGATTTCTTCACTGATTATGCCTTAGTTTCTTGCAGGTAAGAAATTCTTCCTGGGCGGTAGCCATAGGGTTATTGTAGTCTGTCATAATTGTTTGATTTTCATACAACAGCCATTCATTCCAACTGCAAAGAAGAATAGAGATGCAATAATAATACTAAAATATTTCTGCTATGGCTAATACTTTAAAAAAGGAAAAAATCAGGCAGTTGAGCTCAATCCAGAAGAAAAAGTGATAACATAGTAATGTAACATTTTAGATAAAGCCTTCACATTGCGAGTGTAACTCAGCCGTGTATTTTCTACTGAAAGTATTTTGCTGAACATAGCTGGCAATCAGTGAAAATGAAATATAAAATAAGATGAATGCTCGTCATGAAGTAAATGGCCTAATCTTTGCAATGTATTTGCTTGCAATACTCACTTTGTTCTTGGATTTAAGTAAGAGAACCTATTAACCTGCTTCTCAGCAGTATACAGAAAATTAATCTACCCAGTCTAAAGAAGGCAATTGTAAATGAAAGGCTTTCCTGTAGATTTGTTACACTCAAAACCCTTCAGTGGGCAGACAGATAGTTACATATAAATAGAAAAATGTGGAGGAAGCCAATACTGCTTGGAACCACAATTCAATTAGAAGTGTATGAACCAGCAAGATATTTTTCTGTATTTAGTGACCATTGTTAATTTTTTTCTGGAAGTTTCAGACAACCAAATAAAAGCATGAGCTTTGAGGTACTATTGATTCTTTTTCTATGGAGGGGTCCCTTTGCATCTCTTGATAAAACGCAAATACGTGCATCTGACAAGAAAAAGCAAGGGGGAAAAAAAAAGAGATGAAAACGAAACTGAGAAAACTCCTTGAAAGGAGGGCGACAATCCACAAAGTACAGTGGGCTTGTCTTTTGATAATGATCCACAGAGCTGCAGTGATGCTTAACTCTGAGACACAGTGCGAGAAACCCTAGGGAGCAGGTATCAGGAGACCTGGCATGCTGCTCTACCCACAGAAGGAAGTGACAACACTCATTTTAACTACAATGGGGCTAAAATGTTGATTTGGTCTCTTCCTCCACCATGAATCTCCCATGAGACTGTGATTAAAATGCATTACTCTGTGCCCATTTCTCCATTTATTGGAAAAAAAAAAGAGTGAAAAAGCATTTCATGTTTTCCAGTCTCTGATCATTATCTATTTATCTAAATCTTTAAGGATGTCTTACTTAGCCATACTATATGAAGCAAGTCCTTCCTGCTGAGTTTATTAATTTGCAGTGAAATAGGAATAATGATACTTGCCTGCTTTCGTAATGTGTTTTCAGATCTGTAAATGAAATGTTTTAATATGAAAAGCCTAGTGAGAGTTAAATATTATAGAAAAAAAAAATCATGTGAGTATAAATGCATGAAAGTCATATTATAAAATGCAATCAAAACATTTTCTATAATTTATTTATATGCATATTTAGATTTACTTCATAGGTGTCTTCACACACAGAGATTTTACCTGACGAAGCTTTCACACAATTCACACACAACATATTGATGATCATAGACAGTAGGCAAAGGTAATATATACTAGTTTCAATGCAATACACTTCTTTTTTGCTGAAGTTTTTACTTGTTGGAAAATAAAGATTGACTGATATGTCATTACTAAAGTGAGTATAACTGAAATCTTAATTGAAAAATTCTGACATTGCATAGTGTTTATTTTTCATCAACACAATTCAAATTTGTAAGATTAAATAACATTTTTTACTAATTCTTAGTGAATAAATAATTATAGTCTTGATAGCCATAGCAATAATTATATTTGGTCTTGGATAAAAATTAAATTAACAGAAAAGAATCCCCTTAAATGGCAGCAACTTATAATATTTTCAGTATTTAACCTAGTCCCCAAGGGTTTCTGCCCATTTGTCGTCTAGGATGATCAGTAGTTCACAGAAATGAGCTATGGAAATATACACAAGACTGTTGGGTCAAGTCATCACAGTAATCCATTACTGGACAGAACACTCATGTAGGTTGTATGAGTAGCTCAGTGCCTCACCAAAATATATAAAAACTGTGAAGAATGACAGATCTAAGTTAAATAAAATCCTGAGCATAATATTTGCCTGGGTAAATGTCAATGCAGATAGCAAGTTCCAGTAACAGTTTAAGGGGAAAAATCCCAAATAGAAAACCAACATGACACCAGAAAATGCCATTGCATATAAAAGATCCCTTTATTCACCTCTCCTTGTCACACAGCCCATGAGGTCTTGTGTATTTTGAAACATTCCCAGGTAAGTGAGTGAGAGTGTGAATTTACAGGACAATTGTCTCAAACTACTTAAGATTCGGTCTTTAAGTAGCTGTCTCCATATATTTTGTTTTCTACTCTGGCTCATACTCCCACCATTTTCTTTTTAATTTTCAATGTCTTCTGAATTTTAATGCCTTCTACTTCCTTCTTTCGTAATTCCTCCTGAAAATATCACTTTCTTTTCAGGATCCTCAACTGTAAGTCTTTAATACCTGGAAAATTTGCTTCAAAAGATAGTTTTGTCAGCAGCCAAACTAATCAGATTTGATTTCCCTCATACCTCCTGCACACAGATTCTTTATCACCTAACAAAAGATAAGCCACACTCTGTGTGGCTAGCAGTAACCTAGCAGTCTGCTGCCCATTTTCAACAAACTTTAAAGTTCTGAATGTGCTTGACATGTCCGTACTTTTTGTAAAGTCTGTGTGAAATTGGTGACCAGGTTCAAAATACACAAGGTCAAACAGCACAGTAGTACAATCCTCACCTTCATTAAAGAGTACACTTTAAAATACTCCTTCAGCAGGTGGAGATTCGCATTTGTTATTGATTTGGAATTATGATTAAATTTTAGATGCAGAGATCAATTCTTAGTTTCTATGACATACGTGAAATTTTCACAGTACATAGGACTTGATTTAAACCAAAATAATTTGTATAAAGGCACATTGACACAGTAGCTCAAAGAAACAGATGATTCCTCCTTCAGGCAAAACAAATACCTGAAGTTTCAGTCTTCCATAAACGCACACATCAAATCAATCCAGGAAAGTGGATCATTGTGGATAAAATCACACTATTACAAACTCATACAAGAACTGTGTAATTTGTGGCAAATTATGTTCAGCATTGCAAATCCAATACAGTGTGTGATACAGTACTTCAGAGAGAATATGTGTTGAATAGAAAGTATCTGAGGCTCATTTTTTTCTGGCAGACTTGCTAAGTACTTTCCAAATCCATGTAGAGGGCAAAATTAACACGATTTTCAGTTTAAAATCTAAAGGATGCTTTTGTTTGGGAGGTCCCTTTATATATATCAATACAAATCATAGCCCCTTAAATCATCTGGCAGTATTTGTCAGTCTCTTTTCACACACTTACTTGAAAACGTAGAGGAAGTATCTAGGCACAGGTTGTGCAGAAGATAAGAAGGTAAAGAAAACTGGTACTAAAATGAATTCATTATAGGCTCATCTATCAGTTGCCATGGTCATCTATGAGACTGAGAGCAAAGCCTTGTCCGATCATAGTTTTGCTGGAGGTTTTTTCAGTTCATCTTCAAAAAGAGAACAAATAATAGGCACAGACTTAGTTTGCGGGCAATAGCATTCAGGACATTTTTATGTACTGTTAGAGAATCTATCATATTCACCGTTTAGCAACATGAGTTGGGTGAACTGTAATCATGATGTGCATATATGTTTCAAAGAGACTAAAAATGCCAGTGTTGGAATTTTTTGTGGATTTCAGTGTTAGATTCAAAACCTAAATTCGAGATGCTACACTTCATGTAGCTTCATGCAAGTGAGCTGTGTAAGGTCCCATTGTAGTCAATGGATACCTAGTCAGAAAACTTGAGGGAGTTGAGAGTTACTCAAATGATCATGTGAACTTAGGATCATCTAAATAGCTCACTAGACTTATTTGACAATAGTGAACACCTATATACTGAACTCCTATGTAGAGACCTGCATTGTAGACATGTAAATATAGATATTTGGTCAGGAAGCCAAATGCCACACGTAACTTGCACACAGAATAACATTTAATTTACTGCTGCGTTTAATTTCTAAATTATACATTCTGGAATTTCAATAGGAAGGTATTATACCAAGGTAATGAGAGCCGCAGCTGCTCCCAGTTTTTTATTAAGCCATGCACAGGCACAAAGTGTCTGTCTATCTGCATTTCCTTCTCACCCATGGAATTGACTGAGGAATTAATTCTTGACAGGGCTTTTCAGAGCCCTGCAGCTTTGTGTGGGTCAGCAAAGACTATTCACAAAGCTGTCTCCCATCTCTCCTGGGAAGAAGATGGTAGAGCAGATTTCTGTTACTGACTGAATGGGGATCCTTGGCTTACCTAGGGTGGATGACTTATCACCGTCACTCCAGGAAAAAAATTAACCTTGGTCAGGTTATTCAGGTATGCTAGAGGTGATCTGAAAAAAGCCCTAAGGCTCTCAGGCCCACAACAAACTTGGGCTAAACAATAACTCTGAGAAATCTGTGCTACTGTAGCTTCAATCCTATTCTTAGCTGTGCTACAACTACAAATTTGGAAATGTTTTGTAGTCTATCTTTGATGGACATAAAGTTTTCAGGCAGGCTCTTCCACGGCCTGGCACAGACTTCCCCTGAGTAGTCTGACTAACAGGGCTGCACGTTAGAAATGAGTCCCCTACAAATTATGTATGAGTTCTCATGGATTTTCCTGTACAAATGTTTAGGGCCACAACATAAGTCTGTCATTTCTGTGGAGTCAGGCAACTTCAGCATTATGTTGCTTCTAGAGAAGAATTATTTCCTGTAAAGCAGTTCAGAAAAGGAGAAGAGCTGTGGTCAGGGGTGCAAATGAATTATGACTAGTTGTTAACCTCTGCTTACTACAAATCCAGCTCAAAACAGACACTAGTTAGAACTGGTCTGTGAGATGTAACTCTACTTTGCTTATGATTTAAAGTTTGGAAAGTATCTGTGTCTACATGAGACTTCAGGAAGTAAACCAGGAATGGAAAATCAAAAAGGTGCTGAATTTTTAGTGCTTCAAGCAATGTCCATGTTAAAACCTTCCCTAAGCCACAACAGGCTGGCCAGAACATTGAACTGACTTCAGTGAAAACCTGTTTGTGCTCTTTCCAAGACTTTGCCAAGAGGAGGATATTTCCACAGGGCGATCCACTTCCTATGAGCTGGTATTTTCTGTAGGGAGAAGTGTCGTAATCAGATTTCTGACCCGACTGATTGTGTGTGTTAGCTATTGTGAGATTGATATTGCAGGTTATTTTAGCAGGTAGGATAATCCACAGAGAGTATCACGGTCATTGTCACAGAACCTACAGTTTCTCCAGGTGCTTCTTCATTATGGCAAGAAGGCACTAGGGCAGAGCTGAGAGAAAATCATGAGTTTGTTGTGATGATCTTTGTGCATTCAAGTGCTGTGAAAAGAACCATGAGAAGGATCCCTTTCAGTTTGTTTTGGTGAGATGCAATGAGTTAAAGTGGATTTTGGTTCTTCAGTAATGTAGAGAAGCCCAGAATAAAATCTGTGGGAGGTAGTGATAAGATTTCTCGTATTTTTTCACAGAAAAATTCCTAAATACCTATTTAGAAAAAGCACCCAATGATGATAAACAATCCCACCCTGCAGTGGAAGAAGAGGAATGTGAGTTTTACAGCAGTGTTTTCTTGCATTGGCATAGAAAGCCATGCTATTGGGACTGAGGGGCAAGCACTGGAGAAGATGAGGGCACAACCTCACACTACAAATTCAGGCACCTGACAATTAGTTAACTCATCAGGAAAGACACTTTCTGATTCAGACTTGCTGTTTCTTGCCATAGCAAAAAATTTTATCAGAAACTTAGTTACTTGTAATAAATTAATCCCTATCTTTTGCTATCCCACTTTTCCTCCTGGCTGAATGTCATTTTGCTAACTAATTTTGCTTCATTTTTGCTATAGAAAATTGTAGAAAAAAAAGCATATTGCTGCAGAACTGTCAGTGTAACTTTCCTTGTGAAAATCTGACTTGGGAAGCAGCTACTCTCAAGAGAACATGTTTAATTTATACAGCAATTAACAGTGTAAATTAATGCTTTACTGTTCATCCTCTCTCCGAAGATTTTAAGTGCCAATGGAGATTTCATTCTGAACAAGGATGAAAGGCTTCAGAGAAGAGCAGAACAGATGAGAAAAACTAAAAAAAAACCAAAACACCCAAAAATAAAAAAATAAAAGGCAAGCACATGAAATGCCTTGAGTGCAACTTACTGTAGCTGGTTTGGATTCTCTCATGAATTGTCCTGTTTCCACATGGCTGGCAGGCTAGGGCAGAATTAGCTAGAAACCAGGTTTTTCTTCAATCAAAATTTTCATATTTCAAAATCTTGAGTTCCAAATTTGGATGAAAAGCCAAATAGTTTCTACAAGCCTGAAATTCCAGTTTGACAAATTTAAACTCTTCTGTCTGATTTTTTGATCTAGAATATGAAATCTAAGGATGCATCTGTACTAATGTCTTAGTTCATATAAGAAGTGATACTCAAGCAAATCTCCTAGTTAACCCCACTTATCATGCTTTGAGTCATGCCACAGAGCTCTGAGACAGAGCACAAAGACTGGATTCCTTTTGGAAATTAATTTTTTGAAATAGAATCAAAAGAGGTACTCTTAACATGTGCCAAACAGCAATGACCCTCTAGTCCCTGGGTTTGGACTATTGCTAGACTGAAGTAAATGTTAGATTATGGACATTATTGTTTCATTTTACATGTTTGCTCTGACTATGCACATGACTCAATGGTGACTCAGTCTAAGAGTCATCACTGACCTTGCTTTTCTGTGCATTAGTGTTTCAGGTAAATATAAGAGGAAAATTTTCTGAATAGCAGAAGTGAGGACTGCTGCATAAATAAAAACCTGAAAAATGGAAATATATGGGAGGGGTGAGAAGAATGAGTGTCCTCAGAGCTTCCAAAAGCACTGTAGATCGTAGGAGTGTTTTGTGGTGACATCCAGGTGTGGTAACTGCCAGGTAGCAACAGCCTAGAGCTCAAGGTAAAAGCCTCCCGACTCTACAAGTCACCCAGGGTGCTTGGAAGGCCCCTGAAACAATGACTGGCACCTGAGCTGGCATACCACTTGCTTCTTACCAACTCCACAACCAAGTGATTAGTCCCACAATCTCAGCAGAACCTTGACAAAATGGAATGAACTGCCTCAAATTTATGGCAGAATGACAACAATTGCAGATATTGGCTCTTGGTTGCATCTTAGTGTCTCCTCTTTTAATAATAATCACTACATGTTCTTCTAGGTTCCTAAAGCATGGAAAAGGGCATGCACATATTTTTTTGATGACATTTCAATGTGTAAGGCCTCCCAAATTTCTTAAAATGAAAGATCTGAAAGGTGCAAGAAGGAAACAAGAGGGATGAAATAATTACCACAAATTCAACAGTTATTCCTTTGTAGTAATTCAAGAAGAAAAGTAGAAGAAAAGTTATTTTTTCTTCAGCTGCAGTGCTACATCAGATTCCTTTAAAGCACTGCCTAAGTCATGCATAAATATGAAAATCTGCTTCTGCTATGTTACCTTATCTAGTAGCTTGCCTTTAGGGTGCATGGAAGGATTTATATCAGCAACTGGAGGAATCTGATGTTAGACATAAATCACAATATCTGTGTTTATCTTTGTTAATGTGGGTTTTAGATAAAGTTGCTCTATCAAAATTTTGCTAATAATTTCATAAACTTTATGTCATATATTGACAGTTAAGCTCTTTGAAAGCTATTATGATAAATACTTTGCATCTCTGTATAGGTTTCTTTCCTGTAATTCAGCTACAAGTTGCTAATGTTGGTTTATCAGCATATTTTATCTGCACAGGATTATTTAGCTTTGCTTCACTGATAGCTCTGTAATAACACACCTCCTTCCGTCGCCTTTCACAATCCAGCTTGACAGAGATATGTGGTAGAAGCTGCATATCTGGCTCATAAACAACATTTCTATTAACAATATGTCAGAATTACATGAAAGATTTACTTATGAGATTGTCTTTGAAAAAGCCGTGTTTAATTACCAGTAACCTGAAATATTTTTTCAAAACAAACTTCCATATATCAACATGAAAGAGTCTAAACCATTCATTATATGACATGTGAAAAAGTAAGCCACAAAGTAATGTTTTATGATGCATGTCACTGTAAAAACAGGTGTAGATTTCCTCAACTTGGAGAGATGATTTAGATGATTTTTTACCTATTTCCCAGCAGTCATACTCAGTACACTATTTCTCAGAATATTCTAAATTTTCATGTTGCTTAAAGCTAAATTTGAAGTTAAATGTCTTATGCAAGGGAGGTATCCAAATTCAGTGTGAGGAAGAAAATTAGATGCCCTCTTTCATATATTTTAAGCTTTTCCTGTAATCCCTTTTTCTTTTCATGCCTTTAGTAGGTCTTTTCTTCCCTGGATATGTGTTGATTTAAAAATCAGAGTTCTTTAAACATGTTTGCTTCTTTGCTATATCCACAGCCTGATTTAGTCTGCAATGATTTGAAAAAAAGGTGATGATGGAAAAAGCTTTTCAAATTGACCTCAAGGATATTCTACTTCCAAGATTATCCAGAGGTTTTCAAGGAACCGACAAACAAGAAATACTCAAGATGTAGGCTTGGTCTGTTCTCAGATGACTGATCATCTGTGTATTTAGGAGGTGGAGGTGTTTTGTATTGCTTCACATAAAGCTTTATTTCAGTTCCAAACAAATGATATAGAATTAGAAAAGTGCCTGTTGTTCAGTTTTCAAATTGCAAATGTAGTTTTACAATCTTAGTATGCCCATCTCACATCTTCTCACATCTTTCTTTATTGTTTCTTCATCTTTCTCATTATTTATCGTCTGGAATTCAGCATAATCAGTGGTCTGGCAGCGTTCTTCTGTCCAGAGATTTGGTACTTAGAAATGGCGATTCCAACTCTCTTTTGAAAATACTTTACTTGGAATCAGAAAAGTCTTATTTATAATTTTCCATTGCTAAATTATTGTAATCTTGAAAATGGGTAAAATACACAGCTTATGGCACCTAAGGAGAGTCATATTTTTAAAATTTATTTATTTATTTGTTTCTTTATTTTAGTAGCAGGGTAAGGCTGTTTCTAGCTGTGTTGATGAATCCTTCAGGGAAGTGTTGCTGAAGGAAGGCTGGAAAATAAAATCAGTTGTTTGAATTTGTTTTTCTGCCTTAACTGTTCTGAAAAAACTAAGAAACTGTCTACATAATTTATTATTCTTCTAAAGGCAGAGAGTGTTTTCTGGAAGATCAAAATATATATGGGGACCGCCAGTACCATATACAAAACATTTAAGTCCTCTTACAGAGTGAGTTTCTAAGAATAATATTATCTGTTATACTTAAGAACATACAGAACAGTCCATACTTACTCTTTGTCCGTTTTTGTGAACAGGACTGGCAAATACATGTGGGTCTCTTGTCAGGAAAGGTCTGCTAAAATGTTAGAACACAAAAGATACAATTTATTTTTGTAATATGTTTCCCCTACAAGAAATGGAAATATTAAAGTGAGTTAGAGCTTTTCCACTCTTCAACTGATTGTTAATGCATCTGACCAGGAGAAGGAAAATAATTTCTCCAACATGCCCAGAACACATAAGTTAGCTGCAGTGTAGTTCATACTCCTGGCTGCCCTCTGCATCAGCTACACAGCACCAGGAAAAGAAAGCTGAAAGGTTTTTTTTCAGTAGCACCTCAAAGGGGAATAGGAGTCAAGACAAAAGTTTCTTCAAATACTAACCTCCAGTCTATATTTAGACTATAAACTTTGCCTATTAATTCTGACTTAAATATCGGTGGCTGAAACATGTGAAGAAAGATCTTCCAAAAATTGCCAGAACTAAGACTAGGAGCAAAATAGTTTTAAAAATGTGTGTTTTTTAACTAAGGTTAATGGTAATAACTCACCACATCTCCTGAAACTATCACAAAGAATCTTCTGTAGGAGGGTATTAACCCTATACATGCAACACAAATTGATTCAGGATACCACAAAAAAATAAGAAAAAATTACTACAATCAAATACTATTCAATACAGTAAACTATGAAGAAAACTAAAATGTGAACTAGTCTGGCATTCTTCAATAAAATCTGTCCCCAGTCATTGTTTTCCAGTAAAAGCACGAACCTTTCATAGAATTAATTTACTCATAAATAAAAGTGACAATAATGCCTACTGAGGTCCAGAAGTAGCTGCTACCTCACCTGCCTTTTCCAATGCAGTGTGAAGGCCTAAATTGCTATGCCTGTGCACATATCTTGGCTGAGCAACACTGAAAGCTTTTGGATTTTGATTTAATTTTTTGAATAATGGAAGTAAACATAAAAGCACAAACGGTTTGTGAGGACATAATACACAGAAATTAATTGTGTTCCTGAAATAGCAAAGACAAAATAAAAATAAAATAATAATTAAAAAAAAAATACTATGCAGAATACTCTGAATTATCCAGAGATTTCAGGTATTTATTGTTGCAGTACACCAGAAAAGCAGCTATAGAGTTTTAGGAAGTATAAAAGTAGTGACAGTGAGAAATTTACCAAGATAGATTAACTTTTGGTAAAGACTTGTGAGGAGTATTTTGTATCTTCCAAGTTATATACCTTGATCTTCTTTCCATTACCAACAATCTGAAATGCATAATACCAAAATGGATCAAGCCAGCTCCTTGTTATACAGGAGATGATTGAGAGTGAGCTACTGAGCTATGACAACAAGGGTGTGGTTTGCCCCATTTCTGAAATTAATTATTCTAAATGTGCAGTTTCAAGTGACTTAGAGTGTTGCAACCTAAGGCTAAGTTCTCCCCATATCTGTGCTGCATATGCATTTTCTGCGAATATTGGTACTGTAACTAATGAATCATGGCAGCATGAGAGCACAGTCAGAGTTGGAATTACTCTTCTTGATGACTTTGATTTAGTATGAAATTACATTAGAACTAGACTGACACACAGTTTGCCTGGTAAGTTTTAATTGTACAAGTAAAAAATCAGCAAACTTTTGCTGATGCTGAAAAAATAACTGGGACAATTTAAATATTTTTAAATGCCTCAAGGATTAAGTTATGAATTACTCACAAGCTCTTGAGATTCTGCAGTACAAAACCTGTTAAAATCTGATGTGTAGATGAATAAAACACCACATTTCCTGTTCACACTCCAGGAAGTCTTGTATAGTGGCTTATTTATGCTGAACCTCTTTAATTATAAGGTCACAGATTTTTATGGTTGCGTACATCAAATAGAATATTCAATTTACATCAAACACTATTTTACCAAAAAGGGTGAATTAAAATGAGCTGGTTTTCTGCCTGAATTAATACTAGAAGAAAAACTACAAAATGTGGTCTCTGAAAATCAGCAAAGGTAGAAATGGAAGTAAATCTGTCAGCACATCTGGGAACAGTCCCAGAAGTAAATGAGGTCAAGCAGGAGGACTTTAATGGGTTTCACTGCATTTTGGATCAAGGTTCTTTGTTTACCCCTTTTATCAGTGAATTTTCATAGTATCTGATTGACATCTTGCTTTCAGCTCTTCACACCTCGTTTCTCTGTACATAAAACATCCAAATGAGATGGCATGTGAACAGTATAATCTGTTGAAATGTTTCTTGCCAGATGTGGAAAAATCCTCTTTTACTGCAATGAAAATTTATGCTCCAGGAAAGTAATCAGACTAATCTGACCTGATCTAAACTAATAATTTAGATTTCAAGGCATACTACATTTTCTGCAATTTTGCTTCTAGCCACCTTGGAAGAGTCAAGCAGTTGGGTGACTGGACCAGGCCTAGATTTCTGTAGAACACCAGAACTAAGCCTGGCGTTTGTCTTCCCTAAATAGAGACGTCTACAAGCTACATGCCTACATCTGACTTAGAAATAAGAAATTCTTTTCTCAATTCATAGGCATTTACAAAGACTATTTCATCTGACATGATTTACATGTCTACTTCAAGATGTTTGTCTACTTCATCTGATTCATCTGGGGTTTTTTACTGTTTTGTAGAAGACTTATGTCCCCATCTCTGATACATGCCTTTACATGTAAGTGTAATGTATTCTGTGCTAAGTGTCGTTTCACTTTCCAAACTGAGAGATTGAGTATGACAGAAATATACTGTTATATACTTTGGAAATATCTACTATCTGAATAGAAAAGAACAGAATATAACAGAGTAGAATAGAATAGTTCCATCTGGAAGAGACCTATGATGATGCTCGACCCAAACCGCCTGACAAAAGTTGAAGCATATTATTAAGGACAATATCCAAATGCCCTTTTAACACTGTCAGACCTGGGGTATCAACCACCCCTCTAGGAAACCTGTTTCCATAGTCAAACAGCTAGAGTGCTTATTGAGTTAATTGCGTACATAAATCTACTTGCCCTCTTTCCCAAAGGAGAGTTGAAATCGTGTTTTCTGCCTCTCAGCATAATACTGTTCAGCTGGACATAAACATGGTATATCTTTCTTTTAGAAAATATTCCATTTTGTTAAATAGGACTCGAAACTCACTGGCTAAAAGAAAGTGTAAATCTTGAACCCTATGAGGATATGGGCTTTCTTTATTCCAGTTTCTGGTTTGCAGTCCTTTACATACATAAACAGCACAAAGTTCATGGTAAACCCCCTCAGATTCTGGAGTACTTTGGAGAAGGTCTGCTGTAAATTTTCTCATTGTTATTCCTTTGACATTACCAGCTGCATTGCAGGGAAGAAGACAAAAGGCCTGCAAAATACCTGCTTCCACCTACTGGCACATAAAGAGTGCTTTGATGAAGACTAGTTGTATTTCTCATCTCTCAGCCTTTCAGCAAGAATATTTTAAAGACTTAAACATCTGCTCACAGTATAACGATGTCTTTGCATCATGCCATTGCTTCTAATTTACACAGTGCTCTAGATTGTTAATCTCACTTGGATGTCTTAACATCGTCACCATTATGTACATTATGATCTTCTCCTTTTGCTTCTTACTAATATGAACTACCTTCACTTCAGCCTTTCTTTTTGCTAAGGAATTCACTGAGATTTCTTTACATTAAGTATCATAGACTATTCTATTATTTCAGAACTAAGATTTTATGCCAGATGCTCTTCTCAAAAGTGCATACTTGGAGAAAGAGTCAGCAATTCACTAGCTTTTTTAATTCATGCTGTTTATTCCCAAAATAGCAATGTAGAAATAAGTTCTGAGTAGATCTATTTAGGGATGACATTGCAACTGAAGAACAACCAGAAGCCTCATTGGAAGGAATAAGTGAAAAAATGGTAAACAAAATTAAACGTTCCTCTGGCCCGGACAAAAATGGCTTCAAATATGCAAGTACAAGGTGGGTATGGAGTTATAACATTCCTGTACTTTCCAAATTTGAGCAATTTGATACTAGGCCATTCATAAATTTACCTAATATAACTTCATAAACAGTTTCAAGGCCATTCAAGGTCAAGGAGTGCATATGTTCAACTATGGCTTTGCAAGAAATCTTAAATCTTGTAAGAATTGGCTGACAGTAACCATAGTGCATGTATTTCAGCACTGCCTATTTTTAATAGAGCAAGGGAAGATCACAGCTTAAAAGTTTATTGTGATTATTTTCTCCTAGAGAGGAGAGAATTAAAACAGTATAGAACATTTAAAACAATAATCTATTTTCTATAATTGAAGAGTTTTTGCAGATTTTTTTCCCCTATAACTCCTTTGCATTGATTCAAAGTCACTGTGGAAAGAGATGATGATCTCCCAAAAATTAAAAACCACTTAAAAGATTTAAATAAATTAATAAAAGGCTACTTTCTATAAAGCAATGTCAATATGTTAGCTCAGTATTCCCATCTGATTGTCTTTAATAACTTTTATAATGAAAGTAAATGAGTTTGGGAAAATACATGGACAATGTTACCTCTATTCAATACTATAAAGTATTGTGGGAAATGCCAGCAAAACAAGATAATTAGGTAACATGACTGTGAGTAAAATGTACTATAAATAAGAACAGAATAATGCATTACAGAAAGAAGGCCTCCTTAGCTGTAACATGTCATAGAAAGAGCTGAGTTTTGTTTCTTCTGTGAAACAAGGAAAAAAACTAGCTCATATCAAATTAAAACAAAATACGAAGATGTATTTAGACCAGAAATAAACACAAAAAGTGGTGTCAGAAGAGATGAATCAGCAATGTGTTCCAAACTTTACAGGAAGTTTATAACATTAATTCTGGCAAAAATAACAAAAAATAAAATAAGAGAATGCTCAGTGGGAAGGGTAGATACTGTGCATATTCTAAAAGGAAACATTAGCAAGGGCAACATTATTTTGGTGGGAAGGATGGTTAAAGAAGAAGAATGGAAGGGAAAATAATTTTTATCTCTAAGAACGTGGAAAGATTTGTTCCAGAGGACAGCAGGAATGCACTTTGAACAGCTACAACAGGAACATTGTAATCAGGAAGGAAAAGCTAGTTATCTAACTAAAATTCCTATCTGTCTCTACAGAATGGCTACTTCTGATTTTGTGACAAGGATACACACATTTATCCTTTGTAACTCTGGGAATGCAAAGACCTGCAGGCTTCATGATTTATTCTTAAAATGCCCTCATATTTTTTTTTCAATCACATGGTAGGCATGTTTGCTTTCAAGGCAGCAACCAGTCAGTTACCTTTATACTTATTTTTACATACATGCGTTTTTTTATATTTTTTTTTACATATACCTATACTTAGTACAGGTGTGTGTATTTATATGTATATATATTTCTATGTGTAGAAACTTTCTAAATTTCAGCTATGTTCATCAAGGTCTGACATCTCATTTTGCCTAATATTTACTATGAATAGGTTATTTTCTTTCCTTCCTGTTAGCAGTACTAGTTAATTGGCGGAAAAGTGGACCTGGAGACTTTGAGGATATATACTTTTTCATCAAGATATGTTGTATGAAATGACTCTTGCTGTTAGTTGTTTCATCTGTATTCACTACTGCTTTGCTGTGACCATTTCTGAATGTAGAGTGTATAAACCCCCTGAATCTGCCAGCCCTTTAACTTGGCAAACATTCTTATTTCCACTGAAAGCTGTAAAACTGCAGGGAATGAAAACCTAACAGGAAGCTTAAACACTCGTTATATATTAAATATTCGTTATACTTGTTATATATGTTACTTTGACAAAAAGCTTTATTTTGACCTGTAAGCTGTGAAATTACATCTTTTTGCTATATTCAAGGTCATGTTCTATTCCCTAGCAGAGCTTAGAAAAATGTACTGTATTGAAATAATGTGATTGTGCACTATGGTTCTTTTTCCAATAGTGTATTTAAAAGCACATAAAGTAAGGAATATACATAAGGAATAGAATTAGAGAATCACAGAATGTGCTGAGTTGGAAGGGACCCACAAGGATCATCAAGTCCAGTCCTTAGTCCTGCACAGAACCATCCCCAAGAGTCACACCAGATGCCTGAGAGCATCATCCAAGCACTTCCTAAACTCAGACAGGCTTGGTGCATTGACCACTTCCCTGGGGAACCTGTTTCAGTTCCCAACCACCCTCTGGGTGAAGAATCTTTGTCTAATGTCCAATGTAAACTTCCCCGACACAATGTCAGGGCATTTCCTCAGGTCCTGTAACTGGTCACCGCAGAGAAGAGATCAGTGCCTGCCCCTCTTCTTACCCTCACAAGGAAGTTGTAACTGCAGTGAGATCTCCCCTCAGTCTCCTCTTCTCCAGGCTGAACAGACCAAGTGACCTCAGCTGCTCCTCGAGGCCCTTCACCATCTTTGTTGCCCTCCTTTGGACACTTTCTAAAAACTTAATACCTTTCCTTTACTGTGGTGCCCAAAACTGCACACAGTATTCAAGGTGAGGCCACCCCAGTGCAGAGCAGAGTGGGACAATTCCCTCCCTTGACCGGCTGGCGATGCCCCCCCCCAGGACATGGTTGGCTCTCCTGTCTGCCAGGGCACTGCTGACTCATACTTGCTGTCAACCCAGGGTGCCCAGGTCCCTTTCTACAGCACTGCTTTCCAGCTGAATAGAGTTTGAATTTTAAAAATGCATACACTTCAGTCAAATCTTTCTTTTTATGGCTCACCACTATAACATAACTAAAAATACACTAGGCAGCATATTATCCTATGGTGACTTTACAGAAACTGTACCATTAACAGAAAAGACTATGTGGAAAATTTGACAGGATGAGAACACTGTTAAGCAGAATGTCAATAGCACTGACATGAGAAGATGACCACATACATGAAAAATCTACAGGAATTATATCACAGTGAAATAGGAAACCTTTAACATACAGAAACTGTCTTAGTTTTGTATATATCACCATTGTGAAGTCAGTAGAGTTTAATCATGTGAAGACAGGGGATAGAAACAGTTAAGAAAAAAACTAAGAAAGTAATAAAACAGAATGTATAGATTCTTCCTCTCTTCTAATAACAGAAACCTGATTCTTAGGTTTTCATACTATTTCTGCTTGGCAAGTAACCTAGCTCTAGGGAAGCGGTGGACCACCCTACCAGTCACTTCATAGATGACCTAGAGCACTGCAGGCACTTTTGTGCCCGCAATTCAACAAAGGTGTCATCAAACTGGAGCAAGTTCATCAGAGACCATCAGGGTGATTGATGAGGGCCACAGCATTGCCCCATGAGTAGAGACTTCTCCATCCTAGTACAGAGACTGTTTTAGAAGTACCTCACAGCCACGCTGACGGCTACAGGGAGAGGACTAAGAGGATGTAGTCAGGCTCTGCAGAGCCATGCATATCAGGGGGGATAACAGATAACAGGAATCAGCTGAAAACAAGATTGGTTCTTGATCCTTACAAGAAGAACTTGTTTTGCTAGTACAACAGGCAGGCAGTAGGATAGCCTGCCGGGGGGGATGTAAAGTCTCTGTCTTTGGAAGTTTTCCAATTCCTGACTGGATAAATCTGTGATATACCTGGTGCGAAATAACAACTGGCCCTGAAGTGACAGGAGAGAGCCAAAAGGACCTTTTCAAGGGATTTTGAGTACTCTCTATAATGAGGGTAACCATGAAGTTTGAATCAGTCATACAAGAGTAAGCTCTAAGAAAAATAGAGATGCTTCATGTTAACCACATTAACAGAAAATGACTGGACAGTCTTGGTTTATGATATCTGGGGTCAAAACCAAAAAAAGAATTTGTTTGCATTCAAGTACAGCAATAGAACCCCAAAATCTCTTGCTCAGCAGTCACTCAACATGGAAACTGCTTTAAATTATTTTTTTTTCGTTTTGAAGCTGTTCGTGTAGGAACATGCCTCACACAACAGCTCTCTGAGCAGAGCAATGCTGCAGTCACACACAAGTGCCATTAGATCCCAAACTAGGAAGAATCGGCACTAAGCTACTGGTCCTTCAAACATTTCTTCCTAGTGTAATTAAAACACACTACCAAGAGTAGATGACTCACAATACACATAGATTGTGGGTGGCTATTTCTCTATAAAATCAACAATTTTAATAGCATCCACCTTTTCCCACATAATATAACACCTGAAAGACTCTGATAAACATTTCTTAGAAATTTGCCTTTGCTATGAAACAAGGGTAGATGCTAGACTGGACTTTTCTGGAGGTAAAGGAAGAAAGGGAGGAAAAGAAAAGTGGAGAGGGCTAAAAGCCCTTTCTTTAATTTTAGATATTCAAAGTTTATTAGGCTAGAGGTACTCAAAAAGAGGAGAATCATATAAACCCAGTGACTAAATCATTCACTCATGGCATGGGAAAAAGAGATTATTAATATATAATTTTTTATGATTACTTCTAAGGCTTTTTGGCAACAACTGGTAAATCTAAAGTGAATAACAGCCATTTCTGTGTAAAAACTGGTAAACATAAGCAACCTCCAGTTCCAAGTACAACTGTCTTTGAGAATTGCCTAGGTTTTAAATTTGTTTTCCACTGGAAAGCTAGAACTTGCCAGGTTTGGTGTTGTACCACGTGCACCACCTTCGTCACAGAGCCTGGATTCTGTACCCAGAATTTCAAAACTTTTGGGACCATCTTAGTATTACAAGGCCCAAGTGACTAAAATGGCCTATTTTCAGGTGTTTAAATTACAATACATCTAAAAATATTCCATTAAGAGAACTTTAAAATTGCAAAGTCAAGGACTTGGAAAAATGGAATGTGCTAGACATGAAGGTTATGTAATCTTAATCAGTTTTATTGTGAACACACTTTAACATGCTGTCCTTAATTGAATCTGTCTCAACTGTCCCCAACCCTTTTCTTTAGCTTCCTTAGGCCTTCTTGTGATGATTCTTTGACTTCATTCTGTGTCCAAAAAGGATGTGCTCCACTCTTGGAGAAGCTATTTTGCCTCACTCACAGCCTTCCCATAGGTTGTTTGTCCAGTTTCAGGCTCCTGTTCTCTACATGACAAGGAAGAAAAGTATCCCTCCCATTTTGCTTGGCTTGGGAGTGCATGTATTCCACCTACATTTTTTACCATCTTTCATAAAGGAAAGAATGTATGGACTCATGCATATCAGGCAGTTGTCCACTCAGATATAGCTTCTCTATGGCTTCATTTGTTTAAGTGAATTCCACAAGAGGGTAGTAGCCCCAGATGTATCAAACTACTACAAGTTTCATAAAAACACCAGTACAGAAGAGACACATTCTTAACGCAGGTAAGGGAAAAAGGATCAGTATTCATTCAATCCTTATAAAAGGTCAGATGGTGCATTTGATCTACACACTTGTCACACAATATTTCAAGTGGCTTTACTGCTCACAGAGGAATGTGTTTACCTTGGACAAAACAACTTTTTTCTTCTTCTTCTCTCCCTCTTGGAAGTAAAACTTGGTCTGGAGTAGACAGCCACTCTGGAAAATTGGAGCCTGAATGGTTAATTTAATTTGGCAACATGATAAATAACTCAGAACAGGGACTTAATAATAGGCAGCACTAGAATCCCACCTGTAATTATCCATTATGTCCCAAGTGAGAAGCCACAAAATGTCTCCTTGAGATGCAGAAAAAATAGCCGCATCCAGGCAGTTTAGGGTTTGAGCTGAATCCAGTCTAAGGCAGTGTTTACAGCTGGACACTGGTTAGAGGAGGATCTGAAAACTTTCCATGAAATAGGGAGGAAATCTGCTAGCCATACTCCTGTCAGCAGAAGTCTCTCATCTTTAGCCTAGTAATGACACAAGCACTATTTCTGCTTTAATTGTATATGCAACAAGGTTGGTTTAGTGCAATAATGATATACGATTACAACCACTAATGCTTTACAAAAATAGAGAAGGAACCAACTCCCTTCTCATATAAAGCTAAATGCCCAGTGTTTTCGGTAAAACCGAGATGCCATTGTGGATTTCAGAGAGTATCTGACTGCTCATAACTCCAGATAAATCTTGGATGGATTTCACAGCCATGGTTTCTCACATAGGCTGAGCGATGTTATGATAGCACAATTTGATCTGCTGCTTCATGTTGCCAGGTATCATTAAGGAAGTAACATTTTAAAATTTTATAGGATGTCTTTTTAATCTTTTTTGCTAAGAGTATTCTCAATGTTCTTAATGCAAATTTTCTTGGTGCCATACTGTACTAATCTTCTGCACATGTTCTTCTACAGTGTGCAATTACATTTTGGTCAGCATTATTTTTGTCCTTACGGCTTCTATAACACACTCATTGAAAGATGTGCCTGTTCCTTACAAGAAAGGCTGCAATGCCCAGAGTGGAACTTGTTAACCAAGATAAAAGCAACATATTCATGTCAGGTCAGGAAAAGACAGAGCAAGGAGGATGAAAGGAAGAAAAGGAAGTGACAGCAAATAATAAGAATGGCTGAGTCCTGATAGAAATTGCTGCAGGGATAAAGGGCCTCTGTGGAAGTAGTGGCACTAACACAAGCCTGAGGAGGTAGAGGGTTCTTCAACTGAATGGAAAAAAGCTGAAGCACCCAGCTTTTAAAACACCAGGGTACAGATGGGCCTTGCTAGTAGAATTCCTCTTCTCTATATATTTAGACCTTTAAAGGAAAGTCAACTAGTTTAAACAGAAGGCATATTTTCATGACCAGCAACATGATGCACTGGGAGAGATGCTTCTTCATCATTGGATCCTCTCTAGCTCCAGTGGTAAGGGATATGGTCAACTGCACACCTTCACTGGTTGATGCATCCTTGCTTTGCAGACTAATTGTATGCCAAAGGTTAATTGTGATTCCAAGGAAGTCATCACTAATTAGCAATTTCCCAAGTAACGGCAGACCATTTTATAACTGTGTATCATATTCACATATGGCTGTTCTCACTTGACTTCATAGACTTACATTCAAGATATTACAAATTAAACCATGTGTTTCCTCTTTGAGCTCAAGTAAACAATATTTAGTATTCCAGATCACGGGACACAGGAATGGCTGCATTCATCCCTGATCACACAGGAGTTTTAAAATTGTGCATTTTTCTTCTTCAGGGCCTGAAAAACTCCTATACACTCAGAGAAAAGCAGTGCCAACAGAGAACAGCAGAGTTCAACTCCTTGTGCTGAGGTGTTTCTAGGGAATGCAGTTTGTCCTGGCTGGATGTTTGTTAAACCTATTAAAGCCAATCAAAGACCCCCCAGAAGTACTCTAAGTGTCATAGTCCTTACAGATAAGTCCTCCTGTGTCTAACCCAAACTCATTTCTTGCCAATTACACTAAACATAATTCTTTGTGAATAGGTGAACACAAATTGATCATGAATCTTCTTTATAGCAAGGTTTTATACCTGAACCTATTTTTCAAATTTGATTGAACCTAATTCCTTCAAATTTACTTGATGGGTGGCTTTTTCAAAGACATTTGCCATTGCCAGTGTTCTTCTCCAGATTTCTCCAGTGCTTACACAATTTTCTTATAGTAGAGTAGCTAAAGTCTGGAGCAATACCTTGTAAGTGGAAGCAATACTCTTTGACTGTAATCATGGCTACGTGATGAGGACATAGCATGTATTTCTTGAGCCCACATTTGGTAGGGACAGCACCACCCACGCTCTCGTTTACAGAGAGTTTTCTCTACTATCAGTACTGGATAAATCCCAAAGCTGGACCAGCACTGACAATGCTGCTGTTCCCGTGATTGTAGTACCTGATCCAGCTTGCCCTTGCTTTTACCTTCCATTTCCTCCTACTCCTTCTGCTCCCCTGATGCTGTGCTAGCCCTTTGTGGGGTCTAGTATAGAGCTGTGCATGGAACCAAGACCAGTGCCAGGACCTAACGTGGGTGATACTGCCCCTCTGGTAAATTCATGATTGCAATGTATCAGCTGATGCTTCAATGGCAAGGAGGCCTTTTTCATTAAGATACGCTAAAGACTTTATTGCTCTGCGTTTTCTACAAGGTGTAATTTTTATCCTTCCCTTCACAGCATAGATCATGAAGTATAAGCATGAGGATCCTAAGAATAAGCATCTATTACTACTAGTTGTAAATTATTTTAAATAAGTGTTTTAATGTTTACCTCTATCTAAGGAATAGTTGAGGGAAAGAGAAAATCTGTATCCTAAGAAATTAAACCTGTATATTTTAAGCAGTTAGTTCAGTTTTTTAATGTGTTGCAATAGCTGCATGTAAAATGAGGCCACCCTTTGTGAGGGGTAGGGTATCTTGTGCTACCAATGAGCTCTTAAGGATACTTGACTTTAAAACTGGATTTGGGTTTAAGTATCAGATTAAATGGCTCTATTCCCTCATCTACCAGAGTGCCATAGTTGGAGACCTGAGCTACCTTACTCCTGTGGGCATGCCTGAATAAAACAAGAAACCTCACCTCTCTGGAGCAGGCAGATGATCTTTCTGCTTTGTGTTAAATGAAAGACCTTTTCCAAAATGCTAATTAACTATATATCTTTCTTGCCTTTTGCAGACAGCTCAGAGTTTGTTCTGGCACTTGAAAAGCATAAATGAAGAAGACTTTTAAAAAAGAAGCCTCTATAGAGGGTTTACTAGTTTGGGTAAGGTACAAAACATGAGCACAGTTACATAGGTATGATTTTGCCTAGAAGTGACTCAGATTCAGCTAGTTCATGGCACAGTGGTGTAAAATGAGGCCTTTTTGGAAACATCTGTGTATTAAATGTTTTCCAGACTTGATATATGCTCTCTTTCTGTACATTTCCTTAAGAGCCACATACTAATCACCCTGTCAATTAAACACTGTAATCATTTTCAGTCATCAGTTTGTGATCTACCTCTAAAGATTTACCTAAAAAAGCTTCAGTAAGTTCCCATTTGGTATGGATATGTCCATATGACATTGCAAGAGGCCCAAAAATTGCAATAGATTTCAATAAATGCAGCAGTTATGAAGATTTAAAGCTGGTTTTGTCAGATGTACTATTTTCTTTTTACAAAGGCTTGTTTAGATTCTTTTTCTCATTGACAAGATAAGTTTATTATTCTGTTTCATGTCTCTGATATTCAAAATATGACATACACTTGCACTGTCCCACTCTGCAGTTGGCCTTGAATATTTGTGTATAAACACTGCTATTTATTGCTACTCTTGAAATAAACAGGGTGCAGCAGAAGTATTTCATTTCCTTCACTGGTTTCATTTATGCCATCCCAGATCTGTGTAAAATCTTTTGATGACAGACAGTACAGGATTCCTATGGCAAAAACTGGTTTTATCACAAAGTCGGTCTTGCTGTATCACTGCCATCAGTTCTCCAATAAATTGCAAGGCTGTCTGGGTTTAGGTGTACTGCAGTCTCAGTAATCATTCCTGGGGAAGCTGAGATGTTTTTCAATATGACATTGAAAAATCTGTAACCAAAATACTTGTATTTTAACAAGCTTTAATAAGTTTGATTAGTAATTGTTTTGCTTTAGCCTCAGTCTCCATCTTATTTTTCATTTTGAGATAAGCAAATATATGAAAATAACAATTCCAGCAACTTCCCACACGTCAATCTCCCTTCTTTACAAACTATCCAGCTAGATAGTTATGTAGTTCTTTGCAATATGTTAGTCAGTGCCCTGTGCTTCCCTGGTCATCATACATGTCCCAGAAACTTTGATATTAACTCCAAGAAAAACTGAGTAACCACCACGCTAGGCAACCAAAGCAAATTTCCAAAGGACAAAGCACACAGTGCCAACAACGCTTTTTCTTTGCTGTCGCTACTGCATCATCCATGTGATATTTGTGTATGGAGTTTCCAACCTTTAAAAGCCATGAAACTGTAGTTCCCATTCTGATAGTTTTTCATTTTAAAAGCATAAGCACAAGTTGAATATTATAAAATATTTAAAGACATCGGAAGATCTACCTGGAGAGAGACTATTTATAAGGGCATGTAGTGACAGGACAAGGGGGAACCGCTTTACACTGAAAGAAAGTCAGTTTCGATTAGACATTAGGAAGAAATTCTTTACTGTGAAGGTTGTGAGGCACTAGAACAGGCTGCCCAGAGGTTTTGTGGATATCCCACCTCTGGAAGAGTTCAAGACCAGATTGGATGGGGCTCTGAGCAACCTGGTCTAGTGAAAGGCATGCCTGCCCATGGCAGAGGGGTTGGAACCAGATGAGCCAAACCATTCTACCGTATGATTCTAGGATTCAACCCATCAGATACTCACAACCAGAAGTAATAGTCCTCATAATCTTTCCTACTAATCTTAACTTCTCATTAGGGCCTAACAATAAGGTATGTAAATATGAATTATTATAAATTAGTCCGGTTATAAAAAGTGTGCTCTAATAACTTTAAGAAGGTAATTAGAAAAGACATAAAATGGAAAGTCTTCTTTTCTTATTCTATCTCTATCTTCTCTATCTATTGTTATTTGGAACAATCCCAAATAGATAGGGAGAAAGATAGACTGGAAAGGTGAAATGGCAAAATTCAGTTTAAGACCTCTACATACCATGCCTGTGAATATACTGTGATGGTGCAGTTCTACTAAGTCCAAAATCTCTTTCTTTTTGAAGGTTGTGACATTTTAGTAACATCTAGAACATTGCAGATAAAAACTTTTAAGTTTCAGTTTACTAGTTTACACAGAAATAAAATATTTACACTTTTTATAGAATAAATTGTTTAACATCAAAACCAGTTTTAATATAAAAATTTCATCAAAGTCTTCATAAAGGAATAGGAAACCAAGTAAAATATATTTATGTGCAAACATTTCTAACACTTGAAAGATATTTCAAATATTAAGAATCATCCAAGCATTTTAAATCATAATGTTAATTCTTTTCAGTTCAAGAATTTATAGTCTCCAAATAATAAATATTTATTTAAAAATTATTTTATAAACTTCTTTTGATAAGATTACCATATCTAAAAATTCACTGGAAGTAGAAGCAGATTATGCCTGAAAATACAGTAATGTGTTCATTGACTAAGTATGAACTGTGCTTTTTTACCACAGACTCCTTTTGATTTCATCACGACTATTGCTTAAGTTACGAGGAGGGACACAGCAAACACAATCCCTTCCTCAAGCTGACTGCAGCATATTGTGGTGGAAGCACACCACCTTCTGGCAATAAAAGATCACTTTTCAAAAGCATGTGAAAGGAAGTCTTTGTGTCACTCAAGAAATCAGAAACACTCCTTGGATACATCAGGACTTTATTCTTTTTCCTTAGAATGTCCTAAAGTGTTTCTTTCTTTTTTCCATAGAAAACTTTATATGAGGACAATAACCTGAGGTTTTCCTAACAAAACACATTGCCAATTAGCGGTATACTTTCAGCTGACAGGCTTAAAAACATTGAACTTTACATTGCTGAAATAACATAACTGGAAGTCAAAATAAACAAGTAGTCGTTTTTTTATTTGGTTTTGGTTTTGTTTGGGTTTTTTTGGGGGCGTTGGTGGTTTTTTGGCAGGTTGTGTTTGTTTTTTGGGTTTGATTTTGTTTTTGTTTCCTTTTTTTTTATCAGGTATTTTTTTCAAACACACTATGAGGAGTAACACTGAGCATGATTGTTCACAAACAATTTTGCAAAATGATTATTAACTTCATTTTCCCTGAGAGAGAGAGAAATTATGCCCAAACCTACAGCTAAACACTATATTTAGAGGATTGCATAATTGCAATTAAACCATGTTATACTGACCGCCTTTCAGAGAATCTTAGTGCAACAGAGGTCACTCCTGCTGCGGTCCACCAGCACAGGTCACTGACAAATTCTGTTCATGTCTCTGAGCCCTTTATAGCCTCGTGTTGGCACTTTCTGCTTTCTCCAACAGAAACAGTGTAAGGCTTTCGGTAAACCTATTAACCCCCAAAACTGGAATTACAACTAGGAGGATATATTCTCCTCTGGCTCTGTTCATCTGGAGGCCCATATTTTCCCCAGCCTTCCTTTTGTAACCTGTGTACTTAAACAAACAATTCCTACTTCCGTTCATGTGCCTTACCAGATTCCAACCAGTCAGGCCTTGATTTTCCAAAGCTCATGCCTACACCTACACGACTGGACATTCTCCTAGGCTGTCAATGGTCAATGGCTAACAAAGGAATAGGTCAGGAAATGTGACCCAGGGCTGGACAGAACAGGCCTTAGGGCTTGGAATGAGAAACAGAGTGCAGCAGGTGAATGTGCTCAGCTCTATGAAGCATAGAATTGTGAAATGGTTTGGGTTGGAAGGAACTTTCAGAGATCATCTACAGCAATCCCCTTGCCATAGGCAGGGACATTTTTCACTAGATCAGGTTGCTTAAAGCTCCATCCAACCTGACCTTGAATAGGTCTAGGAATAAGATACCACAAGTTTGCTGGGCAGTGTCTCACCACGCTCACCCTAAAAAATGCCTCCTGTCCACTCTAAACCAACCCTCTTTCAGTTTAAAACCACTGCCTCTGCTTCTGTTTATACAAACTTTGGTGGAAGGTCTCTCTCCATCTTGCTTATAAGCTCTCTCAACATACTGAAAGGCCACAATAAGGTATCCTGGAGCCTTCTCTTCTCCAGGATGAATAACCCAAACTGTTGGGGTTGTGTCTGTTGGGAAAACTTTTTATCATGAGCCCCTTCATTCCTATTAATAAGAATTAATTTCCAAAAATCATTCTTTGTGGTTCAGAGAACAGATGCTTTCTACTGTCAATATTACCTTGAAGAGAGACACAGCAATGAGTGAAGGCAAAGCAAAATTAGAAAAACAAAGAAAACTGGCTAAAATTGTCATGAAAAGAGAAGAACTTGCCAATAAGGGCAACTTGATAATATAGCTGCATATCATAAACACACATTGGCCTTCTGCTGTAGCTTCAGTGGAGGAAAAGGAAAAAGGTCCCTGTTTTGCACCAGAGGTGTGTATTTATACTGAGTGGTTTGGTTTGTGTGACAACATGTTCTTGTGTGTTTTTCTGAGGGAGTGGGAATGTCACCACATTAGAGCGTACCTGTGGTAAGTGTGAGAGTGTGAATGTATCAGTGTATGTGAGTGAGAGTGTTTACACATGGGATTGCTAGAGTGTGGGTGTGTGTGACTGTGTTTGTGTAAGTGCCAAGTCCTGTACTTTGCCACAACAACCACAAGCTTGGGGAAGAATGAAGGAGGGCCAGTCAGCTGGCAGCTCCTCTAGTGGTAACTAGACAAGTGGCTTCTGCCAAATTTGTATCCCAAAGCTTGAATGTCCCAGCACCCATTGCTCTCAGTGTAGTTATCAACAATTCATTGTTCAGTTTTCCCAGAGGCTCATGTCTGGCAGGGGACACAGGTCATACACCCAGTCCATGCCACGATCCTTGACTCAGGTGTCTATGACATTGTTTCGGAAATAAGTCACATTGCCTGATTCAGTTCTTTTATGGGTGCTGTGTCACCACAGGAGTTGTTTTTCAAGGCCCAAGACAGTGGCCATGGCATGTGTCACAGAATATATTTCCAGCTACTCAATAGTTGCCTCCACCTTTGTAAGAACCTGGTGCTTACCATGGAAGGTTTGTAGTAGTGTGATATAATCCACCTGCCAGGTTTCTTCATATAGGTATTTCAGAATGTACCAAAAGGGTTTTAGCCACTAGACTTCTATGAATGTGATGCTACAAATAGCTCACCCTTAGGTTCCCAGTCCAGATCCATCTGAGCCACTTCTAACAGCCTGATTGTTCTGGTTTTGGTTGAGACAGAGTCTTTTTCTTCTTAGTAGCTGGTGCTTGTTTGTTTTGGTTTGGTTTTTTGTTGTTGTTTGGTTGTTTGTTTTGGGGTTTTTTGTTGTTGTTTTTTTTTTAATTTTGTATGAGGATAGTATTGATAACATACTGATGTTTTGGCTGTTGCTATGTAGTGCTTACCCTAAGTCCAGGACTTTTCAGTTTCCTCATGCTCTGCCAGTAAGAAACTGCACAAGAAGCTGGGGGGAAGCACAGCCTGGGCAGCAGACTCAAACTGGCCAAAGGGTTATTTCATTACACAGAATGTCACGTATTTAAACTGGAATAGTTACCCAGAAGGGGCTGATTGCTGCTGGGGCATGGGATGGGCATCTGTCAGTGGGTGATGAGGAACTTCATTGTACATCAATTGTTTCTCTTGGGTCCTGCTACTCTCCCTGCACCTCCTTATCATCGCAATTATTGTTGCTATTATTATTAGAATATTTAGTATCATTATAATTATTATATTTTGTTTAAATTATCATTTTTATCTTATCTCAACCCGCAGCATTTATCTTTTCTTTCTGATCCTCCTCCCCACAGAGGGTGGTGGGAGGGAGTGAGCAAGCAGCTGCATGGTATGTAGTTGCCAGCTGGGTTTAAACCATGACAGTCCTTGTTTGGCACCCATCGTAGGGCACGAAGACTTGAGATAATGATAGATCTGACCAGAGAGTGATAAAACAAAGCAGTTATAAACATTCATTGTATGAGTTTAGGAGTTGCTGGTCATTATGTTTGCTCTCAGAGTTCCCGCGTGTGTGCTCAGAAGTGCATTAGATAATCGTGTTCTTGCTGCTCGTGTTCCTTTTGGTAACATTTATGGAGACTGGGCCGAAGTGATCCCTGTTCTTTGCAGCGGGGTTGCGTGTGGACCCAGCCGGCTCCAGCTCCGGCCCCGGAGCGGCTCCGTCTTCTCCGCGCTTCGGGCGCCATCTGGTGGGGCTTGTCCATAACTACATCTCATGCCCTCCGTCGGGAAGAGGAACGATCCTCCAGCCAGTTTTTCCCCCTTAGTCCTTTCCTTCCTCCCGAATTCTTCGGAAGGCCTCCATCCCTCGAAGCTGGTTCCAGTACCGTTTGAGAATCTTAAAGATTCTGACTGTACAATCATAGAACGGCCTGGCTTGGAAGCGACCTTAAAGATCATCTAGTTCCAACCCCTGCCATGGGAAGGGACAGTTTTCACTAGAGAAGGTTGCTCAGGGCCCTGTCCAACTTGGTCTTGAACACTTCCAGGGATCGAGCATCCACAGCATCTCTGGGCAACCTGTTCAAGTGCTTCACCACCCTCCATTCTCATCTGGGACACCCAGTTTTCTCTCCCTTTCCTCTCTCATGGTTTTCCAAAATTTGTCTTCAACACTTACATTGTTCAAAGAAGGTTGTAGGTGATTTCTTGGCACGTAGCCCTATTCAGATGCTCAAAGAGATATGATAACCATAAACAATAACAGGATTTTCTGCCAGGAAAAGTCCAGCAGGATGTTCTGGCAAGAACTGCTTGCAGAAAAGCAACAGAGAATTTTTGGTGGGAAGTTTCTGACAGGCAGAGGCAGAAAATAATGGAGGAACATTACTTGTGGTATTTTTATTTTATCTGTGTGTTACAGTGCCCCTATTACTTTGGCCATATTGCCTGAGCAATTGATTGTGCTGACCACACTGAGAAAAGTTAGACAATTCTTTAGTCTTCTCAAATGGAAAAAGCCCAAACTGTCCAGATTTGTTAATATAGTTCTGATAACTGAAAGACAAAATGAAGTATGATACTAGTTGCCAGTTGACTCTTCTTTCTTATTTCATTTGTATTCAGACCTGGATATTTAGGCATAGATTTCTACAGCAGTTGAGTCAAAAGCCCTTGTATTCACTGAAACCTCCCAGAACTTCCACAATCTAAATGATTGGTATGGTAATCCCAATCCCTAATGCCCAGGTATAAGGACTCCTGTAAAGGAGTACTATGAATGGATATGGGATTTCATGTCAAAGCACAAGTTGATTGCTCTGCTCATCCTTTTCCATGCTCCCTGTCTTTTTTTTTGCTTTCTTTTTTTTTTTTTTCTTTGTCTTTTTCAACACAGGTTGAAAAGATTAATGAAGAAATGGTTCATATAGGACCTGATTCTTGTATACTGTAACAGCTCATCAGACTGTTTTTCTCTTAAGGAAAAATGTGGTCTGCCAAGTGAAACCCCTTACATTGTCACCCTTTTTGCTCACCTGAATGGTCTAGAGGAGCTTCAGAGAAAGAGAGATCACAAGTAATTTTTTTTTTCAGAACATTCATCAACACAATATGAAATATAATTAGTAATATATACTACTAATTAGTGAGTTTCTACTGTAAGTAGCTCTGCACTGAATACAGGAGATCAGTGTAATGTGCTGTCACTCATCAACTAGTTGAAGGATAATCTAACCATTCATGACATCAGTGGGACTTTGAAGGAGTGTTATCCTTGATTTAACTCACTTTTCCCCATTTTCTTCTTTCGTGTTTTTGGATGGCTATGGTGGTTTCTTCAAAAGGTTTTCAGAATTTGTATCATCAGAGACGTTTTGATTGTAGTAGACAGCCATTCTGCTGTCAGGTAGAGACTGAACAGAAAGTGCATTTCTCCAAGATGTTTCACTTGTCCCATTAAACAGAATGAAAATGCATAGTCTGTAGGAATTTAAGACACTTTCTTGGAAACTTAAATAAATTTAAAGTTATCAAATTACTCTACAGATGAGTATCAGTAGAGATGACCTAAGATACCTTGTGTACACTTTTTCAAAAATAATCATTTTGTGTTCTGTGCTTGTCTTGAAATACTCCTTTCTCATATGACATGAAAGAAACTTTAGAGTCACCTATCACTTTTGAGCTGCTGATTAGATGGCTTGTGATCCAGCAAGCTGGGAGAAGCAGTCTTTCTGGACTGATGATCTCTCTCCTTTCCAAGAATGTCGCCAACTGCATTAGGTGACACTCTGCAGTAGGAAAATGGACTGCATTAATTTGAAGTAGTTTTCTTCAGGTTGGAGGAAACTGATAGCAAACACTAAAATGATTTCCATACTGCATATTAGCATACAAGGATATGGATGCAGGCATACATCACTGTCCAAATTCTGGTCTATCCTACTGTGTTAAAAAGAATGTGTATATGTAGCTACATCATATAGACTAGCTTTGAGTTTTTCCCGTCTGACTGGACAGATATTCTGGAATGAGGATACACCTATTACATGACTTAACTATATTGCCATGTCATTCCTGACAGTGCTCAAGAGCATTTTGCTATCAGACCTATAAAACCAAAAAAGAGCAGCAACAATAAAAACTATAAAAGATGAAGTCCTGAAGATGCTCCAAGGTAAACTTGCACAGGTTATAATAAAAGGTAAGAAATGAAATAGAGGGAGTGAACTGTCTGTAATGATATATTTATAGATATGATAGTTACAGAGAAAAGCCTTGTATTACATTGACAGTTTTGGTGTATAAATATGTATGTAATAAAGAGATACAAGCTTTACTATAGCATGAAAATGTGGAATATAAAAAGTTGTTTCTGTGAAAAAGTGAGATTCTTCGTAGTAAACTGTGTTAGATTGTACATTCAAAGTGTCAGAGTGACTGGAAGAAATTTGTGTTTCACCTTCTAATATCTTGGAGCACAGCCATTCAGACTTCTGTGAGGAAAGTTACAGAAAATGTAGGCAGGCCATCTGGTATGAAAAGGGTGGCAGAGGATTACAAATAGAGCTGCCGTCAGAAGCTTATTACAGACAGCATAACAATTTTAAATGGAGACTCAGATATCTGTGATAATCCATTGCTGCCAGAGTTCAGTCATTCAAAGGAAAGTAAACCTTCCATACTGTCTGCCTGTCTTTCCTTCTTTCCATCTCTCTCCCTCTTTCTTTTTCTTTTAAAGTAGTTATATCTATACCAACAGAGATAACATTCTCCTTAGGGGAGGATGAAATTATAGAAGCCTTAGGCATATAATAACAAAATTGCTGCTCACAAGTCTCAGAGAATGATGCAGATTATCTACACACCATCTAACCTCTCAAGAAAATCCAAAACATCAGTGTGTGTTTCCATTTTTGAAAAACAATTTTCTGTGCTGTCTAAGCATAACAGCTACTTTGGCCAATATAAATGGTAGGGGCAGGGACCTACATGTAGATACACTCTAATTCATAATCAGAGTGGGATGGGAACTTAGCTAAAAAATGGGATATTTTTTCCGGATCTCACTCCCATGATTTTTGGTGCGCCTTTTTTTTTTTTTTTAAGCTATTTTTTATTATTACTTTTATCAAAATCCATGAATAAAATTTAGAAAGAGCACTTTCTACAGCAACCATGGCTATGGATTTCCCTGTAAGGAATCCCACCTTTTACAAGACAGATGGATGTTACTTGTGTTCAGAGTAGCTTATACTTTGCTATAAGGTAGCTAAAACCAAAGACTTCCATGACCAGTCTGTCCAGATCATGAAAAACTGCTGCAGATTATCTTAAATGTAAAAGAAACAGTCTTTTTCTTCCCATACTTGCCTGCATGAGAGGATGCTTAATTCATATTCCTGAGGGCCTTCTGGTGTCCTTGGTCATGCACTTTCATTGTAGGTTTACAGTTTCCTTTTTTTTCCTTTTTTTTTTTTAGCTCATCCCACTCAGGAGTGCACAGCCCTTGTGTTTCACAAGTAGTAAGATCAATACAGGGTGACGGCATCTTAAAAAATACCAAAAGGCTTCATGGATATTCTTCTGATAACTTATACAATACACAAAACAGATTATTATTTTGATAGCTGTTAGAAGCAAGGCACATATCCAGCGTGTCCTTAGACCCCCTGCCCTTTAAAACTGCTTAAATGTGTAAGAGGCTGCGATAAACCATGATAGTGCATGAGGATGTGAAGGTATGACCCTATCCAATGTTCTGCTGCTTTATGATTTTCCCATCACTGCAGCTGTTTCTGCAGATAACATGAGCTATAGGTGCTATTGCAACTACATGCAATGGTTCAAAATCTGCAGTATTTCATTTCAGACTGTTTTCTGATGCTGACACTAAATACATTTGCATAGGCAGAGTCTATAAAGAAAAATCACTATGAGACTTTAATAAAATACTTTCAATACTTGTTAGTTTATACGATAACACACTGAAAAACCACAAGCCACCAGTGTCAGTAAGTACAGATTAGATAAGCCACTCACCCAAAGTCACAGGATTTTAATGTTTTTATAAACTCTGAATAAATGAACTCTGACTGAGTGGAATCAGGAATGCTTTTATGCTAATATATTTTATCAAAGATTTTCAAGATGAAGTAGAGGAGGCTTTACCTTTTTTCTCTTACTAATTAGCAATTAATACTAATGGTTATTAATAATTGGACATTATATAAAATGCTAGTAAAATAAAACAGTGCAACTTCTAGTATTTTATATTCAGATCAATTCCTCTGTCTACTGGAATGCGATAATTTAGATCCATGAGATAAGAAATCAATAAATCAGCATCCACAGGGGTATGGAATTACAAAAGACAAAGGATCTTGAGACTCCTTAAACAGCTAAGAGCCATACCATAGAGCAAGTGTTGCATACAGATTGGATATGACTTGCAGGGGTACAGATCAACACTCATGTTTGTCTGCAAACAGATCCAATGACATAGTAAAAAAAACCCAAAAAACAAACAAAGAAACAAACCAAACAAACAAAAACAAAAAAAGAGAACCCTGGAGAGCATTTGGTAATGGTTACTATTCTAGATTTATAGACATATTTACTCCTTGTTATTACACTTCACAAGTCAGTTTAAAACTATCTTGAGTAATTTTCTGGTAACTGCCACAAACACATTTTCCAAGTTCAGCATTTCCAAAGCCGTGACATATTTTCACTTCAAGCCTACTAATTTTAATTGTCATCACTGAAAAAAAAACAAACCACAAAACAATGGAGAGAAGAAAGGAAAACGCTGACCTCTAAACACTGCCTTAAAAATAGTCCTTGTTAAATCAAAGTCCTTTAAAATAGTATTTTTGCATTACAAGCTGCACTAGTCTTTCAGAAGTGAGGATTGACTTCAGAGTAGATCCACTTACCTATTTAAAATCACAGGACACATAAATTGTTCATTGCAATGAGAACAGTTGAACATCTGAGTGGCTCCAGCACTGCAGAAAAGAGACATGCAGGTTCATCACAGGCATATTGTTTGCACTCCCAGGGGAGGCAACTTAGCAACAGAAATCAATGGTGGCGGCAGTCCTAATGAAGTCACAAAGTCACAAAGGAACAGCCTTGACAGCCTACATGGGAAAAAACCCCTAAACAAACATGGATTAGGACACCTGAAATGTTTTTCTATCAATAGCATTTTAAAACCAAGGTTGTGCTATGGACTTTTGCTGGCATAGCTATGTTGGTCAAGGGTGTGAAATGCATTGCTGGAAAGAAGTGGCTAAAACAAATTAAAATTGTAGAAGTGATTTTTTTTGGTACCAGATGCATCTTCAGCAGAATAGATTGGCTGGTACCATGTTCCACTGTACAATTTAAGTGCTCTGAAAATGGACATGCTCTCATGCTTTTCACTCATGAATATGCTGTATCTTCTAATAACATCTGACTTCAACATCTTTAGGCCTGGGGGAAGGTGAGCAGAAAAACATACCAAAATACTCCTGGAATTTTCGCTTGTACCTTACATGCTGTGATCTGGACCCCAAATGCTACAGCACCTGTACTCTTTTAAAAGTGCCCAGTGCTATATATTGCTCTCTCAGTGCCAATTTCTTACCAGTTTATGAAGTTGCAGTTTTGATTCCTTTTCCCCATTTTATTTTAATGTATCTGATTTTCCTACCTATGCCCTACCTCGTGGTTTTTTGTGGTTTGTAATTAAGTACTGTAATGCCCCCTTTTTAAGGGCCAATGAAGTAAATTCTACTACAAGTGTAGTTGGGGAAGGTCACTACTGCAGAATATACCCACAAATGTAGTTAGAAAGTTTCATCCTTTTCTCCTTCTATATTTATCTATTGAGCCATCAAGAAATGTCTTTGAAATTGTGAATTCTCTTTTATTTTCTTGTTACAGCGGATTAAGTAGTGATTTTATGATTGGCATTGTATGAAGTAGATTTTCAGAAGTAGAACTAGAAACTCCATTCTTTTTTTAAAAGGAACAAGCCTCTAATACTTGATAAAATACTTCAACAGAAAACAAGTAAGATTTCATTGTATTTTACATGCCACATATTTACTAACTATAGAACTAATTTAGAAGTCTCTGTATTTATAATTTTACCTTGGGATTTACAAGCTTGAGTTTACCAATTAAGTGGATCAGACTTCCTTCTCCTTTCCCTTTCTCTTCCTTTCTTTTTGACAGCTTGGTAATTATGGATTCCTAATACATTTTGGCACCTTAACTGCTTTAGTAACCTATTGCAATATAAAAATTAATTGTATCTTTCATTAGGAACTTTTAAATGCTTATATATATTCTGCTAAAATCTTGGTGATGTTTTTTAAAACAGTGGTTTTCACCACTAGAGGGTAGAGAAATACAGGATTGGCCAGTAAGTAAAAATGCCTTGATCTGCAAGGAAAATACTTTGCTGTTAGGATCCAGAGGCTCCTCTATCATTCCTTTCAACATGACTGTTCATACAGACTAAGTTTAACAGAAGAGAGCGCCCAGACAGGAGGTGAATCAAAAGCAGATAATTACCTTGATTGTTTCCAGAGTCCTCTGCCATATGGCATTTGAAAATCAGAGTTCACTTTGTTAAGAGTGGTAAGTTTGTAACACAGAGCCCAGGTATTCCCTAAGGCTGGAGAGCTGAAGACTAGCTATGTGTTAGGTAGCCTAAACGACTTATGAAAGTACACAAGTACTTCAGTAAGCCTGCTTTCATGATGCTGGTGGGATTTTTGATGAGTAATTTTCCTTTGAATCTCTGCTTTGCAATTATGATAGCCCCTTTTTTGGATGTGTTTTAACATTATCTGAGAGAATTTATCTGTATGTAAGATACCCCAGCATCTGGGAATAGGTAGATGTTTAAAATACAATTAGGTTGGTTTCTAGCCATTTGATAATATAGTTAAAATATGGTATGTGAAGTCGTAGATCAATGCAGCTTCTCAAGGTTAAACTCAGCTTCTTGGTTAAACTTATCTGAAGGTTTATGCACTATATTTGAAGCATCTGTAAGTTAAAATCTGGATAATTAAATTCTAAGACAACTTCTTTTGAATGCAGACAGCAGAAACAAAATGCATGAAATGGAGGATGGCTATGTATATCTTTAGCCACACAGACGATCTTTCTAGCATGAACCAATAAAATTTGTCCTTTAATGAAAACAGCCACAGTTCACAAAAGTTTGCTGCAGATAGATACTTTTTGGCAGATTTCTCAACTCTTCAGAGATGTGCGTTAGGGCTTTAGGTTGCATCCCTGAATGTGATGGTCCTGTATGATTTGTCCTGTATTTGCTCCAGATTTGTGGTTTTTTTCTTTTCCATTTTGTCTCATAAATTTGGTTTCTTCTATGGAGTAAAAAAACCTGCTCAGAAAATAACATCTTCCTCTTCCAACAACTCATTAATTGCAATCTGACTTAGCTAAGAAATTTTAGAAACCAGCGAATCCTCTTTTAGAGGGACCCCTGTCATTAAAAGATAGAAAAAGAATCCCCCCAATTATATGTAAAGTAAAAGAGAATAAGAAGAAAATGTACATCTTTTAAAAAAAGTAGAATTTATATATATTCAGAACAGATTTTGACTTCCTTAGAGTTTGCTAAAAGCATTAGATGAAAAAAAGCCACTTTATTTAAAAAACATCTGCTGTAAAGAATTCCTTCTTGAAACAGTCACTTCTCATTGCCTGCTTCCATCCACATCAACAGCTTTTCTTCAGCTCAGGCTGAAGAAAAACAAAATGAGAATAGACACAGGCCCCGTGTGAATGAATGACCTGAAACCTGTTTATTCCTCACATCTATCATAGAAGAATTTAGGTCAGAAAAGACCTCTAAGATCATCAATCCAACTCTTAACCTAGCACTGCCAAGTCCACTACTAAGCCATGTCCCCAAGCACCACATTTACATGTATTTTAAATATCTCCAGAGATGGGGGACTCAAACACTTCCCAGGGCACCCTGTTCCAGTGCCTGATGACCCTTTTAGCGAAGAAATATTTTCCTAATATAAACTCTAAACTTCCTCCTTGCACAGGCAGTCTGGTAAGAGTGAGAGCCTTGCAGCCCAAACCTCTGTGTGTGGAGCATTACCTATAGCCAGAGCACTACATACAACCAGAGCACCACATACAACCAGAGCACCACCTATAGCCCTAGCACTTACAGCCCTGGCTCTATGTGCTTTGGAGAAGAAAGGGTGACTTTAACCTACCGCATCTGTGGGGAAAGGCTTATTCCCACCTGCTGGGTCCAGTCAGCTGCACTGACACCAGCCCTGTTCCTGAAGCAGAGCCAGAGGAAAGCAGTTGCTCTGTGCCTGGTGTGCCAATGCTGCTGGAAACAAAGCAAAGGAGCATAACACTGAGGCTGTTTGGAAGGGGATGCAAGAATCTTTCTGACTTCCTTGCAGTCTGAGCCTGTGGATAAGGAGATGGACCCAGAGAAAGCTGATGATCTGTGATATGCTATGCTTGTCGAGGGGGTGTGCTCACTGCAGGCACCTTTTGAGTGGTTGGCATCCAACTCACAGAGTGTATGTGAGTCTGTGCTTCAGTTTTCTCACTAGTCTTACATTCTTGTCTTTGTCCTTCTTGTGGGCTGAGTCCTATAGAAGACACATCATCTGTTCTCTGTACTGCAGCTGATGAACTGATTCACTTGTGAGGGGTGGTAAAAGTGCCCTTTTCTGAGCATGCACAAAAACTGTGAAATACTGGAGGACCAACAAGTCTTAAGCACAGCTCATCTACAACCTTCTTGTGAAGTGGGCAGCTTAGTTATTACCCAAACTGGTTGAGATAATTATGCAGAGAGGTAATACCTTCTGCTGTCTTGAACTGAATGCTGTGTTGACTATATACTTGGACAGGTGGCAAAGGAAATCTTTGGCCTGGTGCTATGTCTTTGATAATACCAGAGGTGTTTCAAACAAGTAGAAGAATGTTGAGGTAATGGTGATGTTCAAAATGCAAAGTGAGATTGATCTAAAGAAGCCTGGACTAGCTACATTACCTGTCAAACAAACCTGATATTTTCCTTTGCAATTACTAATGTGGGACGTTATGGTAACTGTTGGATAATAATCTACCTAGAGTTTTGAAAGTCTTAATATAACATAGAAGAAATTCTAATTTTAAAAGTAAATACTCCACAATACCAGCAAAACATATATTGTTTATATGTTTTATATGTTTTAAGAATAGATTAATTTGCATATTGCAAATAATGCAGTCCTTGGTGAGCAAATGTTATTCTAAGATCTGCCTTAGATCCAGCACAACTGACACTATCTTTGTGAATTGGAGCAAAAATTATGGCTGAATATGCGCTCCAAAGACTGAAGAAACTAAGGAATCATTAAGAAAAGTCAGACATACACTGGAATTTGGATTTCTTGATAAGCTAGACCCTTTTAACAGAGGTTGGGTATTTGCATGCTGGACTGCTAAAGGCAAGCTGTCAAATAGAGAGGACATCCTGAAAGCAATGGCTGTGAAAAGGGACTAGTGACAGTGTCCTTTTAGCTTTTCATGAATTGCCAGAATAAGAGAGAAGGGATTATGTGATCATTGAGTTTATACACAGAAAGAGGGAGTAGCAGAGTGCTAGAAAGATGTTCTTCTAATACTTTCTTGCAGAACTTTGAGAAACAGAAGAGGCATAGAAAAATAATTTTAGGATCACAGAATACAATTTACAGTGGGATGCTTTAAAAGCCTTTATTAAAAAATGTACCAAGAAGTGACACCTCATGAGCATGTAGGTTTCTTGGCAGGAGGGGAGAGGATAATGAATACTAGAGTCACTAATATATTGATGCTGAAAGACCTAATAAGGACCAATGGCTGACAGCAGAATCTGGATAAATAACTATAAACATGAAATAAGGCACCATTTTGGTCTCAGGTTGGAACAAGTTCTTGAGGAAGGGATAAACTTCTCTCTTAACATGTTCAGCTCAAGCTTGGATGCCTTACTGGCTTAATAGAGAAATAAGTGGATGAAACCTAAGGTCTGTTGTTATCTTGCAGGTCAGATTAGATGATGTAATGGTCCTTACTGACATACAGCTCTCTGAGTTTCTGCAAAGGCTGTTACCCAACATGTGCTAGCAGTTCAGTGTAGACACTACATAGGCTAGACTGAAACACACACCAGGAACCGTTTTTAAGCCGTTTTGCAGAATTTTTTAAATTATAAAATAAAGCTCATTGGTTCAGTACAGGAGAAAAGCCAAACTGGCCTTAAAGTAGGAATGACCTTCTTGGACCATTTGTCCTTGGCAAGCTTATAATAATGCCTAAATAACATGTAAGGTGTTGTCTAGCCAGGGAGCAATTGAAATCTACTGATGCTTTTCTGAAATTGTCTTTATTTTGTTCTTCCAACTTACTGTACTTTTTTCAGTGAGGTTCCCGAGCATATGAAAAAACAATTATGCCATATTTCTCATGCCAATACAAAATGTTCACTATTAAAACAGTGTATATTTTGTTCTCCATTCATAAAATCTACTCCTTCCCCATGATTGATTTTGCAGATTAGTATCTGTAGTTTTGGTTGCAAACAAACTTCATTTCTTTCTTGCTCTCACTTTTATATTAATTTGTGACTTTTAATAATCTAGTGTAGAAAAATCATAGTCAATCTTTTTTTTCATGGGTCTCCTATAACTTGCATGTGTGAATTATGAGAACTAAATCCTGTTACATTCTTTATATTTTTAAAATTATTTTGGCTGTAGCTCTAAGGGGTCACTCGAGAAAAGGACATACTGACTTTATAAAAAGCAGTTCTTAGTTTTACAAGATGCAGTCAGGACTGCTGAATACCCAAATTCTGAGGGCCTAGGACTTTCTTAATAAGATCTTTTTGTGGAATGCAATTTTTTTCAGGGGTTATAAGTCTAAATCCTCCATTTATTTTCAGTGTAAGTACTAGACTTATGTGTGTAAATAGAGGAATTGGCATAACCTTTCTGCCTTTCAACCATTTGCAGATACAAAATGTAAGCACAGTTGGAGCTTTATGTATTGTGCTGGTGTAAAGACATTGTACAAAGGGACTCCATATTTCTTATGCTAATCCAGTTCTTATGCTAATCCATATTTGCCCAGATTTGTGACTTTACTTAGGAATCTAACTTTTTGTGGATAAAATAATTCCCTGGCTTTCCTCCAGGTTCTGACTCCTCTAAGCAGCATTTCTTTCTGCAAGTTTCATGCAGTATATTCTTTAGGCAAATGTGAGCGCACAAACAGAGCAGCAGACTGATGCCAGTGAGCCATTACGGTCTGTCTGACATGGCTGAGCCATTTCACATGACTGCTAGTATCTGGTGGGTTATTACTGCAGACCCCAAACAATCCTCAAATTTAATGCTTGCAGATTTTAATGTCTGACTCTTCTCAGGCACCTGACTGCAGAAACAGTTCAGTTGTCAGAGGTCAGGAGCTTTTGCTTTGGTGTTAATGTGACAAAGCAAACTTTATGTAGTTTCAAAATAAGCCTTCAGTTTCTTTGTCATGCTGTTTACAACAGCAATGCTTGCATAGGCTCATTCTTCTGGTTTTAGAAGCAGGAGTTTCTATCACAGCAATGATCTATGAAGCAAAATTTACACAGAAATCTCAGACAATCATCTAGTTGGCTGGGGAATCATATAAATGGTGTGATTGATTTAAACCTTGTCCTGAAATAAGGCTTGATGAGAAAATAACAATGCTCCCACACACTCCAGGTTCCTCTGTTCCAGCCAATGTTTTTCCAGGTGCTTTGCTATTTGTTAACACCATTGAGCTGTAGCTCTCAGAACCTTGTGTTTTTTGTTTTTGTTTTTTTCCCCACAAGAATTCCTCCAGAGGAATTCTTAGTAGCAAAGTAGGGGAAATGTACTAAATTGCAAAGTTGTTCTTGCCATTTAAGTCCTTACACAGCATTAGCATTATTCTTGTTGGAACCAAGCTTGCAAAAAGTTATCTTATATTTTGGGAACAGCTACTTTCTGGATTTGAGGTTTTTGACATGTCCTTACAGCCTAAAAAGCATATAAGTGCATTCTGCAAGGATTCATGAAGACTGACAATGGGTACAAGGTGGAGACAGGTGGTCATCAGTCTCTTAATCAAGCTAACATGGACAAATGAATGATGAGGCCTTTGTGCCTGATGAGTATGACCTTATCTACATGTCCCGTCTTTTCCCTGTTTTCAAGAAAGTTAGACCTGCAATGGCTCCCATTACATGTTCTATGACACTAGTTCTCTTTCTTTGTTTGAGGTCTTGTTTTTAAGTATTGTGCAAATGGTGTCCCTTCTTTTGTTCCTCCTATGTGCTGGCACAATATGCTGTACTTAATTTCTCTGTCACATATGATTATATGAAAAAAAGAGCAAAGACAAATGAGAGTCAGGGAAGAAGGGGCAGTAATTTAGCAAAGTTTCTTTTTTCCGGCCTCCATCCTGTCGAGGGTTGTGTTTTCTTCTCTATTAAGCATATTTTACTTCTCTCTATACAGTAGAATTTATGTTCACCCGTTAAGAAAAATACATATATGACCTAGGGGTCTATATGGCAGCAAGTCAGGAATAATTTAGTCATGAGATCATATGTGAAGTGAAGTATATTGCCACTGGAAAATGTTCTGCTAGTATTATGAAAACACTGGTGCATTTGTATTAAAAGACGCGTTATTGTGTTAATGCAGAATATTTAATATGTAAGTGAGCATATGGATGAGAAATTACCAAAATTAGGAAGTGACAATTTACCAATAGCTGATGATCAAGTCATACCTGGACTAAGACTGAAAATTACTTTGAAAGCACATTTCACTTACATGAGTGCTGAATTAATCATTCCCCTTAGCTAATGCACTTACCAGACTTTGTGACAACATGGATGAAACCTAGATTCCTTTGTGTATTTTTTTCTTCCTTGCATTTACATGGAAAAATGTATTATGTCACCCTAAACTCTCAGCTCAGCTAGTCTGAGGTGCCAAAGGGCTTACAGAACATTCATCCCACATTCTTCAGGAAGTTATCTACCAAATTTAACAAGATTCCTTACTGATGAAAGTAACATACTAGTTACTTGGTAGTTCATTGTCTAATTCTAGAACTACTATGAGAAATACTGAAAGATATAAATGATAAGGAATGTAAAACAGAAGATAATATAAATTATGTTCTTTTAAACAATCATATGAAATGGCAAGACAGTAGAATATAGGATGGTGTAAGGCCATTTTACAAGAGGAAAATTGCATGCCTGCATTATCCTGCGTAGAAATATGAATTCTGCATATATCATGCTATCCACTTCTGTATGAAAAATATCTTTGCACCCTTAAAATAAAGGGTAGAATTTGGTCACTTTTGGCTCAGAACATACTAGAGGGCTTTTTTTTTTTTTTTTCCCCCACTTCAGACTAACTTCAGGTTACTCCCAGAGACTGAAAGCTGGAACTTCTGGAATACATTAGGTGTGGTCCTTTAGTTTATCTTTCAGTTTAATTTCACCTGAAAGAAATTCAGCTTATACATGCCAGCTCCACCAACTCCATCATGCAAAATGATGTGCCATGTACAGAAAAGTACAGGAGGAGCTGTTTCAGAAGAGTAGATGCATCCATTAAAAGCAAAAGCATGACTTGATCCATTTATGACTACAATACAGGGGAATGTAGTGCTTACAAGTAGCAAAACCCTTTAACATGCAGGAGGCATTTTTAAATCAATGCCAAACTTTATGATTTCAGAGCTACAATGTGCTTACAACTTCTGATGTGTTCACTTAGTTGACATGGGCTATGTGGAAAAAAATACATGTTAAGGATTGCAATCTCATGCTGTCAGTTCTGTCAGTTACAGGATTGCTTTTTATGATGCTAATTAAAACCAGGAGCCTCGGTAAAATGCATGTCTCTTAAATATATTAGTTCCTAAGTATCTAAAACCCAGCTAAATGCTGAGCTATCTAACTTTAGGCCATAACTTATTGCAGGTGTGTTTAGGTGGGGCTTGACGAACTCCAGCTTGTCCCTCTTATTACAGGCTCTGCATGCCCATCTTGGAGTCAGCTGATTTGCTTGGATCAGTGCCGGGCTCTGGTGGGGCCGTGCACCTTCAGCACAAGTAATTTAGGCAGTTACAAATCTTCTGAACCACACAGCCTTTGGGCCAAAACTGGCTCAAGTTCAGCAGCCTTGGAGTGTGGGATGAGCAGGGTTTGTTAGGACTAACCTAAACTGGGTGGGTAGGTACATGCCTGGCACAGGCATACCCAGCTGGTGGGTCAGGGTTCTCAAAATTGCCAACAAAAACTTGGTTGGAAAACAGAATGCTGTTAGTAGATTAGAGTGACTTTTTCTCCTCTGAACAAGGGCTGTGTTATGGTTGCTTCAAGTCTAACATGTTTTATGATGCTTCTACCCTCCCTTATTCCCAGAAGGATATGTATTGATAAAGTGTTTCCCACATACACAATAGTGGTAAATAGTCTTGGGATCCTTTAGAAGGGAAAAAAGAGATGTGAATGACAGCTGATTTAACTCATCTGTAATTGACTTCTTAGAAGGAAACCTATTGTTTTAATCAGTTTAATGCTATTGTACAAAAAAAAAAAAAGATTTTATGATAATCAAAGTAGATTACCTAATTAAGATTGATTACCTAAGGAGAATTAAAACAATCTGTGTTATTAAATAAGTAGATAAAGAGTTCAAATTCATTGTTTGAACTTACAGATAGTTTCTGTGCAATTCTCTAGGGGTTTTTTAGATTTCTGTAATTCATTATTTCAACACTAGAGTTTTCATTAAAGCTCTTAAAAAAATAAATAAAATGGTAACTCCAGAGTCAAAGCATCAAACGTGCCAAGTTTACAGTAAGTTGTTTTTTTGTAGATATATGCAAAATCCCCATGCAACTACAGAAAAAAACAAACAAGTTGCACAAGACACTGTTTTCTGTTTCTCTGCAAGATACCTGAACAAAATGAAAGTGGGACATAGGTAATCTTAATACTTATTCAGAACTGAAAATGCTTAAATCTAAGTGACATCTGTCCATATGTGAAGTTTGGTTGAATGTTTAAAAGAAAATATTTTTGTTCAAGATCAGGATGATGAGGCTGATGCAACTTTATTTTGATTTTTCGGGAAAGTCTTGAGCCGATAGAGCCTGGTCCTCATGGGTGACTTCAATTCCTCATACACTTGTTGGGAAAACAACACAGTGGTGCAGAAGTCATCCATCAGGTTGTTAGAACACGTTAAGGACTGCCTCCTCCTACAGATTCTGATTGTGCTGACAAGGAACAATGTATCGCTTGATTTACTGGTCATGAACCGGGAAGACTTGACAACATCACCACCAATGTTACCCTTGGATAGAGTGATCACAACGTTAGGGAGATTAAGGTCATGCTGTGAAAACCAGTTGTAGGACAAAGGCAGGATTTTGGAAGATCCAGCTTCAATATGCTCAGAGCCCAGCTGCATGGGAGATGATGAGAAGTACCCATGAGAAATACCCATGAGGAGAACTTTTCTCTTCACATCTACAAACTAGCAGAAAATTCTGTGTGATAGGAGGTGGATTTATTACTAAGTCGTTTGAATCTCTAGAACTTACAGGGAAGGCAATGGAACAAAGAGAGGCATAAATCATAAATCCTTTCTATATATGTATTGCCTAGGTAAACAGAAAAAAAGAATTCCTCCTGATTTAAGGAGGGTGATGTCCCAGGACCTAACAGTTACTAGATGGCTTTAGTAGGGTAGCTTCTAGAACAACCTTCCCACAATAATGAGACCTATGATTAATTAAAATATTTATTTAGATATTTTTATTTGTTTTAAAAATAAACATATGACATATCTGCCCATACAGGCAGAGAATCAGACTCTTGGACCATTATTCTTTCCATTATCTTGTGTGAAGTTAGCTAGTATATTATCAAGACTGTCATGTATTTTAAATTTGTATTCAGAGTTACTAAAAAACTAGGACTGAAATATTAAGTCAGTTATGAATACTGTCTAGCAGCAAGAAATTAAAATAATTTCTGTATTGTATGTCTGAGTATGTGCCACTGAAGGAAGAAGTAGTTATGAAAAACTTAAGGCAAAAAATCTATCTGTCTGCAATATTCTGTTTCTGCAGCATGAAATAACAGAAGGAAGCTCTTCTGTCATGAGACCAACTGACAGCTACTACCAGAGGTACCTACAGGAGCAGTGTCTGGATTTTTCTTTGCTGAAGGGTACATACAAAAATGTATGTAATTTTTTGTTTTGTTTTTACCAATGTGTATAACTGACCAGAAAAAAGAAATTGGTCTTGATACCTATAAAAATGCCCAGTCAGTTGTAGATTCTTATGCATTCCCATGGATTTAAAAATAGCTTAATAATTCTTCATATGCTTTTAGGTACAGAACTTTATTAGCACCATTTCTCCTCCTTCATTTGTTTCTCCAAAGCAAAGCAAAAAATTCACCCTTATTCCAGGAAGTATACAGAGAATGACTAAATGATTTCCTTGTAGAAAACACTCTCTCCTTGTGTTTGGAAGATAGTGTTGCTGTTGGAGAGGAGTTGCTGACGGGAAACAGTGAGCACTAAAAGCCTCTGCCTTGGCATGGAGAATGAGTTGGCTTCAACCCAAATACGAGGAAGCTTCCCTGCGTGCAGAGACACTTACTGATGGACATTATGTGCTACCTAAAGAAGGCAACAATTGCTCATTGCAGTACTGGAGCAAATTAGTAACCTCTTGTGGCTGAGAAAAAATTATACTCAGAAGAGAAATGCCATAATTTTGATAAATGATACATTTACAGTTTGTTTTCCCTGCTGTTTTACATGCTTTAGCACTGTCTGATGATAGTGAAATTAAAGCGTGAGATGAGGGAGGGGAATCATTATTCTGCTTTATTTTAAGGGTGCTTGGTAAATGCTGTACCTGTGATTATCAGTGAAGTATCTACAACTCAGATAAGCAATAAAGTAAAGGAGCATGACATTAATAGGTTTGAGGAGAGGGCTCATGAGAACCTCATGAAGTTCAAGGCCAAGTGAAAGGTTCTATACCTGGGTCAGGGCAACCCCAAGCACAAATACAGACTGGCAGAGAATAGATTGAGAGTTTACCTCCAGAGAAGGAGTTGGGTATACTAATGGATGAAAAATTGGACATGACCCTTCAATGTGTGCTTGTAGCCAAGGTGTATCCTGGGTTGCATAAATTGACAAGCAGGTAAAGGTAGGTGATTCTTCCCCACTACTTTGCTCTTGTGAAACCCCTCTTAGAGTGCTGTTGCTGGAGACCTTGTTGCAGCCTTTCAATAAGGAAAAGACAGAGAAAGATTCTTTACCAAGGCCTGTAGTGACAGGACAAGGGTCAACAGCTTAAAACTGAAAGTGGGTAGGTTTGGACTGGACACAAGGAAGATATTTTTTACAATGAGGGCAGTGAGACACTGGAAGGAGTTGCCTAGAGTGGTTGTGGATGCCCTATCCCTGGACCTTTGAGCTACCTGATCTAATGAAAGGTTTCCTTGCCCATGGCAGGAGTGTTAAACTAGATGATCTTTAAAGGTCCCTTCCAACAAAAACCATCCTGTGATTCTGTGATATATGGCTCAACATACTTCATTTGTTACATAACTATATTGGGAAAGATTTACTATTCAGCATTAAAATCTTACTTTGAAGATTGTGTAGAAGAAAAACCCAAGAAAAATAAGTTGTTTTGTACAATAGACAAACTAGAATGTTTGTCATGGGTGGGAATGGAAGGCTTAGACAAAATTACTAAAGAAGCCGTGCTTTTGACTCATGAGGTGTAGAAAGGGCTCCCTTGCTTTCTAAACTTCTACCTCAGAGAAGGGTTTAGGTGTGGCTGAATCGTATCTTAGCCTCGGATTGTGTCAATGTTTTAAATTTAAGGAATTATAGAGGTGTGATTAAATCACTTTGTCCCACAGGTTTTAATGATGCCAAATAGAATATATTTATATAAAATGAACAGATGAGTGAACAGATGAAAGGTCTTCATCAGAATTATTTACTACCCAGTGTAGAAGCTAAAACACTACTAGTAGAGTATAATATAACATAAAGTAGTTCAGTGCATTGTATCAAAGTAGTTATATTAAAACAATTGTATCAAAGCTACCAAAAGAACCAATCATTATGTAGAGATTGATATAACTCACCATACAAGACAGCAGGCAGATCTGGCTCCTTCTCTTAACCCCTGGGGAGTAACCGT
>JAWWMP010000001.1:94974469-94999372 GCA_035047865.1 Dendrocincla tyrannina
TCTTTTCTTTTCTTTTCTTTTCTTTTCTTTTCTTTTCTTTTCTTTTCTTTTCTTTTCTTTTCTTTTCTTTTTCTTTGACTGTTTGTTAAGCTTAAAAAGATCTTTTTCCGCATCTCCCTTTTCTGTTTTTATAATGCTCACAGACAGACTTCCTGTACTGTAAGAGACCACATTCTTACAAAATCTTGGATTTGGTAACCAAGGAGTTCATTTTCCTAAGAGAAAGTGCATGAAGCCACAGTTGATTCTTGCTGCTTGTTGAAAAGCCTCATAGTTAAATTAAGAAGTTGTACAAAACAATATGAATGCAGCACACAAAAATGCACAAAAGATATGATTGTGCAGAAAAGAGTTAATATTGTTAACACTCCAGCATGTATTCATGAGCACTTCCTACTTGTCAGCAGCTTCTATAAACAGCTAGGAGGTCAGCTTCAGACTGGAGCAGAGGGCTGGCAGTCATTGCTGCCTGAGAGCTGTGTGGCATCATTTTGGTGAAATCAGAAACACTGTGCCACATACTCAACTTCAGCAACATAAGAGAGGTGTTTTTCCACAGAGTGCTGGAATTGAAGATAGCAGGCCTGATGCCACCACCAGACCAAAGTACTGCTTTTGAGGCTAAAATAATATTTAAGTGTGTATTTGATTTCCAAATCATACTATGTTTTAAAAAAAACCCTTGAAAATACTACCGAAGATCAATAGGTTGCCCAGAGGAGTTGTGGATGCCCCATCTCTGGAAGTGTTGAAGGCCGGGTTGTATGATTCTATGATTTATTATGGTTAATCAAGAGGTATGGTTAATCAAGGTATGACAATATATTTATAATACTTCTCAAGACGGTTTACTATACTTCTTCAATTGTCATTCTGCCCAGTCTTAAGAGTTCATTTAATCCTATATCCCAGCTTGTAAGTGAAGGAGTAGTAATCATGCTGATTACTCATAAGTAATCAGATTACTCATAGTAATCATACTTGTTACCTCATAAAACAATTTGATCTGCATGATATTGCTCTTGGATCACCACCAGACTTTACAACAAACATGAAAAGACCAGATAAAAAAACATACCCTATAAAAATTGATTTACACAAGAGTCTTATTCAGCAGTGACAAAAATCTACTTTTTTGTGTGTTTAAAAAGAAAGCAGCTGTGGAAAGGGTAAAAATTGTATGTGAGAGGTTCTCTGTATGAATGAAAAATCTATTTCCATATCTAGATAGGATTTATTTTAAAGGAAACTTAATTAACGCATTTTCTAGTAACTCCTAATATATCAATGATAAAATATTTATGAAGATAATTTGTATGAGCAGAGAGGCATTTGTGAACAGGCTGGCTTCTGCTATATGAAACCTTTTAGATACAACAGTCCTGGGAGAGCCTAAGCCCTACCATACACATAGAAAATACATACCGTTTTATTGAAATATCACACATAGCTTACCTAACTCTTTCCTATCTGTCTTAGGCCAGGTGTTCATTCAAGACAATGACTCCAAGAGAAAAATAGCAGTTATAATAGTTAGGAACTTCCCTGTCAGGACTAACACATCTGATGGTCTCATTTTCTTGCTCCATTTTAAGACCTCTAAGACCTCTAAGAGTGTCAAATAGGCTGGAGATTTCTCTAGCAACCAAGTAGATTTACCTTTCCTTAGCTTTGTTTGTTTTAGAAGGGTAGGAGAATGAGTAGGACTATAAATCAGTCCCTTCCCACCCAGCTAATTTCATTTATTCTTGGCCCCATCTGGGCCCTATTAGTTGCAGAGCACCAGGGCTGCAATCAGCAAAGCATGGGGCACTGAAGAGCTTCTTACCACTCAGCCTCAGAACAAATGCTGTCGGGGGAAATTAGGTCATAAAATAATTTCCTGAACCTGTGTTGTATGAGAAACTGGAAGCAAGCATTTTAAAATAGAGCTCTGTTAGGGTGACTTTCACTTTTCTTCTCTATCACTTGGTAACAGTGTTGAATTCATTATATTTTAAATCTCATAGTTGGTATAAGGCCCATATTATAACAGTACTTTGTAATTGTGTTTGAAAGGGCTTGTTATTGTCTACAGTGATATTAATGATCTAATCAGATGTTGTTGCTGTCTTAACCATATGTGTATTTTATACTTGGATTTCTAATCAGCTGCATTAGCCAAAAGTACAAAAATCTCATTCAACTGAAGCATTTGAGTAGAATACAAAATAGGGTGCAGAACAACTAATGTTAACAACCACTTAGAGTGTTTTGTCTAACTGAATAGCAAATCATAATGTTGTTCTTATTTGTATCTAATCAACTGAAACCTGGAGTCGGTCAGTCAGGATTTTGAAGAAGGACATTGTTCTACAAAATGCACAAAGTCATTGTAAAGTACAACTGCGTGAAAATCAGTGTAAGCTGCTCTATGATATCAGACCTTATAAGTGTGCCAGCAGACCTCTCAACCTATATTTAAGCAAGAGCAGCTGATCTTCCTGAAATCAATTAATTGGAGGGTCAGTTGGGAGAAAACACTGGAAATCACCTAGTCCAACCTACCACAAATCTATCACCACCAGCACTTCAAGAGGTCAGCCATAGCTTTGTCTATCCATCAATCTCTTTTTATATCCTCTTTCAATCCTGCATATGTAATTTATTTGAATGAAGATTTTTATCTTAATACTTTATTTGAATCTCCGAAACATTTTAAGTCCCTCTTGCAGACAGGGCTCAGATGCAAAAATCTGAAGCAGAAATAAAGTTTTCTGATTTTCATGTATTCCACTTGAATGGCAAGTACATATGTTTTATTTTGTTTCATTTATTTGTGATATATCATAGTTTGGTTTTGGTGTTTTTCTAAAACATTACATATAAGAATATGTGAACCATCATCGTCATGCAAAAGTCTTGCATTTTGTCCTAGAGTATCCGAAGATATTTTGTTTATGAATTAGAGATAAGCATTCACACCTTCAACTCAGATGAACAAAATCAGACTTTGAACTCAAACAGTTGGATAAATACTCAATACAGCAAGCAACATTTAGGTCAGTACAATATATAAGGGTGATCACTGTTAAGTTGTACTGAAATAAAACATAAAATAGATTAATTGTATCATTTAGGTTGGAAAAGACCTATAGGATCATCAAATCCAACCATTAACACAGCTCTTCGAAGTCCACCACTAAACCATGTCCCCAAGTACCACATCTACACATCTTTTAAATAGCAGTAGACATGATGACTCTGCCACTTCACTAGACAGCCTGTTGCAATGCTTGACAACCCTTTTCCATGAATTAGTCTTTCCTAATATCCAACCTAAACCTCTCCTAGCAATCTGAGGTAATTTCCTCTTGTTCCATCTCCCACACCTTGCTACAGAGTCCTTTCAGATAGTTGTAGACAGAGATAAGGTCCACTCCCCCCCCACCCCCCACCCCGAGCCTGCTTCTCTCCTGCCTAAGCAACCCCCATTCTCACAGCTTGTCCTTATCAGACTTTTGCTCTAGACTCTTCACTATCTTCCTTGCCCTTCTCTGGACCCATTCCGATTCCTCAATGTCTTTCTTGAAGTGAAGTTCCCGAAACTGAACACAGGACTCAAGGTGTGACCTCACCAGTGCTGAGTACAGGGTAACAGTCACTGCTCTGAAACTGCTGGTCACACTATTGCTGATAAAAGTCAGGATGCCATTGGCCTTTTTGGCCACGTTGGCACACTGCTGGCTTGTGTTCAGCCAGTGTTGACCAGCACCCCCAGGTCATTTGCCTCTGGGCAGATTTCCAACCACTCTGCCCCCAGCCTGTAACACTGCATAGGTTGCTGTTACTCAAGTGCAGGACCTGTCGCTTGGCCTTGTTGAACCTCATACCTCAGTGGCCTCAGCCCATTTGTTCAGCTGTCCAGAAATCTCTGCAGAGCCTTCCTGCCCTCCAACAGATCAACACCACCCAACTTGGCATCATCTTCAGAAAGTCTGAGGGTGCACTCAACGTCCTTGTCCAGGTTGATAAAGACATGAGACAGGACTGGCTCCAATACTGAGCCTTGGGAACACCACACATGACAGGCTGCCAGCTGGGTGTAACTTCATCCACCACCATTCTTTGGACCTGACCATCCAGCTATTTTTTTTACCCAGTGTAAATACAGAAAAAAATGCAAAAATCCAAATTTGGAAATGTGATAGGAATACCAAGTACTTTCATGATTTTTCAAAAAAAATTTACATTCTCTAGATTTTAAGTATATGTAGGTTTTCCAAGGAAAATAAGAACACTTCAATTAGCATATTAATCAAACCCTTAGGAAATATTTAGATAAAAACCAGTATTAAAAAAAAATATAAAATTCTGACACCTCAAAAAAGTCAGTATGGTTTGCTGCAATAAAATGGGAAAATATTCAGTGAGACATGCTTTAATAATGATAAAATTTATTTCTTCATGTATTTGCTGCTTTGATTAATGATCACTTCAAAGTTGGAAAACCTGTAAAATGAATGAAACAACATTTTGAGTATTGTGTTGTAATAAATCGATAGTTTACCTTAAAATGTGAATTAGAGAGCTATTATTCTTTTCCATCAGGACAGTCTTTGATAACCTTTTAAAAAAGGAAATAAAGGTATTTAAAACAAAACACTGGGAAAAAATGTTGCAGACTGGAAATTTTCATGCTAGACTTATATCACTACAGCTAAAACTGTAGGAGAAATTAAATAGTTTAAAAACCCCTCCCCTTGTTAACTTTGCAACAGAGAAACTGTAAATTGCCCCACCCCCTTTCATGACATGCTTTAATATGTAAAACTGCTAAGTAAAAAGTATATTTATTCCATCTAAAGTGCTTTCTGTTCCTTTCTTTGTTATTCTAGGTGGCTGTCACCCTTTTATAGGAAAACAATGGGAGTTGTCATGTCAGTAGTGGAATACCCAGAACTATGATGGATATTCTCTCCATAAAAATCTCTCAGCTCTGGATATTTCATGAAAGAGCTGCAGGACAGAACCAGACTGAACTAGTATGTTATTGTTGCTAATATATCCCATTCCAATGGTCAGAAAGATCTGACCTGCATGTTGTTAAAATGGAATGGAAAAGTGCAGTGCATGAAAATCTATTTATGGTAGTGGAAAAGACTGAAAGTAGGACAAGGTCATTTTGTCCATAAAAAGTGTGAAGAAATGAATCTCAAGCACAAGACAGAATACTCTGAATAGCCTGTAGAACTGGCATGTGTTACCTGCCAAGGTGGAATTCATTAAAGATTTAGACTCAGCTCCTCTCGCCCAGTTTTCTATCCTACATGTGTATCTGTCACATGAAGTGTTATTTTTGGAGGTAGCTCTATGTATCATGTAATGAAACTTTTTTTTTTTAAAGCTTGAATTAACTGGCACTTTTTGGACTTAATCTGTGTTTTTGTAAAATTCTGCACATATTTTTACAAGTATGTTTTTCATCTTTGTCTGACATGAGCACTACTGGAAAATGGTTACAGGCATGAGCTGAAAGGGCATACTAGGTAATGACATGCACACAGACACGTCCCCAAGTTCAGTCCCGTTATGCAAGTCACCTCTCAATTTAAAGATACCCAGGTCAGACTAACTAACAAGAATCACATACTAGAAGACTGTGAATTAGCAATGATTTGACAAAATGTCTGGGAGTATGTAAAGAGTGCAGGGTATCTGCTTTGCCAGTACCAAAACTACCCATGATGCACTGATCACAGGGTCAGCAAATAAAAAATGCAAAAAATTCTTCAAAATGCTGGCTTAAAAGAATCCTTACATTAGATTGAGGTTTTGACCTCATAGAACTATTCAGTCTTTGAGTGTTTGAGGAATGAGATATAGGAAGAAAGTCAGTCATAATCAGCATCTCCATAGGAAATGGAATTGATTAAAGCCAAAAAAATTTCATTTTTATTACTTGGAAGCATTGTATTTCACAATTAGTTTCTGCAGTCTTCCCTTTCTTACATTCAAGCCTTGCTAATTTAAACACTCTTAAAGAATGGTAGTTTAATGAATGCTTTGCTTTGGCTCACTCTTGTCTGCAAATGGCATTCAGTTCTACTGTTCATTTCTTATGCTTGTCTTGTCTAACGAACAGTACTTAGGTACAGGAAAACTGCTCTACAAAAGCCCACAAAAAAGCAGTACTAAGAATAATCACTAAGAGAAGCTTTCAGAAATACTTTTTTAAAAATGGTAGCAAGCAGATGACCTGCTCTTGGAGTGACAAGTTCATAAACAGTTCTGGTCCACTGACAGGAAAGTATCTGATGAAGAAAACAAACACTGGAGTTCAGAGAACTGGATGCTATAGAAATAAAGAGAGGAATGGGGAGCCTCACGTAGGACAGAAGGGATGAAGGAGCGTGGGGGAGAACTGCTGAACTGATATTACATTTTGCTTTAATTAAACCCAGCTGGGCATATTGACTAAAACATGCTTCAATTTCCCTATCCTTTGAATTTTTTTGCTGTCAGAGCAAGACAAGAGGAACGGAGGTTCTCCTGAGTTTGACATCCAAACTGCATGCACCATACAACCAGAGGATGATGGGATTCATATCTATAAGGCCACTTCCACTTCATTCTAATTATTCATGATCTGTTGTAGCAGCACAGGCTCTTTTGCCTGAAGTGTCATTTAACCACTTATTTGCTCAGTGTTTTAATATGCACTTGCATAGCTGTCTTCCGACGGGGCAGAATTAGACAATTATTCACGAGTGATACTTAGCAGTTGAAAAGTTCTATTTGTTTGGAGATTTTCCTTCAGGGATACTTGTAATATTTCCATTGCTGCTTTCTTATGGTTATAACTGACCTCAAATTGCTGAAGAATGTAGAGCTTATTTCAGGAAGTTAAATATAGCATAAATGTGAATATAGTGTAAGTTAATTATAGTGTAAATATAGTGTAAATTCCCTTATAGTCTTGTGAATGGTAGCTTAGAATTAACTTTTGATTTTTGGTTACTTTTGGCTATTTTCTTGCACAATCATTAACCTGTCTATAACATTATTTATGACAGCTACAAAGCATTGCAAAGCATTGCAAAGATCCACTGTCAATTGAAATATCTGGCTGCCCCATTAAAAAAGCCCAGGTGTTTGAATTGATCTAACAAAAGCAGAAATTTATAATATATATATATATATATCTACTCGACAAGAAGTCAGACAGAGGGACCAATTTTAAAAGCTATGCAAACAAGGAGTAAAAACAATTCCAAGACTTTTAATCTGTGGAAAGGTCATTATTGGATTTGCAATTAGATGATGCAATGAAATCATTGCAGATGTTTAGAGTTATACTTAGTTTCTTGCATTCTCTAAAATAAAGGGTTTGGAAATCTTGTGAAGCCTGAAGGTCTATTTTCTGTGTTACTGTAAGTAACTGAGTGGGTGAATCATAAAACCCAAGGTGTCCTAACCAGCAGATCTCTGGAAAAGGTCTTATTTAAGCTAATGATAGTTGAGTCAGAAAGTTGTACTTATGTGATAAATTGATAGAATCTGTTTTCCATGAAAAATGTGAGACTGGGTGAGTAGGAGTATTAACATGTAGAAATGACTTTCTGAGGATATAAACAAGGTAACTTTGGAGAGTGAAATCAAGGCTTTTAGTGGCTAAGTAGCATTTTGAAAAAGCAATTAAATTTTTATTCCAAAGACTTCTTTGGATCTCAAACAGAAGCAATGGCATTCTTGGAAGAATTGTTAAAGGTAAACAATTCTTCCAAGATGTCCTGGGTTTAGGCCAGGACAGAGTTAATTTTTGTGCAGTAGCCATGAGAGAGCAGAGCCTGAAGACATGTGAGTGTGCCTGGGTTGTTATTCTAAACCACCCACATCACCACCAAGGCAAAAGTAAGGGATTGTCACTTCTGGGAAGGAGAGGGGTGTCCCCATCGGGGAGAAAAAGATGGCATGTGGAGGAGCCATTCACCAATTTGTTCATTGTCTTGGGGGTTGTGCTGCTTCGGTTCCAGTTGGTGGGCAATTTTTTGCTTGTAAATCACACTCTTTTTTGTATACTTCTGTTATTAGTGTTGTCGCTTTTACTGTTGGTTTTCTTATCTTACTGCTGTTTCCAGTAAATTGCTCTTATCTCGTCTTGGAATCTTCACCTTTTGTTTCTCTCACTGAAGGGGATGGAGGCAGGGGAAGTGGCTCATGGTTTTCATTTTAGTGGGAGCACTAAATTAGGGAGCACCGCTTCTAAATCGTAACACAAGTCTAACCTCAGCTAAGCAGAGAGCTCGAGGAGCTGCTTGCTGCAGGGAGCAATTTCAGATAACCCATGCCCTATGCAACAGACCTCAAACAGCTGGCTTGGCAGGAGTTGACAGCAGATGTCGGACTGGGGCTCTGCACCCCTTCAGAATACACTGAAGTACTTTTGAATGCAATCCATTATTGTGAGTTGCTTTTAGCTTCATAGAAAAATCTCAAATGTTAATTACTGTAACTTTATGAGAAACATCTGTGTTTATCACTGAGAAACAAGCTCTACTTTGAGCTGTAAACCACAAAAATCCTTTAACTATAGAACTTCCATAGTCAATGTTCATGGGAAAGAATAATTAGTTATTCCTATATTTATGATATTTGTTATGAAATAGTATATCTAGTACATATGGTAGACTGAAAACATCTCTGGAATGTTAATTTTTTTAAGCATTTGTGTATTTGTTCATTGCATTTGGAAAGAAGGAATGTTTAATCTCATTTAACATTAGCAGTAAGAAAGTAAGGCACCCAGCCTTCTCTGTGGTCAATGCAAATGCCAGGTTGAATGCAAATCCTCAGAGAGAAGACATTCCTGGATTTTGGTTTGGAGGGAAAGTATAAAGGCTAACATTAGTCGAAGCCCACTGCGAATGCACAGATGTAACTTGCATTTTCTTAATGTCTCTACCATAGAACTAATGTCTTTTCCTGACTTAGTGTATCCATATGTTTGTGTTTATCTCAGGAAGAAAAAGACCGATGAAAAATGTAATTTTTTTGACATTGAGGGTTGTGAATAGAGTGATGTTAAGACATTAAAATAAATGAAAGAGCCAAGTTCTGTTTTGATAGTCTGACATAAATATATGTTACTGAGGTTTCTCTAGACTTCTGTGGAGACAAATGTAGGTGTGTTATACTGTCTTACATTTTCCTTAGCATTGTTGAATGATTTTGTAAATATCCGTACATAATTTTACTTTAGCATTAAAATTTAAAACTCATTTACTCTAAAAATCAGGATGAATTTTCACTGTCATGGATATGTTATTTTTAAGTTTTAGAAAGATTCCTCTCTGCCTTCCATCAAGACATTAGCATGGGTATCTGCACAGTCCTTTGCTCCCTCATCTAGGCTAGACAAGAAATGGAATCACTTATTTAATATACGTAAGACAATATTCTCTACAAGAGAAAGATGTGATTACAGTACACACCAGCATTCTTGTGTAAATGTAGTCAGTGGGGAGCAATAGTGGTAACCCACACATCTGTGTCATGTACTAGCAACCCAGTTTCAGCTAATATATACCTGAACAAGGTACTTTATGCTGGTGTACATTAAAATCACACCTTCATCTTATAGATATAATATTAATATATAAACCACAAAAAGGTCTGTGATTTTCTTCATTCCAACTACTCATGAATATGAATCAAACTCCCCAAATCATGGAATTCCATTAAATATTATTGGTTCTGAAGGTAAGATATTCTGGGGTCTTTTTCCTCCCCTTCTAACTTTAGAACACTAGAAGTTTTATTTCCAGATTCTTCTGCAGTCAAGAGAAGGAGAAATGAACTGTTACTCTTTTATGAACTCTGAGATACGTAATTGCAACACTTTAAGGAACTGTGACTATTTACCAAGGGTTTCAGGAGACGTTTAAGATCTTATTTCAAAGAATCTTGGATTTAAAAGCCCAATACATTGGTTAACATAAATAAATTGCAGCTGGGTTATTAAACTTCTAGACACTAATTACCTTTGAAAACTCTGTGGATTCTGCAGAACAGCAATCTATTGATGGTTGGGTTTTAACCTTAATATCTATTCCTAGCCATATATCTTTTAAATTAACTTTTACTGAGCTTTGATTTAAATACATTTGTTAAGGTGTATTTTGAAGAAACGTATGACCCCATCATCATTTATTGGCTTGCACAAGGGTTATAAATGATTGATTGTATTGCTTAGTCAACATCTCTTTTCCTGTAAAGAGACTGTGGCATAAAGCTAAAACGGACATTAGAGAGATAAGGAAGGAATTTAATATAAACTGTAGTCACTGCAGTCACAGGATGCTGTAAGAAATATGCTTGTCCCAAAATAAAGTCCACATCTGTTCAGGCAATATTGGGAGAAGGAGAAGGAGGGAGAATTTAGGAGTGCTTCCCTTTAATGGGAAACTCTGGATCTGCTTTTGTTGTTAATTCAGCAAGTAGTGATATATGAGAAGCCGTGACGGAAGTTTAAACAAGAGAGAGTGAGCCCTGATTTTTGTAGTGAGATTGGAATTTTCACAGCAGTGAGCAAGCGACCTTTCGAACACCTTGGGTGCAGGACAGAATGGAATTTCAATAAATTAAACATTGTGAATGACAGATAAAAATGTGGTCAATTGAGTATTTTCATATACAAAAATCAGGGCTGAAGAATAAAGGGCTTACCCAATGCAAGAAATAATACTTCTTTAAAATTTGAAAATTGTATGCAGCTGTGGGACTTAGATTGTCTCTCTAGTTGTGACACTTAGGGATTTTTTTTTCCATTAATATTATTAATCGGCACTGACTTGATTCTACACTGAAATCCAAAGACTTTTCACTACTGATTTCAGTGTTATTAGTGTTATTTTAGTATCCCTTTTGTGGTATTCATTACACTGGAAGGTCCATTTGTTTACTCCCATGAGTAAAATATTTTCTATGAATTTTTATTTCTTTATTCAAAATATAGACAAGAACATATAAAGAACCATAATGAATCAGACTAAATATGATCTAATTTTTCCAGTTTATGTAAGTGATAATAACACTCTATAGGAAAATGTGTATGAACAGGAAATGAACAGCAGCATACTTTCTCACCACCACCAGAGATTTCCTGAGCTTTATCATTAATTGCCTTGAATGGGTTCTTCCATGTATTTAATGTTTTTGTTTGAATTCATGTACACTATCAGCTTTCACAACAAACTATCTAATTATATTAATTTCATTTGTTGGCTTTGGGACTGAATCTTTAAGTGCTAGCCGAAGTGTATTAACTTTTTATCTGCAGATAACACTGGGAATTAGGTCTCAGGAGCATATATTAAACAGAAAGATATTCAATGTTAAGACTGCTATAATACACCCTGTCTTCCAAAGAACTTAGTGATATCATAGACATCTGTGCTCCATCAAGTCAGATGTTTGAGCTGTGAACTGTTCAAATATGAAGATTCAAAGCCCCTGGAGTTATGACACCAATGCATGGAATTTCATGGATGTCTTGTTTATATATATTTTCATTCTCTGAGTGACAGTAAAACAAATAAAGAAGAAAGGTGCAGATTTCCAGAACAGATTTGCCTGGAAACAACACTGTAACTTCTTTATTAAAAAGATGAGGCAGACTTGGGGCTAATTTAAGACCCATAGTAAATCAAATTGTAAAAACAATTAAGTAAAGACCTACAATGCTGCACTTGACTTTTTTGCATATATGGCATATAAATCATACAGATGGATCTGTCATTTTGACAAAGCTATTTACCAGAAGTAAAATATGCCTATTTTGTGCAGAGACTTTGATCTGACTTTATGGTTCCTCAGAATTCAAATTCAAGATGTGTCATCTTATGATTGACTCTGAAGAATGAAAGATATGGTCAACTTGAGTGTTTATTATTGGCAAAAAAACAGGCAAAATTTTTTTAACTGGAGTATGTCCAAACAAATATAATGGTCAAATACCCAGGCTAAATAAAATAAGAAAAAATGAGACAATTTTGGCTGTAGGAAGTGTGGACTACAAAATGCATTGTTTATTAATATTTTTTCTGCAGATTGGGTAATTACCCAAGTGACTTTTCATATTAAATACTGAAATATTCCACTCAAAGTATTCCACATTACTGCTGATTAGAACCTCAAATTTTGTGTTACTGAAAATGTAAAATATAAACAAAAAAAAATCACAATTATGCAATTTTGTAAGAAATAAAATTAAAAAAAAAAAAGAGGAAAATTGTTCCAGTGCCTTTATTTTTTTCATCAGAATACTAGCAAGTAGCCAGATGTTTTATTTCTGAGGCATTGTCCAAGACTCAGGGCACTGTGTGCGGCAGCACTTTGGGATCAAAGGCAACCTGAAGAGTTTCACAGAGCCAGGAACAGGTTGCCTAACAAAGCCAGGGTTTAGACCAGGTGACTTTTGAACAAATCCCTGAAGAAATACAGGGCTGAAAAAATTTTCTGTAGAATTTCTGATAATTTCTAGTTTTGTTTGTTTTTTTTTTTCATTGCTACTATATCTATGTAATATGTACATATTGGTTGCATGGTGGGGAAGGTTTGAACCTGGCGTCACTTAAAAATAACTGGACATGCACCTGTAGATACACTTGCATAAGCAGATTTTCAGGAGTATTTAACAACAAAACAGGGGCAAGTACTCACAGGTTTTTAGCAGCTCACTGAAACTTTCTGATTTTGAATCAAGGTACCAAGCTGACTCAAATGCTTTTGAAAGCCCCACAAGGGACAAAACACAGTTTAGAGACCTGGGAGACTGTTTAATGTGTCATCTCTGTTCCCATGGAAGGACTGAAACAGGAAAGTAACAAGTAAGAGTTAGACTGGTGTGAAGGAATGGAGTGATCATATAAGGGACAGGTGAGGACAAGCCATGAAATTCATGTTGGCTACAGAGGGTCTTGAGCATATTCCCAGTTGACAAGATCTTGAATCAGAGGAAGGGAAAGGCTCAAGGTCTACTGTACCCCTCTAGATCTCTTATAGCTATACAAAATCTTTCCTCCACTAAGTGAAGGATCCACAAGCTTTTTACACATCTTTCCTCTTCAGTAAGGTATAAGACAATTACTTGCTTAGCTACTGAAGATGATTTCTTTTACAGGTTTGCATAATGACAAATAAAAATCTACTGACTCTTCCACTCCAAAAAAAAAAATCTCTCATCAAATTAGTTAAATTGTTGTGGTATATGCAGGCTGCAACAGATATCTATATGAGGTCTATCAGCAGGATCTGAGCATACAGCTGTGTAAGTTAAGTCATGGGTCAGTAAGGCCTATGGCAGCCCAAACAAGTTATGTGCATTCATCCAAGAGTGTGCAGTATGAGGACCTTAAAGAGGGATAAAATTGAACCCCATGGGCCAATCATCTTACTGTGTTTCTTATTTTTTTTTTTTACAAATGATTCAATGGTCCTGTTTCCTTCAACACCTATTTTTTCCATGTTGTGTAGTAATTTGGAGGTACAAGCAGACTGTTATAGAACACCTCATTACAAAACACCTCTCAACTCTCAGATGTAGGAGCCAGGAATCCCATGCAATTCTACTGAGAGTTTCTGTTATAAATCATTACAAAAGTTTGTTTGCATTATGACTTGCAAGTCAAAGAACCACTGAAATTTACATTTATTAACTATGGACTTTTTATCCTACCCTTCACAGTAAGACAGCAGTGAATGGAACTCTTTCCCTCTTCTGGATATCCCTATGTTGCCTCAACTTTATAGATTTGGGGATTCATCTGTATTTAAGAAGATCATCTGGTGATTAATACCAATACTTAGTCAACATTTGGTCTGCAAAAGTCTTTACCTACCTCTTCTTCTTAAAACAAAGAAATAAACCCCATATATTTTGCAGCAAACATTTTAATACACTTTTGTCTGTAATCTCAACTCTCCACTGAAAAACAAATGGGAAAACCCACTGCATTGTTTTGATATGGCAGTTAACTACATGATAAAGTTACTTTTCAAGCAGGGAATGAGAGGATGAAGATTACAACATCAATAAGTTCTTGTTTGATAGAATTCATGGTCTTTCCAATCAGGCATGTTGCCAATGACACCATTTCTAAGGCATATTTATAATGTGAGTTGAGAGATAAAGAAAACCCAGCAATATTCCAGCAATAAACTTTGAGAAAGTTAAACAAAGTTCATAACAAAATAGCAAAGATTAACACATGAACGACCCTGAATCCACATGAACATGCCTGAATAAAAATGCAAAGTAACGATTGGTTTTGTTGGATGGTGATACTGATGTAGCAGCTACAAATGTATTTATGGCCCCAGGAAGACTGTGCAGCCTTCAAACCTATGGGTTTCTGGCAAGGTCTTGCAGTGCAGTTAGGTCACATGCTGCTGTCTTAATTTACATGCTCAGGTGGCTTAAAGCTCATCTTTATGTGGTAGTAATGCTGCTGAATCTAATCACAGGTATAATTCCCTGTGAGGTTTCCCTGTGAGATGTTCTATGTTATGCCAGATTGCACTGAAGACAAAGAAACAAGCCTGGACTGACTTAAACCGGATGCATCAGATGCACACTATGAAACATACCAGAATAAAGGATCTCTCCCACTTATTTCTGTTATTAAGTGATCACATTTTTTGCTATTTTAGTCCTTTCTTCTGAAATTAAATGTTGTGAAGTACAAATATATTTCTTAGTGTATAAATTACTTAAATCAGTTTTAATTCCAACTTTGAGAGGCAGAAAAAAGATTCCTTTCTTAAAATGGTGGAGGTCTGCATATCATCATTAAGAGTTTTGCCATGCATCCCTTGAACTGCCTAATTTTTACTTTGAAAACTCTCCCAGTCTGCAACTGACGGGAGCAATAAGTCTCAAAAGGCTTGCCAAAATTACCATGGCCCTTTGTGTATTTTTTAAAAAAGTAATATTTGGACTAAACTATGCAGTGCTGCTAGGTGAGGCAGTTGTTTCTTTAAGCTTATGGGCTAGAAAGCTGTTAGGGAGTGTGTTACTCATGTCTGAGCTGATTTGGGTTACAGGAATCCAGTGCACTGGAAATTCGGGCATAACAGCATCTGGAGCTTGCAGAAGGGCTGCTGAGGTTTGGCCAGCTCTGCAGGAAAAAAAAAAAAAATTGAGCTAGCCCTGCCTGAAAACCTGTGCAACCTGATGAAGAGCAACAACTTGTACTTGATATGCCTCAAAAGACACTGATGTTCTCACAGAACAAGACCTGCCTACCTGTGTGGAAGGTGTGCCTTTGCTTTTAGAGGTCAAGATCCAGTCACCTTTACCTTATGAACAGTCACATTGAAATTACTGAATTATAACTGAGGAGTAAGACAGGATCTAACTTGAGTAAATGTATCAGAATATGGACCCAAGCTTTAAGTATGGAGTCACAGTCTGTGTTTTATGTATGGAAACTGGAGAAATATCCTTATAAAAATCTCTGAGACTGAAGGACGTAGAGAGTGGGTAGCTCCTCTGTGTACCCTGCAGGCCAAATACATTTGCTCAAGCATTTTTCATGTGTCATAGTTCTCTGAAAACACTTTGTTGTTGTTTTTTTATTGTTGTTATTTGTAGCACATATTTTTTAAAGTATATTGTTCCATGATCCTGGTGGGTGATTTTTTTCATTTTTGTTTGGTTGCTATGTTTGTTTGGGGTTTGGTTTTGTTGGTTTTGTTTTTGTTTTTCATTTAATATCAGACTTACAGCCTTATTTGTTACAAAAATGGGCATATACAGACCAAATTCTTTAATGCTGCTATTGTCAATTAGTTTTTTACCCATAAAGGGGTTAAGAGAGTAAGTGCCACACACTGCTAAACAAAATAGCACAATTTATGTTATCTACTGTATATGTGTAGCATGAGTATTAACTAAAGTATAAATTACTGCTTTTCTGTTCTTCAATAATGACCTATACTGGGGAAAGTATTGCTCAGTTCCTCAGAACTTCCTCCCAGTCCCTGATAGTCTGGCCAAAGTGTTGTGCTGATCTTGACAGAAGCCTGTCTCCATTGCCTCATACTGTGGGTGGTCATTCCCAGCAGACTGGTTTTTTTTTCCAATTAGGTTAAAGCTTTGCAAACACATCTGAATTTTATTATCTGCTGTAGGTAAATCTACAGGGCACAGTACACTGAGCAGTCTGTTGTTTATTCACAAGAAATGTGATGAATTGTCATCTCTATCACATACCACTGAGGCATCAGAGGGCAGCAGTCTCCACCCTTTTGCCAGAGAAGAGCCAAACTGAATCATCATACCTGTAGCTAAAAGTCAGGTGAAAATTGGTTGTTAGTTTTGGGTTTTTTTCCCTTCATCGAAGACTCTGTAGGAAAGATTCTCATTCTGGTCTGAAATAGAGCCTCTCAAATTTGGAGATCAGTATTCCTGTTAAGTGATGGAAACTCCAATGATGTTACAACTATAAAAAAAATCAAATGCATGCCTATAAATCAGCAGATGTGTGGACTCCACATGTTATTTTATTACTGAACAGAGTTGTTTGGAAGTTGTGAAATGATAAAGGACTAGCAAAATCTTAGAATAAGACCCACTAAAGATTATTGTTCTTTACAAGCAGTTTTGCAATGTTTCACTTCAAGCACAAAAAAAGGTATTAAATAAAGAACTATTTTCTGTTATAACTTTATTACAAGGACTAACATCTTTTTTCAGGACTATTTTTAAAAGGTCATTTGTAGACACAATTATTTTATTATTAGATCTCATTAATATGACTTCCAGTGGCTGATCACGGCACAGATCTCTTTCAGTTATTTTAAAGCAAAAAAAAAAGTTTGAATGAATTTTATGCCAATTTTTTTTGTCTGACATTCAGATAAAATGATATAATAAAAGCTTTATCATGTTCTAAGAAAAAAATACAAGCAATAAAGTTCATGCAATACATCAGAGTGTATGTGAGTAGATTTTGAGGTTTTCAGAATACAAGACTGTTGTTATATGGGCACTACAAACACCGTAAAACAGTAAGTTGACTGAAGGTGAAAGGAATGTTGTAGTAGACACTCATTAACTTTCTTTCTATGGTGAAAAAATTCAGCAAATTAGTTTTTAGTCTGCAGGGTCCATTTAAAACTGAAAACATCTGCTCAAGGGCTGTTGAAGTGCCACTCAGGATGAATTAATTTTATCTGGAGAAAAAAATACCTGTGCAGTGGTTAGGAATGATTTTGAAAGGATAAGTTAATATAAATTTGAACGAACCTAATGGCAAAAGGAGACATCTATTGAAAAAGACTGTTTCACTTACGGTTCTTATTTCTTATGCTCACTTATTTGGCTGTCCTAACATGACAGAATGCCGATATGTAGATTGCATCACCAACAATTCCCCCTGAAGTTCCTTCTTACCTATAGGAATAATATTTTCCCATTTCTTTTGATGGGAATTTTGAAATAATGAAGACATTTGGATCTCTGTTTGGCATGGTTTGTAACATAGTAAGTGAATTGGAAAATTGAGCAACATGACTTAACTGTGTGCTGGACCTACATATGCTAAGACACAGGTGTTTAAAAAAAATCTTTTGGATACATGACAGAAAAAAGTCACTTAGAAGAAATGAAGATATTTAACGTTTTTGATAGTGCTTTTGGCCAGACTATAGTATAGTAACTGAAATGTGCTCATCTTTTCCAAAATCAGATCTAAGGTATTTCTACACTTCTGAAAGAGGGTTTATTTAGATTAGAAATAAGGAAGAAATTCTTAACTGGCAGAGTGGTGAGACACTGGAAGGAGTTGTAGATGCCCTATCCCTGGCAGGGATTTTATTTTTTTTTTATTTTATTTATTTATTTTATTTTTTTTTATTGTGTTTCAATACAACTCATCCAGGCAGCTGATATGTATTTGTAATTTCTCATGAGCTTTAGTCCTTCTGTGGGCCTGACAGCATTTCAGCTTGATGCATGGTGCCCTCACGGATCATTAGCTTTTGAGTCTGAAAGTACTTCTTGAGTCCAGGAAAACACTCACTGAGTCCATTCAAACAAAAATGCTGTAAGCTGGCATTCACAAACAAAAAGGTATCAAGTGCCTCTTAAAACTCACTAGGGTGCTTGCCTTCAGTTCTCCAAATGAAAAATTATTCAAGAGCTCCACTTTCCCTCTCATTTCAAGCTTAATGGGCTTGTGATCCTTTTTGTGAACCACTATTGTGCAGCATAGGATGATACAGTCAAGCTGTATCACAGGAGATAATGAAGCAGCCAAGGCACAGATACAGCATTGCTAAAGAAAATACTCTTCTCTTTTTTTAGTTCTCAGTCTAAAAGCAGAAAGCCTCTTGATTTTCAAATCATTTAATTTTTTTCTGTAAAAGACAACTTCAGTAAGGAGATAAACTTATTTTCACTTTTTTTATGATGTCATTTGCCTTTGGCTCTGTTCCTACCAAACTCCACTGTGCCCCTCTCCTGTTCCATCCCAATATGTCTTTCCAAACTTGAATTCAGATATTTTCTACCCCATTCCCTACCATTTTCTCATGTCAAGTACTTCAGTTTTAAAAACTGCAACCCTTAAGAAAGAAAAACTGTCCTTTGACTTGTCAGTTTCTTTGCTGACACTACACCTCCTGTCCTAATTCAACACCTTCCTCTTTCCTCACACTTGGAACTTTCAGAAAGCCCCCTCTCCCATGGATTACAAATCTGTTTTAACTTGGTTCCAGTTGCTCACCCCTAAATTCTTCACACATACACACACAAGCTGTAACCCCTGTCTTACAGCACTGCTCCCATTTCAGTCAGAAGTTTGTGTCTTTTCAGGGCTCTGCTCAAAGAGTCCTTGTTGTTTGGCTGCAGCTAAGCCTGCATTTCTTCTGCAGCACTACTTCTGTCTGCAATCTGCACTCTGTAAAGAGCAGATGTAAAAAGCGTATTAAGCATCTACAAATCATTTACACTGAGTAATGGAGAGGTTTGAAGGACAGAAGTGCTGAGGTAACACAAAGAGTGTTGTGTGGGAGTGGATATTGGCTATATTGGTATCAATACAAGCATATAAAGATGAGGAGGCAAGGAAAATCTGCTCAGGGGGTTAATCACTTACCTCCCTTGTAAAATTTAGCAAACCAAATGGAACATCTAATCTTCCTAAGAATATCTTCTCCATTTTACTCAAAATCTATACTCCTCTGGCTGTGAGCATGGATTTTTGGCAAAGGGTGCCCCATTATACAGCCGCAGTAGTACTCAGCCTTGGCCCCTGTTAATAATGTGTGTGGAGCAAGTGAGATCAGGACACTTTAGATATGCTGCTCCACACCTTTCAGGTGATCTGTACATTTCTTGCAATTCTGGTCATGCCCAAATATTCTGAACTGCCTGCACACTTGTAGTTCAATGTACATAGACCGGTTTTGCCAGAGCTGTGGCCCAATACAGTTTAACTGCATATGTTCAGCAAACATGTCCAAAAAGCGGCTGGGCCTTCTTCTCCAGGCATGTAGCAAGCATATGGCCTCGCAGCATTCTTCTGGAGATACAGGCTGGTCATGGCTTGGAAGGAAACACTGTTGGCTGTGTAAAAACTGGATAGATGGCCAGGCCCAGAGAGTGGTGGTGAATGGAGTTACATTGAGCTGGTGACCAGTCACAAGTGGTGTCCCCCAGGGATGAGTATTCTGGCCAGTCCTGTTTCCAATGACACTCTGGATCTGAGGGGATCAGTGGACCTGGGGGTGAAGTTAATAGATGGCTGAACAAAAGCCAGCAGTGTGTCCAGTGGCCAAGAAGGCAAATGGCATTCTGGCTTGTATCAGCAATAGTGTGGCCAGCAGGACCAGGGCTGTGATTATCTCCCTGTACTCAGCACTGCTGAGCCTGCACCTTGAGACCTGTGTTCAGTTTTGGGACCCTCACTACAAGAGATTGAGGTGCTGGAGTGAGTCTGGAGTAGGACAGTAGAGCTGGTGAAGGGTCTGGGGCAGAAATCTGATGAGGCTGAAGGAACTGGAGTTTAGGCAGGAGAAAAGGAGGTTCAGGAGGGACCTTTCTGCTCTCTACAACTCCCTGAAAGGAGGTTGTAGTGAGGTGAGGGTTGCTCCCAGGCAACAAGAAACAGGTTGAGAGGAAAAGGTCTCAAGTTGCACCAGGGGAGGTTTATATTGGATATTAGGAAAGATTTCTTCATGGAAAGAGTAGTCAAGCATTGGAAGTGGTTGAGTCACTATCTCTGGAGGTGATTAAAAGACGTGAGATGTGGTACTTGGGGACATGGTTTAGTGGTGGACTTGGCAGTGCTGACTTAACAGTTGGACTTGATGATCATAGAAGTCTTTTCCGACCATAAAGATCCTATGACTCTAAGCCTCTCACTCATTTCCCAGGAGGTGCAGGGAGCAGGATATGGTCAGGCTACTCAGGAGAGCTGTTAACACAGTCCATTTACCAGTTTGTTCAACTTGTTTATTTCCATACAATTCTAAATCTGACCTAACTTCTTTTCCCAACAAGTTCTTAAGAAAGTGACTATGAATCATCCAGTTAGATGAGGTCACTAGCGAGCATCAAAAAGGGAAGAGATGGGAATTCTTTGTGCATTACCTCAGCTATGGCTCCCAGGGCCTGGTGGGCGAAACTACTTCTGCAAGGGAGCTGGGACTCATGCAAGGCACTGGAGGGCCTTCAGCACTCCTGCTCATAGCTCATCCCCATCAGGTAGCCCCTGAGATCCCCACTGTATGTTGTGTAGATGTTCCTGATATCTCTTGTCCCTCTGAGATAGGTCAAAAAGCACATGCTTGATTTGGGCACTTTCCAGTGGATTTCACAGCCTGGATCCTTCACTGAGCCTACTGAGGCTCAGGGCCTCTGAATGCCTCATACTGAAAAGCTCTCAGACTCTACAATGTGTTATGCATGCTGTTGACCCATTTAGAAATAAGAACATACAAACAGGAGGTGCAACAGCTGGTGTTATAAAAAGAGCTCCTTATATTCAAAATATTTGATTAATGCAATTCACTAAAATGTCGTACTTTTTTGAGTTCACTCATTTTTGTTCTATCTGTGCAGCAGACTCGAGACACAGGAGGACATTATTGTAAACACCTAAAAATCTGTAAAACAAAGCAAAACTAAACCCCAAGGCAAAATGTGTCATATGCAGAGATTTCTGGCAGCTGTAGATAATTGAGTGAAACAGCTTGACCCAGTGAAAGAATAAAATACTGGATTCTGAATTTACATACATTTCAGATATATAGGCCCAGGATTATACTTAAATATCAGTTACTTGATTTTTCTCATTTTGTTGTTTTCTCATTTTTGGTTGGGTTTTTTGTGGTTTATTTGATTTCTGTTGTTGGTGATTTTTGTTTTGGTTTGGTTTTTCATTTTGCTTTAACTTTGGAGAATTATTCAACCTCGTGCCTTTTTTGTGTTCCTAGAACTACCTTGTTCTTAGATCTTGTGGAAATTTTCCTCTGTGTATCATTGTGCCTATATGATTTATCTTCAGATATTTATAAATGCATGCTGTTTATGGATATTTATTTATTTAATACTTAGGCTTACAGGACAGTAACATCTATACTGAATATTTTCCTCTGTAAATGTTTACACTTTCTATGCAGTTTATTACATGTCCCTTATTACTGATTATTGCAATAGCTCAATTTTTTCCTCATTAATTAAAATGAGTGATGTATAGTACAAGTATAGTACAATTGTTCATTTGGGCTACAGGTTTCACTGTACTCTTTGCATGCAGGTTGCCTTTTTGTAGTTGACTACTTTACTTCATCTTCTCTAGCCATCATAGTTGCTTTTCTTTTTCTAATTTTTTTTAATTTTTTTTTTTTTGTATTATGGTTGTTCTGCCTTCTCTCATTTCTTTACATCATTTGATGAACATTAAATTTATAGAGGTATTTCCTGCCTTCATTTTCCTCATGCAAGTTTCAAATGCTTCTTTTGTCTTGCTGTATGTCTGTTACTTTTCTCCCTCCATAGTCATGATTTTCCAACAAAGTGCTTTCTCTGTAAAACCAGAACAAATTTTTGACTATTATTTTATATTACTTAAATCAAAACTGTGGAAAGAAAAATACAAACATGTCAGGAGAGGACTGAATAATTTAAGGGTCTGAATAATTTAAATATCATCCTGGATATATTTAAAGATATAGATTTTTAATTGGGCCTACATGTTTCTTAGATAGGATTTACAGGTTCAGCTGTGGTCCTTGACATTTCAGATGCTGGTGTCATGTTAACATCAAAGTATTTACGGAAACTTGCACATTGTTTCTCTCTTGCCATTTACATTCTTTTTTCAAAGAATGTTTCAAAAGGAACAAAGTTAGGACAACAGCAAATTTCCTAACTTCTAAGTTAGGTCTGCAGGGCAGTTTTTCCTTTTAGGATAGTGTTTTGGTTGCAAAATGTCATTGCTTCCACATCAGGATGTCATGTAGAAGTCCATTGCTGCAGAGGAAATTGTTACAGTCCCACTGGCACGCTATGTTTTTTTGCCACCCTCTGGATTGCAGAGAGCCAGCCAAAAGTTAGTCAAAAACACTGCAGAATTCCTACATTTCTGTTGCCTTTAAAAAGTATTAATGTTTACTATTAAACAGAATAGCATATAATCCTCTGTTGCTGAAAGTAGCAGCACATATGTTAGAAATGCAATGTGCTGCTGCAGGCATTATTGTTTAACTGCTGAAGACATTCAGTTTTGCACATACACTGGAAAAGTGTGGACACATTAAGCCATTTAAATGTTAGCTCATGAGACCAGTATTTGCGGGATTGTGCCAAATGCACAGGGACACAGCCCATGGAGCACACGGGTTGCTATGGCTATGGCTGCATAGTGGTTTTTGGCGGGCAGATGGGAAGGTCATGAGGAAGTGGAAAGAGGTGGAGATACCACACCACAAACAGGGAGATGCAGGCACCGGGGCAAGGATTTGGAGTGAGAGGCAACTGACTGAGTCTCACATTTATTGTGTGGGGCTTGGTGGTCTCAAATTACAAAAAGATGTGTGTTTATCTAGGCATGCTCCCAATACAATGAATTTTCATGGATGTGACTTGGAATAAGAGTTCAGCTCTGCTAAAAGGTACCTTGTGGTGCTGTGTGGACCTGGATTTTGTGTTTCACTGGATCCATTACTTCTCAAAGTCAGACCTTTGCTGAACGCACAATATTTTCTTGACAGCTGTGGAATTCAGCTTTGGAAGACAAAAATAACAGTGAATGTTAGAGCTGGACAAAATCTTTGCTATTATTCAATCTGTTGCATTAAAGAAGGTGTAAGCCCTTAAAAAAGGACTTTACTGCATTATCCATGAACTCCGCATAAACCTATGGTTCAGTTTTGAGATATGGCTTTCTTTTCACACAGCTAACTAACCTTGTTGAAAAAATTTGGATGACAATTTCACTGTATTCTTTACAATATCTCAGCATGAGAACTTTTGAAATAAAATGTAACTCCTTTAATTTTACTTTTGCTCAGAAGAACCATAAAATTTGAAAAATTTAGATATTTCTTAGAAACAAAGAGCAGACATTATATCAACTCTGGGATGATGAGAACCAGGACTAGGTCAAGGAAGTCAGATGTGAAGTTACAGTTATTAAATATTTGGCTTCTGAGAGACAGGATTTTCTTCTAAAGAAAGATTATGATCCAAGATATGACCCTTCTACTATAACACCAAGCACATGACTTTATACTATGTTAATCTCTATTACTGAGACTGTAAAAATTTTTATTTTAATGGCAGTACTGCTAAAATAATCCCAATTTCTGTTATTTCAATTTTGCTCTGGCAATGTTTGTCAGACAATAGTGCAATTTGTGGTGAAATCAGGTTGGCCAGTGCATAACTGAATGCTTGTTTAAGATTTAGGTTTATGTGCATTTCGAATGTAATCTCCAATGTGGCCATGGTCAGAGTTCAAGCATGGAAAATGAAGTCAGCTACTATTTTACAACAAAATAAGAAATATATCTACATTTATTTTCATAATAAAACCCAATTTCAACAAATTAAAACTTATGTTTCATGTTAGAACTTACCAAAACTTTGTTTTTCCATCCAGGTCTCAAACAGAGATTATACTAAAATAAAAGCCTATAAGACTTTAAGACCAATTGTCCTCTGAATGTGAATGAAGGTTAGGTCTCTGAAACCCCTGCTGAATATTAGACACAGTTTTAATAGTTTTTGAATATTGTTTTCCAGATTTGAATATCAACACTCTGTAACAATGGCTCAAATATCCCAAAGAACTCTACCTTAAACTTTGGATTCACGGAAGTACTGTTTATCCTTTCTGGACACATACATACACATGCTTAGAAACATATGCTCAAGAGTAAAAAAGTAAAATATATTAATTCTTAATGGGTAGCTGGGAGGCTTTTTATGCATTAAATATCTAACTGGATAACTGTTGTTAAATATCATAGTGTCAATTGTCCTTTTGAGAGACTGGTGTTTTCTTCCAAGCCTGGGCTGGGATTAGAACAGGTTGCAGTTTGTCATATGGGGGTATTACTCAGTAACCATGCCTGATATTGTTATGCTCTATGTCTTTAATGTTAGTTCTTCTTTCAGCTTGGTAACTCCAAAAAGGTGAACTTTCTTGCAACAACTTTTGATGTATAAATAGTTCTCAGTAAATAATTTTTGCATGGATTTATTGACATCAATGACATTGCAGTTATTAGGATACATAATAGATACTGTAAAACTCATTAATATTAATATTTGGAAAAAAAAGAAAGGAGAGGAGAGGAGAGGAGAGGAGAGGAGAGGAGAGGAGAGGAGAGGAGAGGAGAGGAGAGGAG
>JAWWMP010000001.1:94999472-95061770 GCA_035047865.1 Dendrocincla tyrannina
AGAAAAGAAAAGAAAAGAAAAGAAAAGAAAAGAAAAGAAAAGAAAAGAAAAGAAAAGAAAAGAAAAGAAAAGAAAGAGAAAAGAAAGAGAAAAGAAAGAGAAAAGAAAGAGAAAAGAAGAAAAAAGAAAAAGCAGCCTACTTTCTTTGGCAATGGAGATACCTTGTTTCCATGAGAAAGGAGGAGAACTGCTGACAGGGGCTGCCATGAGGGATGTCCTGCACTGTGCTTGCACTTTAGCTCCTCAGTGCAATTACTCAGGAAATTAAAGATTTGTACTCCTCATGATTTATGCACTGCTGTGATTGTGACTATGTTACTACAGGCAGGGAGAGGAAACACTGTACAAAAAATGAGGAGTTAAAGTGGAAGGTAGGCTGCTGGTGAGGGCCCACCATCCCGCTGTGAAAGGTAGCCTCAAGGAAAGGCAAGGCACAAGTAGCACAAGGAGTCTTTTACACTAATCTGACATTAGCTATGGTTTTCCTCTGGCAGAATTATTTTATTGAACTAGCAGATTTTTCTCCCCTTTTTGTTTATCCTTTAAATCACATGCAGGAGTTATAGTCTTCATTTTGCCAAAGAGTATGTCTTTGGAAAAAATATTAAATTTGAAGAAATGTGATATTATTTAAACATTGTTTTCCAGAGAAGAAAAGTGCTACATGATAATTAGCAGTGGAGTGCCTTAAGAAATGTACAATTGATTTTGCATTTTGTTTGTTTGCTTTTCAGAGCTGGCAAAGCTCATGGAATAATGAAGTGGTGACACACATCATTCAAAGGCAATCAAAACTTGGGATGCCTGGAAACTCCTTTAAAATAGTGAGAAATTTCAGGCTGAGAAATGAACTGAATCACAATAATATTTGCCTAACGCCAGAAAAACCTTGTAAGAAATCAAAGTGGTTTGTGAAAGGGAAGAGATTAAAGTGTCACTGGATAAATAAATAAGTTTTTTCTGTATTTCTGTAAGTTGAAATTTCATTTTGTGTTAACACATGGAGAGATAAATTATACAAAGACATATGACATTGCTGTAAAAATCTAAAGTGGTTTCTTTAGACTTTTTTAGACAAAGAAAATACCAAAGAGATTGGACCTGTTTCCTATTAGCACAGATACTTAAGGTGAGACTGAAGAAAAACACACATAACCTTCTGGAAGAGGTAACTAAGGTATTTGTTCCCTCTTATATTACAGCAATAAGGGACTTCTAGAGAATCTGAGAACAACTGGATTAAGAATAATTTAAAAATATGTAATTAACCCATGGTACTGTAGGACGTAATATTAAGAGCATAAAACCTTCAAACATTAAAATGTAAGGGAACTCTTTGGTGGCTGGAGCCTGGGGAAGGTTCTCAATGGGATCATGTGTCTCCGTGCTTTTGTCAGATGCACACACATAGCTGGCTATTGTTAGACACAAGATGCAGTATCACTGGTCTGATGTGGGATGAGAAAATCTATACTCCACTGCTTTCTTAAGAGGAAGAAAGAGTCCATTAACACACAGGAATCTGCTTTTGAATCACTCCTTGCTGGAATAAACTTTTAAGTCCTCCAGTAGCTGTTCCAAAGGCAGGAGCTCTCGACTTAATGTGAAACAGGTCTTGGAAAATAGGGCCAGATAAAGCAAAGGAAGAACATAATCTCTGAGATGAGCTGAACAGATAGTGGGATCCAGTTATCTTGCTGCTTTCAATAAGGAATGCTGGAATAAATTAAGTACACAATGGAAATTCAGATCTAAAAATATATGTGTGATCCAAAGTGCTTTTGGGTGTCTAAAATTGCTATTTTAATGAGAATTACCAAAAAGGCAGAATTTCTAAATTATAAAACCACAATATCATGTGTTTAAGACTCCACAGTGTTTATTGCCTTGGAAGGTATGAGATTTCTTCTTGTTCTTAGCATTGCTTCCTATGAATAATAATACAATTAACAATAATAATAATAATTATTATTATTATTATTAGTTTATTGAGATTGGCAATGGAGTTATTTATTAAACAAAACTATGAATAGAACTGTTTCTCCAGAGACTGCAACACGGAAAGAATAATCTCTGCCTTGCTCTTCTCTCTCCCTCTCTGTCTCTCCCTCATGAATAAATTGTTTGGCTTGCAGTTCATCCTTTCCAATTTAAAATAAACTTTTAAGATTTCTCAAGCGCTGATGTATATTCTGATCCCAAAATCAACAGAAGCCAAAGCTAAGAATTGCATCGACCTCAGTAAGTTTTGGAACAGCCATATAATATACTATCAGTCACTTTTTTTCTTTTGCACTGGCCTGCAACCTTTTTGCTACCATGTGGAGGATATTAATGTGAAAATACTTTGCAAGGAAAAATAGCATAAAATATAGAAGGTCTTGCATTAGTACCCAAATAAAAGAAGAAAAAAAAAGACAAAAATTACTGTGCAGGTTATTATAGAAGTTGCTTTCTATATTGTTACATTTAGTGATTGAACATATAACAACTTTATATACAGGAGTACAAGTTTGATACAAAATTTCTTCTGCTATATAATTACATTTAGAACATTGGAAATATTGAACTTGTGAGAAGATACGATTATTATGTAAATATGTCACATGAACATTGTGTGCTATAATTTTTTAACTTCATTGTATTTTCCTTGACTTTTTTCAGGAGACAAAATCAAGACAAAAATGAAAACTGAGGAATACAAAGAAAGTTCCAAATGTAGTACAAGCCCCTCTAATTCTGGCAAGTTTTCCAGCACAGCACTCAAGGGGTTGATCCCAGCCAGAAGAATGCTTTGGCAAACAGAAATCTTTAATAGCAGATGCATCTGCTGTAAAATTTTGGCTGTTGATAAGCCAGAGAGACCTGGTTAAGGACCAAGTAATTTTAGTGTCTACTGAAATACATATGTTACTGAGCTGGCTTGGGATCTGGAGTATTTCACTGTCAAACTGATGATCTAACAGTGAGGGTGTACGAGACAGAGATTTCCAGCATTACTGTAACTTAATGAACGTTGTAGTACAATTATTAATAAAAAAAAAAAAGCTCCTTGATGACTTGTGAAGGAATGTGGTCTCCGTTACCAAAAAACCCTGGGGTCACAGTATTATTCAATATTCATGCGGAAAAAAATCCAAAATATTACAATTGCTTATTTTGCAACTACTACATGTGCCACATAATTTCTTTGCAATACTTATTTTGCTCTGGAGAGAAAGTCTACATATTACTTTATGCTTCTCTAGTTTCCTGCACCTTAAAAATCAAGCACTTGCCAAATATTTATGAACTGCTTTTCCTAGCCTCAAAATCCCTACTAGGAGGCAATATTATTGCCTCTGATTTTCATGGCAGATAAAATGAAATATTCATGATTATCCTCAAGAACATCTTTGTCAGGATGAACTTAGCCTTTTTAGTGCATGAGTAAACTTTTTGTTAGATGTGCTGTACCTAATATGATGGAGATTTAAATTAACTCCTGCCCGGGGTTCTTACTGGAGTATAAATAATAATATCTGCTGAAGACATCTGTAGCAGAAGCAGAAATGTAGGTCTTGGGATTTTCATCATCCAGCATTTTCTTGAGCAAGATGATTCGTCTTCAGTTTGCTGGATGGTTAGTCAGACCTGGGTTTTTTTTAAATATAAAACTACAGTTCTTTCTTGGAAGGTATCTTGGGGTTGGCCAGTAGCAGTTGTTGTAGGACATGCAGATGCTCCCTTTTAAAAGTACTGTTAATGACTTTGCTGGAAACAGTTCAGTATGGTGTTGGTCTGTGAGAGAAAGGATGGACCTTTGGTAAATTCTGACCACACTTCTGCCATTCTGTTTAATGAATTTAAAAATGCTGGGATGCCTTTTTGCTTAGATGTCCAGTGTCAGACAGACTTGTAAAAAGATACAGTTGACCTGAGTTTCATTAGAAGAATAAAAAAGAAGCTTACTCAACTGCCCTGCTGGGAAGGGCAGAGCTAGTGCAGAAGGCCACCCTGCAGTTCCTGCCCATGATTTCTTGGCCAGTTTTTCCAGTAAACACTGGAAAACATTTTTGGAGTGGTTTCATTGCTCAGTAGGTTCCTCTCGCTAATGAGGGAGTCTTAATAGGCAGGAAATATAGAAAAATAAATAAACCATGTCCTCCAGCATTCAGCCAAGGTGAAGGGATCTCTAGCCACGAGAAAGAAGGACCTTCTTTTGCTTGGCTTTGCATCCTGGACCTTAGTTATTTCTAGGAGATTTCATTCCACTAGTGTTTGAAAGGAAATTGGTTTTTGCATGCTTGGGAAAGTCTTCCTTTTGACCAAGTGTAGCTTTGTAATGGTGTATTAAGTAAATAACTTAATTCCAGGGTGCAATTATGGGCTTTTGAAAATTAAGGCAAATTTCAAGTAATGTTATCCTGTTGGCAGGGAATGAGAGGGCAGAAAAGAGGTGATCAAAGGGCCTGACTGCTTTGGGCAAATCCTGTTTATTCCTGTAGGATTACACGCTTAAGTATTTTGGAGAAACCTTAGTTTCATGAGAAAATAGTTAAGTTGTAACTATTTAACCAATTTGATATCAATGACATCTCTTTGTCTCTGTGACCACTATTCAATGCTTTTCCACATAAACAGGTAATGCTGCTTTGTAATTCAGTCACAGTTAGATATATGGTAGCCGACCCACCTTAAAGTTGCAGGAAATGCTGGGAAATTCAGAAAATTTGGTTTCTTTTATATCCATAGTTAAAATAACTGTAATAGTCCCTTTGAGATTCTGTACCTGCTATATGTCTCTAAGCTTGTAACACATGCAAACATGATCCTTGCTCTGCAGCACTCACTAAAATCATCCTCTGGAAAAATAAAAACCTGCACTTGACCATTACCTTGGACTCCCTAAAGGGGTTCAACAGATAAAACTACAAGACTTCCCTCTCACACAGTCACAAGAACAATTAGCTGAAATAAAAAGGTGCATGAGTGCTCCAACCCTTGTTATAGTGTAAGCTGTACTAACACACCATGCAGCTTTCTGCCAAGTCAGAGAGGACAATTTTGATGTGCTATTTCTGCAGCCATCAGGCATTTCACAGACAGGTCTATCTGCCATGTGCCCAGATCTTCTGAAACCTCTCTAAAACAGCAGTCCCAAGCATCTGGTGTAAGAGCTTGTTTGTGCACTTGGGGGTCAGAGTTTTACTACAATATCTTGCAGGCTGTTCATTAAAACACAAGTATCTTTTACTGATACATCATTAATGGAGCATAAAAGTTGAGTATATGCTCAAGTGACTCACAGCTGTTTATTGACCCAGTTGTCTGTTCTGTCTTCCAAAAGAACACGGCTGGAATGCTGCTAGAGCTGTTGCAGTCTACCTGGTGAGGAGAGAGTTTCAGAGAAACAACACCCTTCACTGCCAAGACGGGTAGATGCAGTATTTCAGTGTAAGTAATAAGAGCTATGCCTGAGCCATTCCTCTGGGCTGTTTCATCAACACACAGTGTTCACCTGACTGAAACAGGGCAGACGTACTTAATGAGGATCTTCAGGAGGTGCTGGACCTGTGCCTGTCAGGAGGATTAAGTCAAAGAAAAGAATTTGGGCAAACTGCTGGCTTGTGCTTTGGCAGAGGCTTGTTACAAATTTGAAGCAGAAGAGAAAGGGCCCAGCAGCCCTTTCAAGAACTGTGAAAAAGAACCACAAGTAGAAAATACTTGTATTTTATTTGGCCGTGAGCTGCTTGGAGGAGGCCATCTGATGGAATGAGCAGGAGAAGAATGAGTTCGTTCCCTCTGAAAGGGCAAAAATCACAACCCTTCATACAAGGAAAGGAGAAACTTTTATTTTAACTTGCTGAGAACAGCCAAGGAATCTAGTAATTATTCTAGCCAGGTTTATGCTAGAAGGATATTGTCAAATACTTTTTAAAACAGATTATAAAACTCTTCAGCACTTCAGCACTTTCTCTTAAATACATGAAAATAACTCTTCCATTACCAGTTACGGCCTTCACCATTTGGCAGCAATCTGTCCCTCCTCCCCACTGTAATTTATATTTTAAAAATACCATTACACATACAGTACACATGTTCTCTAGTGGCTTGTAAGTTCACCTCTCCCTATCTGTTCCACAGAGAAAAAAGTTTCAGGATCGAGCTTTTACATCTAGATGAAGAGAGGAAAAAAGTGGTAAAGGACAAGAAAATGAAAATGTTTGAATTACATCTGTTTGAACATTCTTTTGACCATGATCATTATTACAAAATCTGACATGATGCAGGAATGATTAAATTACGTGCTTTACCCCTCTGAAGGACAGGTAGTTAGAATCACATATAAACAATAACTTCAGCTACGGGAGGGAGAGGGTTGATGACAGGACCACATGATGATCAGAAAGCAACTGTAAATGGAGGAGAGTTTGTCTTTCCATGATGAGGAGCATGTCCTATGACAACCTCCCTGTGTGTGTGTGAGAGAGGGGGTTGGAGAGGAAAGATACAGCTCCCCTAGCCTCTTCTAGTGAATCTGTCACCACTCAGTGAATTGAAAATGAACTGGTGAAAGGGCAGCTCCAGAGAAGGGTTAGTTACCTCTCTGTTCCCAAAGCCCTTTACCTTCTTTTTATCCTCACAGGCTACTTTATTATATAAAAGTTTCTCAATATAGGGATCAATTCCATGCTTCTGTTCACTGTTGTGAATTCAGTTGCCTGCCATGGGTCGATAGAGCCAGTAGTTGCCCTCTTTGGTCTGCATGAATGTCATCCTTTGAGACGCTGGATCTCAAGCCTTTACCTCTCCCAGTGTAGAAAAGCCTGATTCTCTTTAATACTTGAGTCAGTCTTGGTTTTCTGAGTCTCCAGAGCAGTTCCTGGGTTCCCAAGCTGGTGGCAACTTTCTTCAGGCAAGGTATTCTTTAGTAACTGCCATCTGCACAAACACAGGGTGGGGAAGAGCTGGCTAAGGAGTGTCTTTCTAAAAAGAAAAAAAAAGGAACAGAGCTTATTGTGGAGGACAAGCAGAATGTGAGCCAATAGTGTTGTGCAAAAGGCACTTTAGGAGGCATATTGTCTGCACAACACATTAAGTGATCCTTCAAGTCTTCTTGAAGCTCTGGAAGACTCAACTGGAGCACTAAGTATTATTTGGGATACTATTATTAAGAAACATGTGAACTAGTTGGATAGAGACCAGAGAAGAACTCCGAGGATGGGCGGATTGTGGATAATAAAGGGCTTCAGGAGTGTGACTGAATATGGATGTCTTAGTCTAGGAAGCGGGAAAACTAAGGGGAACATGATAACTGCCTTCACTGCATCAATCGAATACAGAAAGGAATAAAAAAACCAAAACCTTTTTATATGCTACCAGTAGGAAACAACAGAAAGTTCTGCACTTTTATTGCAGAAAGTGAGATTAAATCAGAAAAGAGGAGAAATATTCCTATTACTAACAGTCATAGGTCTGTTGAATAATTTATTAAATTTATAAACTTATTTCAAATAAAAGTACGTGCAAACATGTTAAACAGATGTTGATGAGAATGACATTATCTATAAAGTAACTTCTATAAAGAAGTTCCCTTCTATTTCTATTTCCTATATATCTTTCCATTTTTTTCCCCACCTCAGCTGTAAGAACAAAGCACACTAATGTGCAAGGCTTTTCAAGAAGTCCAGGTATGTGTATTTCATATTTCTGTGGGCCCACAGTCTTTTAGAAAGGAAGGTACACCCAAATTCTTCAGAATACTGTGATGTGGATCTTTGTATACCAATCTGAAAACCTTTCTCTTCGAAAGAGATCTTCTTTCTCTGACCTGGGTCATTAGTTCTCCCATTTCTTACATTTTTAAATGAGGTTGGTAGACTGAGCAAAAACTAAACTTGAGCTATAGCTCTCCTAGGATTTTTTCCATCCTGCAAGTTTTCCCTGCTGTCTTTTCCTCATTTTCTGGTGAATTGTAAGGTCTGCTAGAAAACTCACAAGAAAGGAAGACCATGTTTCTTTCCTGTATTTTATATTTATATATGAGCTGGACAGGAATCTCCTACTCAGCAAGACAATATGTTTTGCACATAAATTAAAGAACATAACTGCATCTACAGCTGCAGACTTTTGAAATGTAAAGATTTTTAAATCATACTACATTATCTACTCCATCTTACATCTGACAGAAACTGAAGACTAACCTGTTAATTTCTACCTTATTTTCTACCTTATTTCCTCTCTCCTAATATGCCTTGTTTAATTAAATAAAAGCTGCCCTGAAAAAAAAAGGAAACTATGAGGCAATTTTTTCCTTCTCACAAAATAATTTCTCAGTTTTAAAAATGTGGCATTATAAATGAATAAATATGACATTTATTCAAATTACTTTAATCTATAGAAAATAAGTGGATTAGAGTGTTACTGTCAGGTCAGTTCAGGCTTAATGTTTAGCTTTTGGGGAAAAACTAAATGTGACAAGTGTAACCAACCTGTTGCAAGTTGAATCATTCTGATATCTCTATTTAGTTCTGATATTAATATGTCTCCTTTAAAACCATATTATGCAATTGAATGATATGGTATGCAAATCCCATAACTTCACAGAAATAGCACTTGTAATTTACGTCTACTTTAATATTTAATTTTTAGAGCAAAGGTGACCAAAGGAGTTGTAGAAAATTGTATTTGAGAATATTTTTTAGGTTCTACTTACCTGGAAGAAATATACAGTTGAAATCTTGCTTGGAATATCAACTGATTTCTGAATCCATTTTTTGCAAATCAGTCCACCCAGAGGACAGATGTCAACCACTCCAGACAGGAGCTCCCATGTAGTCAGTGGACAGAATAGGGTATGTCCAGGCTTGCCCACCATGCTCCGTTGTGACAAATCTCTTTCCAAAGGTTTCCAGTCTTCCTCCATTTTCTGCAGAAGGTAAGATTCCAGGCCTGAGTGAGTTATCTCTCAGATGTCCTGAGTCAGGTGTGAATAAATGTTTTGAATTGGTACCAAGCAGTCTGATTTTCAAAAACTAATTATGAACAAAAAAAATAAAATTCAACATCAGCAATCCTTTGCAGTGTAGTAGGAGCCAGCTTTTCTCACTGGTGCCCAGTGACAGGACAAGAGGCAAGGGGCATATAGACATGAAAATCCAGATAAACACAAGGAAAAATATTTTACTGTGGGTCACATTTAATCAATCACACAACTTTTTATTATTTTATTTTTACTTTAGTTAGTGTGTGATGTATTTTAAAACCCTTGGGGCTACATACTATTCGGAGTGAAGCTATCATATTTACCTACTCTGTGTAAAAGCTGAGGACTCTAAAGCTGCAAAGTTAACTGTGCAGTACATCTCTTTTGAAAATAAATAAATAAAAAACATACCAGGACTGACTCATACTGGAAACATAATAAATGTGTTTCTAGTAATTTCCCATATGAAAAAGCTTCTCCACGGACACCCCCTTGTCACAGGGGAGAAGCTTCCATGCCCTTATGAGGTTGCGAGCTGTGCTGGCAGCGGTACATGTCTCCAGTAGGGTTTCCCATGTTAGTCAGGTCTCAACCGAAGGGTCAGACAAAATGTGTACACGGGCAGGATGGGCTCACTAGCTCCCCAGCAACCATCCTAGGAGAAGGACAGCTCCAACTCCAAACCTGGGCAGATGGAGCTCGCTTAGCCCTGTAAGGCCATTCATCTGAGAGAAGGACACGCTAACCAAACCTACGTCCTGAGGACTTCGCTGTCACCGTCCAAGCTCACTTGGCCATGGCAGATGAACCTTAGGAGTAAAGGGTGGGGCCAGTTCTGCGCACGCTGCGCCTCAGCTAAAATATCCACTACGCAGGCTCTAGGGATCTTTCCACGCTCGGATGATATGAAAAAGAAAGTTCATAGGAAGCTTAATTGAATATTATGTACGTACAATTACTTTTATAGGAGAGACTCTAGAGAGAAAATATGGCTTCTTATGAAACTAGTAACCTACACCCTGCAAGCACAGATGAAAACTATGAAGGGATTCTGATTTGGTTAAAAGTGCATGTCTTTGACAATCAGAGAAGATGAGTCTTAGACACACAAATTCTGATCCTGCAGTGTTTATTTATATCATTAATCACAACCTCATTTAGTAGGACAACTCACATATGTAATATGTGTAGGATGATAACTGCATGATGTGCATTGCCTAAGACAGCCTGACAAGACACTAGTTTCACCTTTGATTTCCTGACCTCTTCCCTAAGCTTAAAGAGGTTTTGCAACTTTTGATTTATCACCTTCCATGTTTGCAACATGTTTCAATCATAAAAATAATTTTGGAATGCAGATAGTTATTTTAAAAGGCAGTATATAGGAAACATATATTATATTAGGAATCATATTTATCTATAACATTTGGCCACGCAGGAGCAGTCTGTTTATATAAAGTGCCCTGTCTTTCAGTTGTAATCTCAAAAAAACTTTGCAGCATTCCTACAAAGAAACAATGACTGTTTCTAAACAGTTGTTTAGTTTTCTAAATTGTTAAAATATTTACATGAGTTTCAAAATAAATATAGAATTAAAAATGACAAGAGAGGTGGCTTCTAGTCATTCTTAGTACATAGCTGTATTAGTTATGTTTATTTCACTCTTGTTGTAAAAGTATTCTCTAGTACAGTTAATAAGCACTAGGAGTACACGGCTTCACAAAGAGAAAATCATTCCTGACTGTTCCAGTGGCCTTCTACAATGGAGTGACTGTATCAGCAGGAAAGGGAAGAGCTTGAGGAGTCATCCAGCTAGACTTCTGTAAGGACTTTTATATGGCTCCCCACAACTTTCTAGCTACTAAACTGGAGAGATCTGAGTCTGAGGGATTGACTCTCAGATCATAGAATCATAGAATATCATGAGTTAGAAGGAGCCCACACGTACCATCAAAGTCTAATTACTGGCCCTGCATGGGACCACCTCAAAAGTCACACCACGTGCCTGAGAGTGTTGTCCAAACATGCCTTGAACTGTGGCACTTCCCTGTTCCAGTGTCCAGCCATCCTCCCAATGGGGAACCTCTTCCTACTATCCAACCTAGATCTGTCCTGTCACAACTTCAGGCCATTCTCTTGGCTCCTGTCACGGGTCGCCAGACAGAAGAGATCAGTCCCTGCCCCTCCACTTCCCCTCATGAGGAAGTTGTAGACTATGATGAGGTCTCCCCTCAGTTTCTTCCTCTCTAGGCTGAACAAAACAAGTGACCTCAGCTGCTCTTGATATGGCTTCCCCTCTAGACCCTTCACCATCTTTGTGGCCCTCTTTGCATGGATAAAGAACTGGATGAATGGCCTCATCCAAAGTGTTATAGCAAGTGGCTCAATGTCCAAGTGCAAACCAGTAACGAGTGCTGTCCTTCAAGAGTCTGTACTACTGGGACCAATCTTATTTAACATCTTCATCAATGATATTGATAGTAGGCCTAAGTCCACCCTCAGCAAATTTGCAGATGACACCAATATGAGTGGAGCAGCTTATTTGCTGGAGGGAGGAAAGGAATGTCAACCAGAGGGAGCTTGACAAGTTTGAGGAGTTGACCTGTGTAAATCACAGGAGATTTAACAAGGTTGGTGGAAGGTCCTGCATATGAGCAGTATCAGTAGTGGGAGTTGAATGGATTGAGAGTAGTCTCATGGAGAAGGACTTGGGGATATTGGTGGACAGAAAAAAAAAAATTGTACAGGAATCAGCAATATGCATTTGCAGTGCAGAAATCTGACTATCCTGGCCTGCATCAGCAGCAATAGGCCAGCAGGTGATTCTCCTCCTCTACTCCACTCTTGTTAGACCCCAGCTGGAGTGCTGCATCCAGCTCTGGAGTCCTCAGCACAGGAAAGTTGTGGACTTGTTGGAGCAAGTCCAGAGAAGGGCCACAAAGATGATCAGAGGATTGGAGCAGCTTTCCTATGAAGACAGACTGAGAGTGTTGGGGTTGTTCAGCCTGAAGTAGAGAAGGCTCTGGGGAGGCCTTATAGCATCCTTCCAGTACCTAAAGGGGCCTAAAAGAAGGCTGGGGAGAAGACTTTTCACCAAGGCCTGTGGTAACAGGAAAAGGATAGACAGTAGGTTTTGATTGGATGCAAGGAAGACATTTTTATAATATGTGAGGTGAGGTACTGGAATAGATTTGGAATAGAGAAGTTGTGGATACCCCATCCCTGGAAGTGCTCAAGGCTAGGTTGGATGAGATCTGAGCAACTTAGTCTAGTGAAAGGTGCCCTTGACAGGAGTGCTGGGCTAGATGATCTTTAAATATGTTCTTTAAAGATCTTCCAGCCCAAACCATTGTTCCAAGGTTCTATAATTCTATGACCCTATGTACTTATAGCCTTAGTTTTCAAACATGTTCATTAGCTTAAACTCTCCATTTGTGTCATCTTACAAAGCACTTCTCAAAGGCTGGAGAAGAATTTCAGATGCCTCTCTTGTTTATATTCAGGGGGCACATTCCCTAAATCATACTTAGATTGGAACAAGTTTCAGAACAGTAGAAAATGTTCAAAAAGTTATGGATAAAAGACAGGAAAGGGGACAGAAATAAAATATGCTCATTCTTGGCATAGGAAGAGTTAAATACCCCATCTGCTTTTGCATTATCTGCATAGGTTTTTTAATGATAGAACTTTATCCTCATAGATTTACTTCTTTGGATTATCTTAGAGGTTATCAATAAAAAAATAAAGAAGAAATTATTGTTGCATAATTTTCATATTCAGGGGAATACTGCAATGGTTTTATTGGTCATAAATCAATTAATATTATCAAGTCAAGTCATATATTAAACAAACAATGTGATTCAGTCACCACCTGTCACACTGAAAAGTAGGAAATGATCTCTCAGTTACCTACTCTGACTTTTGCTACATGTGTTTTAAATTTATACATGTCACTGAAGGAAAATGAGCATGGACACCAGACCACAATGGACTCCAACTATAGTGATGCTCTTTATGTTTTATTCACTGCTAAAATAAATTGAGTCATCTAGGAAAGGAATCCAAACATACATTGTCTTTTCTGTTGTTTGGCATACCAAGCATAAAGGAGGAAGTAACTCCTAAATTGATTTTTTGAAGTGAGATTGTTAGCAGAGCACTGTTGGCTGATCAAGTCTCATTATTCAGATGCTCTCACACTGTTTGCTTGCTTGTTCACTTTTGAAGCACATACAGAAAGTGAGCTCTGATGCACAGGGAAGGTTCTTGACAAAGGAAAGGTTGTACCCTCCTTTTGTAAATTATAGTGGCTTTGTTCTTACTGAGTCCAGTGGAAAAGACCATTTGAAAAGAAAAAAGAAAAAAGCTTTGTGCTCTTTTCAAAGTACTCTCTGGTAAAACTGACAGGAAAGGGAATGAAAGTGGGAGCAGTAAGAGGAGCCTGACTACTCACTCTGAATGTGGTGTATACCCAGTTCACGCTTCACTAGGTTAAAATCCATGACCTTTACTGTAATTTTTCTAGGTACTCAGCTCTTGCATGACATGAAGGCCTGAGATATCTTTTATTCTAGGTGAGACTGCATTCTTACTCCAAGTTTGGGGTTACAATCTAATCTGTGAAGTGTTTGTCTAAAAAAGAACAACATGGCTTCTTTTGCTGCTGAAAATAGGAAAACTACTGAACAAACCCCTGGTATTCAGTTGTAAGAAGTGATTTTCTGAATCCTTTGGCTGCTTCACTGCATGTCATCCCTTTATTGCTAACAACACCTGTGCCAAAAATAATATCCACTTCATTGTGCCAAGCATACTAATGCCTTCAAAACCATACTAATGCCTTCAAAACCCAAGAATATTGTCAAATAAAATATATTTCTGAGAATGAGCTGATGTAAAATCATGAACCACTTTGAAACTAATTTTGCACATTGAATTTATTAAAGTACTGAAAGCTGGTTGAAATATTGCAAAAACTGAGAGATGACAGGAGTAGGTCCTCCCAGCAAACTGCAGTGCAGTCAGAGTGCAGCCTCTGGCTGATGTGTAGATGTTCTCCATTTTGGCAGGTGGTCTGTTTCTAATGCTTGCATTTTATTTAGTAATACAGAAACAGTAAAGTTGTTAGCTGTTTCTTTCTTTCACTTCTTTCAATGGGTCAGATTACATTACTATTTCGATGTGTCAACATCTTTTGCCATTCACTGAAAGCAAAGGTTTTAGGGCCCTAGGATCATGACTCCCTTCCATACTGGGAAACAGTGTAGAATGTGCCTAAGCTATTTCAGGTAACCCAAAATGCCTTTATGTTCACATGGTGCTGTGTACCAGCAAATTCCTTTGAGTACATGGCATATGGCATAGCTCTGCTCTTTGATATCAGATATTTGTGATCCTGCAGCAATATCTCTCCTTTGCTGATCAGTTCAACAGATATGGTTTGGTACTACCTTAACCATCTGTGGGACACCAGGTAGAAAAGCTTTAATTCGTTTATTTAGCAGTCTTTCTGTCCTAATTTGTGAAAAATTGCTTGGGTCTGTATGATGGAATTAATAAAAATGAAATTAAATAGGGATTGAATATTAGGAGCTCTTAGGACCAGCCTCTTATTTTTTCTTTAGATTTTAGTGCCAATTTCTTGACAGAAGAATCGTTAGACTTGCAAAGATAATGAACAGATCTCTTTACTATTGGATTTTTTGTTAAGAGAGTTCTTCATCTGTACCATGAAAAAAATCCCTTGAAATTGATGAAAGAAAAGGAGGAAAACAGAAGAACAGGTAAAAGAGAGAGGGGAGACACACATTTATGTAAGAATGACCAAGTTTTTCTTGTGTCTTGTTCAGTTAAAAAAGCTGATGATTTAGACTAAAGAGATTGGGAAACTGAACCTCGACTACCCTCACTGCAGGTGGGTGCTGTCACAGCTTGGAAACTTGCTGGTTCAGGAGCTTCTTGTCTCTGTTGTTGAGCAGTCATTCCACTCCAGGTGAATTTGGCTCATAGAATGTTGCACAAATTGATTCTGACATACCTCTGTTTTTGAAGAAAATTGCCTTTTATTTGCTTTTGTGGCCAACAGTATACACATTTTTCTATACAGCAACTCCCGTGAAAACTATTAATACTGCTGCAACAGCCAGCCAGAGTAAAAGTGTGTGTCTGTGATGGAAGAAAGTTATTGAGATGTCAACAGGGATTCAACAAAAATGACTAAAATGATGAAATTGTGGCTGAAATCCAATCTATGGAAAACTAATTACATGTGAAACCATTACATGAAGCATATGTTTCTGTTCATTTCCTTTGTGTACCAGGTCAGCTCGACTTGACTGTAACATTATGAGAAGGTTTTTATCATCCACGGCACAACTCACTGTAGGGCTGAGATTAGAAAGTGGTTATATAACAGTTCAGTTAAAGCAATCCGTGTTATTGCTCACCAGAGAATGCCGTCATTTTAAGAAAAATGTAAAGTTGAGACATCACAGTTCTATGAGGGTGGAAGAAAAATCCACTGTGCTCTGATCCTTATTATCTTTAACTTAGGAAGAGTTGTGGAGAAGTCTAAAGTAGTCTACCTACTGAGAGCAAGGCAACTGCCCATGTAAAACACTTATAGACCACCCCACTTCTGGACAAACATTCACATCTGTGCTCCCTGTTTGGGAGAAACAGATGTGCATAGTAATTAATACAAGCCCAAAACAGTAGGAAACACCCATTGATCTTGATTAGAAACACCAAGTGCAGCAGCATGAGAATATGCAAAAGTGGTTTCTAGAGCAAAAAAAGGAACCATCTTTCTGCTGCTTTCTCCAGCAATCACTTCTTGTCCCTGAAATTCTTTCAAGAAAGAACTTCTTGCTAGTAAACCAATAAAAGTCTCTTGACAAGATGTCTGATCTTGTAAGGCAGGAGAAAGTTTAGAAAAATTAATTAATGGAATGAATGCTAGTAATCATCAAGACACTCCTTGTAGTACAAAACCACAGTATAAACATGTAATTAAGCACAAATACAATGACTATATGATGGAAACATAATCAAATATCTATCAAATTATATAATTTATTCCAAAGATCATAGTCATTTTCCACCCTAAACAATATATTCTAAGAAGACTAATATAAGCTTGATTACATGCAGTCAAAAAACTTAGAAGATTCACAAAGGGAGGAAAGGCATGTACACCTATGTGTATATATTAGTAGTTTTGTGTCTGCTTGCTTTATTGTTACTTGTGAGTCAAGTGCACAGACAGAGTATTTGTCTAGTTGTGGGGTTCTTGGTCTCACAATATGAAACCTTAAAAGCCCAAGCATATGGTAAATTCTTATATATATAAAAGAGATTCTTATGTAAGAATGTTTTAAGCTTGATATTTTATATAGGATATATTTTTAATGCATCATGATTTTTTTAAAAAGTAATTTGTAGCCTCCTTTTGTACTTTTCTTGACAAATTTGCTAGACAACAGATGTCTTTACTTTTACAAGGCCTCCTCACATTGCAGCTGCAACTTAATCTACAGAAGTACTTCCCCAAATCTTAAAAAAAAAAAAAAAGCTCTCAAGCACTCACTGCTGCTACTTAATTCACATATGGAATTCTTTAGATGTGAACACCACCTCTTTCTTTCATCCCAATGGCATCTGGGTTTAAATGCATTTGGAAAAAAAAAAAAAAAGACCTTACCTAAAGCAACTGTCTTTTAATTATAGGGACAATAGACCAGTTCCATAAATGAGGAAAGTTTCCAGCAGGTATGCATTCCCAGGATGGCTATTATGATTATCACCCTTGCAATTTTTCTTTCAGTGCTGTTCTTTATCTGGAACAATACTGGATATTAAATGTCTTGTGAGGTCACTCACTGACTGGCTAGTCCACAGCAGCAGAAAATCAATAACTTGGCCCCAGATCAACACTTACCCTTTAGAGATAAATGGAGAGATTCAAAACCCTTTCTGAGATATGTGTGTTTGTTTAGATGGTACGAGAGATGGAACAGTTTTTGTACAGTCTCTGCATCTTACTGAAGTCATGCAAAAATAGGTCCTTTCTGTGCAATGAGGTATAAATTAAATAAAAATTTTATGGCAATGTTTCTATGGAAAAACAACTTACCATTCTATAAGAAAGCACGGAAGTGGGGTATCTGCTGCCAATGGTAAATTTACTACTGTGCTACTTTTTTAATGCTCTAATTATTCTTGTCAAGCATAAATAACAGCTCAGCAATTATTAGCAAATAAAATATACATCTCATATGAAGAACCTGGAACAAATATTTAAGAACAGATACATCTCAGAAGGTTTGGTTTTGTTATGCCATTTAAGCCAGTTACTCATTTCCTTTTTATCTCATTGATATTTGTTTATTCCATGTTTAAATGGGTTGTTTGGAATACTGTGCTCACTGAATCAAATATGGCAATTAAACTTGGACTACATTGCTTCCAAATTAGAAATATTCCTGTTCATTTAAGACAGTGCGCTGTGGTTCTCAAAGTTTCCAAGAAATAAAAAGATTTCAACAGGAATATTTATAGCAGATGCAGCTATCTTAAACCTGAAGGTTCTGATAGAAAACAAGCTGTCCATGAGCCAGAAGAGTGCCATTGCGGCCAAGAAGGCCAAGGGTATCCTGGGATGAATTAGGAAGACCATTGCCACCAGGTCAAGGGAGGTGATCCTGCCCCTCTACTCAGCTCTGGTGAAGCCACATCTGGAGTGCTGTGTTCAGTTCTGGGCTCTTCAGGAGAAGAGAGACATGATGCTCCTGGAGCAGGAGTGGCAGAGGGCAAAAAAATGGTGATTAAGTGACTGGAGCATATCCCTTACAAGCAAAGGCTGAGGCCTGTTTAGTCTTGAGAAGAGACAACTGAGAGGGGACCTCATCAATACAGAAGCACCAGTATAGAAGTATCTGAAGGGAGGGTATCAAGAGGATGGAGCCAGGCTCTTACCAGTAGTGCCAAGCAATAGCGCAAGAGTCAATGGTGCACAGGAACATGAGGGAGAACTTCTTCCCTGTGTGTGATCAGGCACTAGAACAGGTTGCCCAGAGAGGTTGTGGAGTCTCGCTCATTGAAGATATTTAAGAACCGTCTGGATGCAATCCTGTGCAGTGTGCTCTAGGATGACTCTGTTTGAGGAGGGAGGTTGAACCAAATGTCCCCTCAGTGTTCTGTAACTCTGTAAACAGAGACAGATAAGGAACTAGCATGTACACTCCCATTGCCATGATATAGAATTTATGGTATATGTACAGTTCCATAAGCATTAACATTACAGTCTTTTAAAATTAAATCTTATTATCTGTAGTTGTTCAAATGAAATTCCATGGATCACACTGTGAAATTAATTTACTAGCTTTACTATTTAATTCATTCTGGACTAAAAGTTTAAGTAGAAAAAGGGAATAAATGCAAATAAAACAAATAATTGTTGCAAAACATTCCATTCAGCTGAGAAAAGATTATCCCACAATTTTAGCTGGAAATGAATAATTTGTTCCAGTACTGAGGAAAGCCTAGTGTTTCATTAACCACTGGTTTGTGGTGACCTAATTTGGGAATTTTATTTTCTAACCCAGATGTTTCCCATATTACTCATTTATACTTTGCTACGGACAGGGAAGAGCAGGTGGGAAGGTGTTGTCCCATCTCCAACACGTGTTCAGAATTTAGTCTCTCTTGTTTGTCCTTTGGTTACAATTTTGAACTCGTCAGATCCATTGTATATTCTACTAGGTCTCCCCTTCTCCTCTAGTGTTCCTTGTCCTCCCACCAAAGGCAAAGCCAACTAAGCAAAACTCCATTCAAATCACAAGACTACCTGTTCACTACAGGTAACAACAAACTTGCATACACAAATATTCAGTAAGAGTCTGTTCCACTATAAAATTACAAAAACAGAAAAGTGAAAAAAGGCTAAATTAGGATCTTAAAAAAAGATGTAGATTAAAATAGTCTAGGAGGTAAAGTTAATTCTAGGAGGGATTTTTAAGTATCTAAGGATGGCAGACATGCTAGATTAGCCTCCAGCATATTACTGGCTGAGGTCTGGATTGAACTCATCCATATGTAGGTACCTATCTGAACCACAAATGTTAGGAGCCAAATCACTCCTTCTGTCTTCCTCACCAGGAGAGGATTAATGAGGGTAATATGGCCCAGCTAACACCTGGTAGAAAGACACTCCTGTATGGACTGAAAAGAATGAGTGATACTTTAGGGTCTAACCTTTTGAAAGAACCTCACCAGTAAACCCTTTTGAGAAAAGTTTGGAAAGCTAAAGGCTGTGAACAGTACCTTTCAGGCCCCTTCTATTCTCACTACATTGCAAAAATTTGGCTTATGTACATCATGGAAGATAATAGCATGTGGAGTCTTACATATGATCTTTTGCACTGAGCAGTATTTACAAATGCAAAGACGTACCCTAAAATGATAAAAGCTAGAATTTCTTGCTCTTACTTTAAAGAATAAAAATCTGGCCTCCTGAATGAAGAAAATGCATCAGTTCTTCTCCTATCCTTGCAGAGTAGAGCAGAGTGAAATAAAAACAAAAGCCAAAGAATCCATAGCAGCCTTAAAAATACTAGAAAATTAATTTTAAAAACTGTTTCTTGATAGAATTTTCAAAATATTGATAAGGTTTCATTCAGTATTAGGACAATGTTTTTTAAAAAAATTCTCCCCATACCTGTTTGCACATAGCTCCCTTCAAGTCTTTTGCAACAGAGGAAAAGAGAAAAACTGAGAAGAACCGGGACAGCTGAAGTCTTGCTGCTCTGGGGACTAACTATTCTGTCCTAGTCTGCAAGTGCAGTTCATGGCTCTAGGGTAGGTGTCAAGGATCAGGTTCTTAGGGGCATCTTGAGCCCTAATATATTTCAAGAACAACCATTACAACTGGGACAACCAGTATTGTAATGCTAGGCTAGTCGTGGCACTGAAGAGAACCAGAGCTTCTGGGGCTGTTTGTCAATACACGTTTCAGAGCAGAGAAGAAAGCATTTTGGGTTGTAAAAAATCACCTTCTGGCTGGAATTTGTATCTCCAGATTTTGTCCAAGTGTCTGTATACCTTCCTAGTCGTTCCTCACAGACTTACATGAATGCAAGTGGTGACCACAGGACTGCTTTTGCATTCCACATCTTGGAAGTAAGAATGTGGGGGGACCCAGACATGCACGTCCTTCTCTGTCTGGAGGCATCTTGGCACCAAAAAGCAATGTAGAAATAAAGGTGATCACCCTCCCCACCTCCTCCTGAATCACTTCTTGTTAGCATGGATTACATAGATGTTCACTGTGTTCAGAGGAAGGAAAGGAGTGAATGGATGAGATTTTTATGGGGGCTATAATCCAACAAGGATAGAGCAGCCCTGTCATCCCTTCTCCCTTAAAGCTGTGGCTAACTCAGTCATATTTTCATTCACCACACTGTGTCTAATCATGATTATTGGATCTCGTCACATATTTCCCATCTGTCAGCCATTATTTTAGGCATAGGCACTAATGACTGATTTGTATTTTATAGTTCTATAAATTACATCAATGGAATTTTACTTCTGCTTCCACTGCACAGAACTTGGTTGCATTTTTAGCATACTCTACTTGTACTTATAGCTCTCCTTTGGCTTAAAGTTAAAAGAAATGCTTTGAAACTATCTTCAAGGGGACAAATTCACCCAGTATAGTTGAAAATCCAGATTCACATCACTTATCTTTTGTATATAATAAATTTGATAGGTCTTCTCTATGATTCGTTTGTTTCATGTCATGATCAAGTTAACTGGTTAGTGATGTCCTCACCTTGTACACAATTACAGTTGATCATTAAGGGGTCAGTAGACCACTGGTTTTAAGACCAGATCCAGGAAATTTATGAAGAAGCTTTAATCATAAACACTATCTGTTTAAAAGAACACAAAGAGGCATGTGAATAGGATCCATATACATATTAGTGCTTTATGTGTGTGATTTTGTATTCTGTAATTAAACCTTCCCATCTTGAAATACATATCTGTTATTCCTCTTTAAATTAGTTTGAAAAGGGATTAAAATTTCTGGTCTGACCTGTAACACGTTGCCACACAGTGACGTGTGCAATTCTTCACTAAATTAAAGAGCCTACATTGATATTTTTTGTCAGAGGGATCTGGTTAACATTTGTGAATGACACAATAGAACATTTGCTTTGAAGACTTCTTCCTGACAAAAAAAGGTAATGATTATACCTCTCATCTAAGAGCATATAAAGTCAAAACTATACCAATGGTCCTGATTAAGGGTTTGCTGTGGGACTTTTCCTACCAATGGTTTTGCTAGTCTTTAGAACAAATCCATGTGAGTACACATACATAAGGAATTAATTTGGCTCAAGACACATAAACTATTTAGAAATAAACAGTTGCTTTAAAATTTTTGTGTTATTAGTGCTAGTGTTGCTTAGTGGATTTCTACTTGTTTCAAAAAAGATAATTTACACCTCTTGGACTCTTGTACATTCATTTAACTTTCATGTCTGATCTCTCATGTAAGACAGTAACTTTCCTCTTTACTTTTTATTAAAAAATAGTAACAAAATCATAAAGATGTGTCTTAGAGCAAAAAAAGGATGATTATTAATAATGATTTATTTTTCCCTCCTAAGACAATATTTATGTGAATGTTAAATGAAATTATCAAGTCTGCATTTGCATGTCATGATCTTTCTTTTCATGTTGAGCTGTCTGCCTTTTCCTTTTTTGTAGAGCAATTCCTGGATAAGTTTTAATACAGAAACAGAAACACAGGATGACCATTTCTGGCAGTACTTCCAGACCAATTGGAGCAAGAAATGCATAGACACCATCCACCTCAAGCCTGTTGGCTGTGAAACTTTCAGGGTAGCTTTGCAGATGCAAATGCTTTGATAAAGTAATTAAGGATGTGTCCACTTTTCTCCAGTGTCAATGTTTTATTTTGGTGGAATGGTGCTCTACTTAGACAGAAAGACTTTCCCTTAAGCAGGTAGAACATTCTTAATGTTGAAATTATTAATAAAATCAAGTTATCTACAATGATACTGAGGGTGTGAAGAAAGTTGTTTCTAAAAATTAAAAAATTCAACATATTTTAGATCTCTGACATGAACATCTTGTGCACACCTCCTCTCCTCATGCTTAGTCACATGTTTTTTGTCTTTAACAATTGCCTCATTAATGAGGTATGCCTCATTAAATACAAGCATCACTGAAATACAGCTCCCCTTATTCCACACCCTGCCATCTCAGACACAGCAATTCTGTGACTCACTCCCTTTCAGTTTCAGGAGAGCAAATTAGGAGGCAAGTAAATTTCACAAGTGAAATCCAGGTCATGGATACTATCATTTGAAAGCCTAATATCTATGTGATCACTGATTTCCATTTCTTCCTTTTTGACATTTAAGTTTGGAGAGGAAAAGCCATGACATCTGGTTTGAAATAAAACTTTATAACCCACCTATTCCCCTGAGAGAGCAGCTGTCAGTAACCTTAGATGATCATCTGTGAATGAATACTGTCTTGTCCACTACCCTGGACATCAAATATAAGGTTCTGTGCAGCAATGTGGCTGCAGGGAAGTGACACTTGTCAAATATCTTTGCATCCTCTTTTTTTTTTTTTTTTTGGTGGCACATAAAACCCACCCAGAAAAGGACTGTGTTATGGCAGATGCCGTACACAATACATGATTTTGCTTTCAATATACCCCTAAGAATATTCAGGACCTTGTCTACCCTCAGATGCTTATCCAGCCAGAACCAAATATGGAGTCAATCTTCTTACTAATAACCTTTTCCCAAGTATTGGAATTTGGATATATGTTTATTCATTGAGCAAAGATACATGAGAAATGGGGTGTAAAACAAACTAATTGAAGCATGATGTTGAACATGGGAAAAAAAATTCAAATCTTCCTAACTTCTCCTGAGGGACAGAAATTGAAAAAACCCACAAGAAACTAGTGAAGTAAAATATCTTTTTCAAACATGGTTCTCAGCCTCTTAAAAATAACAGCAAGCATCTATGCTTATCATTGTGATTTATATTTTATGCCAGTGGAGATATTCTGGATGTACTCAGCTCTGAGTACATCTTATTTAAAGTAGATATTGTGGAAATACAATGGACTCCAAAAAGAATCAAGGAGTTGAAAGATAGCTTGAGGAGACAAAGCATGTTTCATTGTTACATATATTTACAATATTCTTCAAAAAAATCAGAATTATTTATCTTAAGTACTTCTGTGTTTCTCATCAAGGGAAAGAACATTGAAAAATAAACTGAAACATGGAGCATGGAATGTATTTTATAGAGAACTTTAAAATCTATTGTCTGAATAACAAATCAAGAAAACTTGAACCTATTTCTTCTATTTACTGATGATATTAAACAAATCTGTTAAAGGGAAGAAAGTTCCTCTCATCTTGATGCCATCTGGATGTCGGTTAAATAAGCTCTTCTATTTTGTTCCTACTTTGAATTTATTTAAATTTATTTTGAATGAAATGATTCTCAGTGATATTGGAGGTATAATCTGTGAAATGCAGTAGTGAGCTGCTACCTTTGTTATGTGACTTCCAGAACGTAAACTAGCTGATAGAATATGAAGTAGTTCATATAGTAAGGGTACTATCTAAGAAAGATATATGATTCCCTTCCAAACTGAATTATCATACAAACCTAGGTCTAAAACTCACACCTTTTCTCCTCCTTACATTTACTGTGACTTTATTATTATTATTATTATTTAATATATTTAAACTTGGCAGAACTAAACAGTGAAATCCAAAATGGTTCAAAGGGAGAAGCTATTTTAAGATGAATCATTTTAATAGAACAAATGGATTAAGGAAGTACATCAAAAAGAGAGAAAAAACACAATGTGTTGGATTAGGAGTTGTGAAATAATACAAAGAATTTTTTAAGAAACATTTCAAATTAATTAGATTCTGAGCGTGGCTTCAGTCTGTGCAGAGAGTTTTATTGTATGCTAACATTTGTGAATAATATGAGGAAACTTCTGTTTCTATGAATGTTTTCAGACAGCAGATTCCAAATCTGTAAGTCATGTGTTTGTCTCAAAATGTGTTCCAATAAACAGGGAATCAAAATTCACTGTGGGTGGAGCAGCTGTAGAGCTTGGCTCTTTTATTCAGGGAGCAAAACCACAATCCTGTGGCATTGGAGAGCAAATATCTAGGGCCTTACTCAAAGGATGTCTATGTGTATATAATGAAATCATAAGTTTAAACAGACAAGTAAACAAAAAAACTGCTCATTTTGATTACTTGACTTTTTTACAATAATAATAATTTCTGGTTATTAACAAATTAATATTAAATGCAGACAATAATTCTATTATTTTTCTTTTCTCTTAATGCCCAGTCATTTAAACCCTGCCAAAAGCATAATGCAATCATTGACTAGACTAGTTATGTCTGTATTCAGAAACATATCTATTCTATTTCCCTTTGGGGGCTTTTGAGAATATAATGGCAATACCGATAACAAAAATCAATCAAAATTGAACAATTTTTTACTTTAAATAAAGCTGAATTGGAAAACAATACCAATGTATGCATGTAGATATAAATAGGTACAACCATCTGAATTTCACCAGGTTAAATCTAAATTTCAATATTGAAATATATGACCTATAATGCTGATAACTCAATGCCTTTTGTAGCCTTGTAAAGAAATGAGTGTCAAATAGGGGCCTTAAATGCAAATACCACTTGGGAGAACTAGCACCATGTTAGGAGAATGACTTTCATATTAAAAGCAAAGAACATGACAAAATAATAATAATAATAATAATAATAATAATAATAATAATAATAATAATAATAATAAAAAGTAGAAAAGAAATACACTATATCTGGCTCTTTAACTTCCAGGTAATTTTATGAATAGGGATTTTTGTACATATAAACCCAAATCTACATGCAATATTAGGCGTTTTGATGTCATATCACTGCTGCTGCAAATGTCTAAACCTAACAGAATTGGACTTCAGAATAGGAGAAAACTCTTTAGTCAGATACTAAGGTACATAATAAGTCTTAAAATAAATAAAAGGAGGTTACAACACTAAATGAGAAGAGTTCATGTTTTTTACATTTTTACCACTGGTCACTGGTTTTGTAAAAGTAAAACTCATATTTTACAATTCTGACTTGCTCCTTTAGGAAAGTAGAAGCAAGAAATTCTTCATACAAATAACTGAAGATAAACACGGTGATAATTTAAAGTTCATGTTGCAGTGTTTACTTCTGTTGAGACTTTATTTGCTAAAACTCAGCCTGTGGCGACTTTTTTTGAGACAGTTATTAAGCCCTGAAAACAAGGGTGGAAATGCAGAACAGCTGGAAACAGAGGGATTGTAGGTTTAATAACAGAGGGACATGCACCAATGGAATATTTTCCAAGTATGTAAGACCCACTGCTACACAGATAAGGCAGCAATTGCACTGTGGCAAGTGTCCAGCACACAGCTGCTGTAGGTGGTGGGATGCATCCTCTACAGCTTATCTAAGGTGGAAGGGCTGTTTTTTCATTGGAAAATAGGAAAAGGACTCTGTCCTTGGAGTCTCGAGAGAAGGAAACTTCCAAGGACTGCAAAGTTTGCTTTGGATGTTAATCTGTAATATCCAGGTGTCTTTTTCTCCTTTCCTGCTGAACCTTACCACCAGTAAAGTTTCTTTGAAACACATCTGGGCTTCCTGACTGCTGCTAGAACAAACTCGCCTCTAATATTTAGTTCCATGCCTCTTTTTTTTGTGGTTTACTTCATCTGTCACAAAACCACCCTGCCTGAGACATCTTTGTGTTAACTCCAGCTGTGGTTGATGTTACCTCCTACAGATGTCAATACTTACTATGGCCCCAGATAATTTTAGAATAAAAGAAAGGTTTTCTTAGCCATTATGCACAGAATTTCAAGAGTTCCCTTTTCTACTTACACAAAAAGATTAGATAGTTTGCCTTAAACACATTACAAAACTGTTCATTTACATAATACACCTTCAAGGAAAGCCTATGTTCATATGCTTAATACACATCTCTGCAGAAGACAAAGACACTTGATAGAGAACATGAAAATTTTTCATAGAAGATTAATGGAACTTATTAATAAAGTAGTTCTCTTTGCAAAGAGAAAGCTTTGAATATATAACTATGAAAGTTTCATGGTTAGGCTAAATTAACTGAGATTTTGAGTTTCTTATCTGATGGGAATAGGGAGGCACAGTTGGAGCCTTATCTTGGGTTGAATCCAACCTAGCTCTCCCAGGGAGCCCGGATGTGAGTTTTTGATCTACTGCCTCAGACCACAGCTTCATTTTGGAATTCACTGTAGCACACGAAAAGCCAAGGTGAGTTGAGCTCACTTGATTGCTGTGCCACATGCTCAAGTTTGCACCATGTCAGTTCAATTAACTATTCAGTCCTTTATAAAACAAAAACCCAAATAAAAACTTCTATCATATGCATTTTAGAGCCATGTTGTTTAATTTTTTCCTTTCCATTCAGCTTTTAGAATTAATCAATAGGTTGTAAAATGTTAGTACCTGACTTAGAGAAAGAAAATGAGTATCAGGACTGTATGTTGCACAACTGATATGAGAATTTGACTTTCACCATAAAAAATTTTGTTGGGATTTCCCCTGGAAGGTCATTCTGTCTCTCTTTAGTCAAAATCCAGACTGACAAAGTGTTTTTCTATACTCTTGGGTGGGATTGAGAAAGAGGGAAGATGCCTATTTTATATTTGGGTAAAATCTTCTCCTAGTCCAGGTGGGTAACCCAGGCCTAAGCCATTGCCAGCTGAAGCCCTCCAAATGATGGCCCTATAAAAGTGGTGCCGAGCAGGCTGGCTCATTATGTGACAGCCAGTTCACTGGTGAAGGGGAGAATATGGAGTAACTTCGCCACCTCTTGTAAGGGAAGCAGGGAATTACCTGATTTACTGTATATACCAAGCTTGTTACTAATCTCAAATGAAATTATATAATCACTGTATGATTTAAAGAAAAAAAAATATTTTCCTGTTTCCCAGAGCAAAAATAGGCTTCTATGGCAGGAAAACCTGCAAAGAAATGCTGATGGAAAAGTGGTTTATTTTATCATAATCCATTTATGTTTTCTGATGATAGCTGAGTAGTCAGGCAAGTCAAATACTTCAGATATGCACAAAAAAGTGCAGTCAAGTTCACTTTTGTTTGAATTACCATTTTAGGCAAGCAGACCTCCATGCATAAATGGACTTATCCTGAACAGCAGAACTGAAGCCCTGTAACTGGAGACTATATAAATTTAAAGAACTATCAAAGCCAGTAATACAATTTTCCTAAAGTAACAATCAGATCCTGATGAAAGCTGGTATTTCCAAGTCTCACTTTTATTATGAAATTTGATTGTTTCCCTCTATCATTCCTTACCTTAGGATTTATCTTGACCTATCATTTGCACTGAGAGGCATTCTGTCCCTCCTTACAGAACACATGGAGGAAGGAATACTTGGTCCAGTTCTCCTCCAGCACATCTCTACCCATCTATGTCTTGTTCTGAGAAGAAGCACCTAACTCTGAAATAGTGCAGGATCATCAACAAAGGCACTGGGACTGAAGACAGAGTAATTTTGAAAGACATTCAGTAGAACCAGCAGCTGGTAGATCACTCAGAGACATTGTAAGAACCAGCTGTTTCCAGCTGTTGACTGCTGCTGTCTTGTTTTTTGGGGGGACAGCATTTTCTGGTTCCCGCAAGCACTGAGAGAGAAAAATGTGATGTGCCAAACCACTCTGTGAAGACTGTTGAGTTGAGCCAATATGTTTTAGGGGTAGGGAGAATATTCTCCTTCCCTCCCATTGAAGTTGTTCCTCCTTGCACGAATACGCTGGGGCTTCCCAGTCTGTGCTCCTCTTATCCTGCATCACCCGTGGGTACAAATGTGAATCAGGTCAGCTGTAAGCACATGCCAACAGTTACGTCCTGTCAAATTAGCTGCAGCACATGATAAGGAGCTGAGTCTGGTTGTGTGCCTTTGTCCCAGCTTGGCTCTGGATGTGCATGACCAGGTGCTCCCTGACACAGCTTAAAGCCTCTGAGTGCAACATTAGCCTGAACAAATCCAAAACTCCTGGACACCCTTGCCTGGAATCAGTGTTGTGTGCCCTGTGACCATGATGTGTGACAAAAACTTATTCATCTAATCAAAGACTGGTCACCTAATCACCAGGTCCCAGAGAAAGTATGCTCATAATGATGCTAGCAATAGAAGTTAGGACTTCAGGGGATAGGGAAGGAAAGGCAAGATGGAAGTATTATTATGCAGTTAAAGTATCAACCGTTAACATATTTTCATAAGATAAATTCACATATATTTCTCTCCTGCACACAGATAAAATAGTAAAAGTTGGTGTAATATCTACTTTCGAAGGGGAAAGATGACAGTGTTTGTGGTTATCTTGGTAATAAATGACTTGTCCATCCAAAGATGTTTTGTATGGTGCAGTTTACAAGGGATGCAGTTTGTGAGCAGTTTATCACTCTGTTTTCTGCTTGCAGGCTGTTACCTAAAGGACAGAGATCCTGAAGCTCAGCATGTGAATGAAACCTTCTGGCATCACTACTGCTTTGTCATTAATTCAGACAGAAGGACTACCTGACGGTAAAGGCTCAAATAACGAAAATGCCAGCATCCTGAGTGCAGGAAACACAGTCTTGTAGGTCAGGTTCCTGCTCCCTCAAAGATGATACCCACGAACAGCAGTGAGAGATGTTGAAGAATAAAGAGACAGCAAACTAGATGCTGATGCCAAGCACACGTGAAAACCTTGTAAGCAACATTTGCATGTTTTGCCTCACTGACAGACCATATGGAATAAAGAGATCTGAAAAACGAAACAGGATTGAAAGAAGTATGATGAACAGGATGGCCAGAAGGATTTGCAGACATCCCATGAAGTGAGAGGAGAAGGAGGTTATGTTATCTAAACAAGCACACTGACATAGTTATGCATGGGACAGTCAGGGCACAAAAGTCACTGTGGGGAATTGAGTGGCAGAAAGAATCTGGTAAAGCTGAAGGATACAGAAAGGAAATGAAAGACGTAGAAATAGAGCAGAAAAAGAGGGCATCTACTGCCATAAGAACGAAGGCAGAGCTGTAGTATAAAGGTACTAGAGACCGGACCCCAAGAGCGGAGAGGCTGATATTTGGGATATCTTGACCAAGAACAAGAGAAGGCATAATCCATAACTAGAAGGAAGAAGTGTAAACTAGAAAGGATCTAAAATTTATGCCAAGGTCAGGAAGCTTCTCACTTTACGAGAGTTATCTGCTTTTAAAGAAAAATTGTCAAAGTTGCTTTTGATGAAGGGATATTTATAAAGAAACCAAATAACAGATAATGTCCTAGATGCTTCAGAACATAAAACTAAACCTAAAAAAATTAACAGTGTAGATTCAGACTTTATGGAATATAAGTCACAAGAAATTCTTACCACAAAAAGAGAAAAAATGTAAAAAAAAAGTAGCATCACAACTGTCTCAGCTGGGGATATTAACAGATAACATGGAAAACTAAAATAATTGCCTCAATGCTGTGTAAAAACAAAGCTTGATATGGGAATTTGCTTTACCTCCCCTGGGGGGACAGTCAGTCTGTTTGTCAACTATTATTAGAGAAATAAATTGAGAATTTTGTGATTACAGAAAACACTAATTTCTCAGAAGCAAATGATACTAGTAATGTTTGAGAAGGAAATACTAAAGATCTTAATAATTTATACATTTGTGAAGAAATGAAGTTATTTGAGATTTGTTGGAAAGTAGTGAAGACACTGTGCAGAAACAGTATGTACAAAGTAATTTTGGATGGGGCCCAAAAAAGCCAACTGAGTTTAAACAGAACAAAAAAACAGAAGCAATTGAACAAAAAACAGACAAACAAAAAAAACTCCTCAACAAAATTAGACCTTGAAAACAAGGCATAATAATAATAAGGGAGAATCTTATTAAATAAGGCAAAAACGTGCAAACTGCTCATGAAAGAAAGCAGAAATGGAGAGAGCAGAGAAGATAGATGCAAAAATATCATGCTTACCCTTCCCTCTGCTTTTCTTATGCTTTGTTTAGACATCAATGAGTATTTTTACCCATCTCTCTTTTTTTCTTTTGGCTTTGTGTAGAAATCAATCGGTATTTGTTCTCAGAGCAAGCACATTAGGCTTTGATTTGGTACTGAGACAGACTGTAATTGCACAGCATTTCTCATATTGAGTTTTCTCTGGACAGAACTTCCATCAGCAAGGGAAAACTGGTTTCTCAAACATAGATCAGATATGGATTTTAGTATCAAATTTTTCATTCTCCCAGCTGCAGGCTAGTCATAAAGTAATGCAAAATATGAGTCAGGACTATATGCTAAATCCTTCAGTATATCTAGTCTGCAGTTTGAGAAAGTTTGCTGTTACAGGTAAAGCTATATCTGTCCAATAATAATTAATCTGCCTCTGATTTTGTCTGCATTTATATTTTTTTTTCTCTTCTAAATAAAAAATGTCTTATTTCTTTTACCAAATCTGCTTTTTATTTTGGAGTGATAGGAAATAAAGTTCAAAGAAGCATTACAAGCTTGTTAAAACTATTGGACTGATCGATTGATGAAATGATAACAAAGCCTGACACAAACCAAGCAGGAAAGTTCTGGGGAGCGCATTAGTTTTCCTGTGAGAGATTCACAGAGGTAAGAACTGAAGAGCTTGACTCTGCCAAAAAAACCTGGAAAGGAAGGGATTTTTTTCCTGGGTGGGAAAGGACAGCTCAGGCTAGGAAAGCTATCACATCTCAGTGTACTAAATACAGTCCTGGCAGATGACTGAAAAAATAACTAAAGCCCCAATCCACCAAAGCGCTTAAATGTGTGGATACTCTCTTTGAAAATGGGTGACTAAACAGCTACTTCAAGTTATGAGTTAATAACTCAATTGTTTTTTTCCAAGGACAATAACCTGGAAATTTTTCCCACAACCAGAATGAAGGCAAAAAGCCAGAAAACTGAAGAAAGGATCCTTCTCTGTTGCTGTGGCTGAACAACACACATTCTAGTCACCTTAATTTGTGGTAGCATTTCAAACCCCACTAGTTTTTTATATAATCCATTCTTGCTTGTATCAATGGCTATACTCAATAGTAAAACCAGTTCTTATTTTGTTAAAGGAGACAAGAGTTTTGTAAAAAAAACCCACATCAATCACCTTGACATATAATGTCTGAGACATTTTTATAGCAGTAAACAAAATCACTGGCTACCAAATATGACACCACTTTCATCAGATACAGTAGGAGAAATCAAAACAAGTTTAAACAAAAACTCCAAGGATTCTTTCAACTGAAAATAAATGGAGGACAAGCACAGAGGAGTCCACAGTGTATAAAATAACAAATACTTCAAAACTGCTGACAGCAGGGTTGGAGTGTGAAGGTGACGAATGCTCAGGAAGCTATACAACATAAACAAATGCATGTTTTAAGTATCCAAGTGGGACCATACTTTGAGAACAACGTCATGTCATTTCAATCTCTTGCTGTCTGTGTCTAGTGCCGTCTCAGTGGCGGTAAACTGGTTGATTATGTTCAAGTCCCAAAAACAAAAACCTCAAAGACAAATACAAGTGTGCTGCATTAAAACCCTGGTCAGCACTATTTCTTGAGTGTTCTCAAATCAATTGTCGAGAATGCAAGCCCAAATCAGTAATTACTGGCCACATTCAGAAGATTATTGCTGTGTGGTAAAGATACCGAACTGAGGGTCTGCATTAGAAAAATGTCATCAGGAATCCCAGAAGAAGTTTAATTTGACTGACTGGGGTGACATGCAATACATATTGTATTTTAAAGAATCTTTTTACAATATGACCCTATCTTGGGCCAGGAATTAAAAATAAAGAATAAAAAAATAAAAAATAATAAAAATGGACCCCCCCAAAATTTCTAAAGCAACAATATTTTCTATTACTCCATTTAACAATTAACACATTTATTTATATTACTGAACCTAGGAAGCATTCCAAATTCCAAGTATTCTCTATTCATACTGAGGCAAGATATTGGAATGTCAACCACTTTTCTGTTCCATATTCAAGTCCTTTTCATAGAAAGGTGGCCCGGATATGTGAGCTTGCAGGAATCCCTGGCAGATGTCTGAACTGCAAGACCAGGACACAAAACCATGGTTTTCACTGCAGTGAATCCCAGCAGGTAAGTCTAGACAATGCCTTTTTTTTTTTTTCTTTTCAATTGCACATTGTTTTATCAAGCAGGAGACGTTTGATCACTCTTGCAGTTCTTCATTTCTGTGCACTCAGTCTTACTGGAAATCGAACTAGGATAGAGGGAGAAGATCTTAGTCGCTGTATATTTGGTTGCATTTTCCTGAAAGGAGAAATAAAATCGTCAAAAAAGAGATATTCTGCCAAAATACTTATTTCTCAAATGTTTGAAAAAAATTGAATAAGCTGCCTAGACACATCATGCTTACCCAGAGTTTTACAGCATGGGAGTACATTGATTAGCATACTATTTGGGGACCTGAGGCCTCAATTTCACCTTCTTGTCCCAACTTGAGGTTCCCAGAACAGCTGTAAGAAAAATTATTGAATCTCATGTATCCTCACTCCAGTGTAGATGTGGGACACTTTTTCAAAAGCTATGATCTTCTCATACTTGCCTATCTGTATGTTTTACTTAGATATTTGATTTTTTTTAATGTGATGACCTCTTAACCAACAATGACTAGAAGCTGATTTCAATATAACTACATTCCAAGTCAAGCAGTTTAAAAGCTACTTTCTTTTGTTATTCTGAATTCATCTTGATTTCTCATGTGCACGTTTGTTTGGTTTTTATTTTTTTTCGGTTGTCTTTTCCCCTTTTCTAATAATCTAGTTCTGCATTATCAAATTTGCCATACTCAGTAAGCAGATAGAACGCTTGTTCAATTTAACCTGAGGTTTATTTGGGCACAGTGAAGAGGCCCAGCCTATTCTGAAAGTTGCTTAACATCTGTACATGTGACACCTAATTTTAGGTTCTTCTTCCCAAAATTGGAAACCATAATCCTTACAGGATTTGGGAGCGCCACTGAGACTTTAGTTCACAGCATTTTCTTGCTGGGAGTCATATTAACCAACATGATGTTCTACACTTATATGCATCACTTGAGATAAGGAGCCATCTGATACTGAGGTGTAACACAGAACACCCCCCCCCCACACACACACACCCATACACCCCCCCTTCTTTCTCTGATCCTGGAATTATGCTCCTTATAGTCTTCACCAAACGCTTTAATGAAATAGCTGGAAAATGTCTGCAATATTGGCAGAAATTTTTTCCTTAACTTCATTTTTGGAAACAACAGAGCCATTTTTGACAATACCCTTTAAGAAGTACAAAGGAAAGAAATACCAAAAAATCTGAACGCACCATAAATCCTGTATCAGAAGCAAAGAACAAGCATGGAAAATTTAAATCCATGCAATTAGTTTAACAAAGTTATAAATATCTGCAAGCCGAGGCTTTTATTGTTTCCATTGAGTTAGACAATCTCAATTTAGACATTAGAGCTTGCTATAACACAATACCCCACCCCTGCCCTTCCAAAAATGCAAAGGCTGCAGTGACTGGATTACTTAGTTGACGGTTTCTACTTAAACTCTTTCAGACTCTTCGTGCAACTAATGTAAGAAATAAGACTAATATCTGAGTATTGTTTTAATCTGTCTGAGTATTGTTCTAATCTAATGAACACATGAAGTAAAATAATCAGATACTGGCAAGTTCATGCAGTTTTGACAGTTCACTTTTGAACTACTGTGCAAATAAACTTTTCAGAGTTTAACTTTACTTAAACAATTCAGTGGTTCCTGTTGCTACTCTTGCTGACCTTCTATGTTCAGTTCTCTTTTTCTTAAAATTCTTTCCAACCTTTCCAGTACTTGTTTTTAATGTACTGTTCTTACACAAAGACCTGCCAGCTGCTGTCCTGTGATTTGAAAAGGGATGCCAAACATTATGGCTGTTTATACATTTCATGAACTAAAAACTAGGATAGCCTCAACGTTATAAAAATCATAAAAAAGGTAACCCCCTCCACTCCCGAAAAAAGTATCTTTCTAACTGATATCTGAGGTTCCTTAGGTTCCTGGGTCCTCTAATTTTTCTTCAATGGAGAAATTGTCAAGGCTTGAGTGAGCCATGTTTACGTATCAGAGAAGAAAACAGGCTAAAATCTTTCCTAATTTTCAACCATCTAATCTCACCAAAGTCAATAGGATTACACCAATATGAAACAAAGCAGTATTTATTCACTTGCCCCTATTCTCTATCAGCCTGTTATAACAGCAATAGTTCTTTTGATGACTTCTGCGTGTCTTGCATGTTGTATCTTGTAATCTTGCTTATTATTTTTCTCAGCATGTCTTGTAGATTAGTACAAAAGTAGAGGGAAAGGTTAAACAGGAAGTGCTGTATAAATATCCACCACCATCCAAGCATGCTTGAGTTCAGCAGACACTGTTTCTCCCTTGCTGTGCTAGATATAGATTTTGGCAGCCTGGAAAGTTTCTAAGAGAAATGTAACAAGAAAACAATAAATTAAAAGCTTCACCAGTACCATTTTAAAATATGTATTTTTAAATATACAGTATAATCCTTCCCAGCTCATTTTTACTATTACTAAGCCAAGGAAAATCATGATGGATTTATTTTAAAAATTCTGTTTTCCTTTATTTAGATTGTAAATCTCATTCATGTACCGTTAGCAGATGCTAGTTACTGCTAGCTACTGCTAGTGTCTTTTCTGGATCATGCTGGCATAATATAACATAAAAGACTTTCAGAGCTGAGAGTTTTCCTGAGATGATCAAAGCTCTGCAAAATTTGCTGTTTCACTGTAACATCTGCAGCTGGGTCATCAATTTCCAAAGCATCTCATAGTGGCCGAGAGGAATAAAAAGAGGCCATTCAAAGATGAGCTGGAAGATACTCCTTTGCCAGGAAAAGCAATAACTGAGCCCCTAAGTGAGGTGGAATATCTGGGTATTTCCAAAATGTAGAAAACACTCCCTCAACTAGCTTAACGAAAAAGACAAAGAAATGTAAACACATATACACATATGAGGATCTGCACCTTTGGAGAAAACAGATGTTAGTGCAGACCATTACACTGAATTTATAATTAACTAGATGTAATGGTATTATATAATCCTGAGATTTCTGTCTGGGCATTTTGTCTAAGTGAAGACTGAAAGTAAATTATGATATAGACAGGCATGCTGAGTAGCATGACATAGGATTACTTTGGGAGTAAGTCACAACGACCCAGGCTATTAAAAACTGGCCATAGGTTTTAGGGAGCTTCTCAACTCCCTTTTTTTTTCCTAATGGCACTTAGACTCACAGAACTGCTGCAACAATGGGGCTGACACAATCTAATTGGACATTGTTGAATGGTAAACAGTCCTTAGCCATTTTGTTTTCCCATATTTGGACCAAATTTTCACATTTAAGTCTATAATTATTAATAGCTTGCTGCACATGTATGTTTATCAACTTCAGCTGAATTTTACAGAGACATTGTAGCAAACGTGGCAAAAGCTAGGACACTGTATGATTCAGTATAAGAAATCCCTCTGAGCTACATTTTCCTCTCAGGAACAGTCTGACATCTCCAATTACTGCAAATGTTTGTTTTCCTCCATTTGGTGGAAACCCATACGGTGTCAGGAAGCACAATTCTAGTCTTCAGTAATTGAATTTGGCTGATTGGTTACATCAGCTGGTATGAAGAAATCTCTAATGAGGAAGGGCTCAAGACAGTCTTTGATGAGTAAGCCTCCCATGATCAAGTAGTTTTGTTTCCTATATTTTGGAAAGTTATGTATCCATGCATTATCCTGTTTTACATAAGGTTGATCAGAGAGAAAAAAACCCACAACTCTTCTGAGCCCCTTAGCTAATAAATATTATTGTCTGTCAGCATTTGCTGTGTGGGATTAAGCACAAAGAGCCTGTTTCTTATTTTATTTTTTATGGGCTGGGAATCTCCCTCAGATTCACTGACATGTTACATGAATTACCAGGACTATTTTTATTCTAATAATAGTTCTTCTCTAAAAGTTGAACTGGATAAACTGAATACTCTTAAACATTGTCCAGCAGTTTAAGAATGGAACTAATGGCTGTAAGAAGAAACCGTAACAGGATACATTTTGTTTTAAAGGCTTGGCGCAGCATATCCTAAATACATTCAAAATGAAGTCTGAAATACCAAAAAAGGTCACAAAGCAGAAAGCTCAAAACTCAGTCCCTCAAACTTTTTCTTGCATGTAATTTTGATGCTGTAGGGTCATGTATCTAGAGGGTCATCTTGTATCTCCTCTACTTTTAACCCTTTACATGTCTTTCTCTCGACACAGCAAGAAGCCATTTATATGAGTCAAAACACTATGATTAATGGAACAACATGACATACAGCTTAAGTTCATGGGGCCAAGCAGACCTTTGTTGTAAGTGTGTGTCTTACAGTGCTTCCCAGGGTACACAAATGTTGAACACAAATGTTCATTAATAAGGGGAAAAGGAATGACATACTTGCTTTTCTCATTGTTAGCTTTGTGGCTGTTATTAAGCATAATTGTCTGTCAGTGTGCTGAGAAGACTACGGTATAGATTAAAGCTCCTTTTGTTGTGCAGGGTTATGTGAAATGTTGGGATATAGTCTGTTTAGGGGGATGTCTTCAAGTCACCCAGCATACAGACAAAAATCTGTGCAAGTTCCTCTGGTCTTAGAAAGCAGCTAAAAATTCAGCTCAAGGAGTTCCTCCTTTATAGATTGAAGAATCTGTAATTAAGTCATAGCTTGTGAAAAACAATGAAAACCTCTGTAAAAGAGAATTTGCCTGAGTATTCTCTTTCTTACTAGCAGTGCCTTTTATAAATATAATACTTCCCCCCTAGAATGATTATTAAACTGTACAGCTTTCATTTAATCAAGAGGAATGAATATACTGTGCTTTGCACCAGGAGGTACTGGTTCATTATGATTGCAGTAAGAAAGGCACTCTGTAAGGTGTATTTTAAATCAGCATTTATTAGAGGTAACACTACAAAGAAAGAGAGGGTGGTATAGATAACCTCGCTTCCCTTCAGGTGCTGAAAACCCTGAGACATGCAGTGCCAAGTAGGCCTCTAATCAGGATGAGGAAAGCAGTTCAGAGCCCATCCGTGGTAGAGTTGCCCCAATTTGGCCATTTGAGGTAGTTTTTTACAAGTAAACAAGTCTATTCATCATTTCTAGTGTCAAAGAAAGAAGACGTGAACTTGCACTGAGAGCTAAAGGCAAGGCCACGCAGGCAGTGTAATCACTAGCACTGAGTGGGAGCTGTCTCCAGGCTTCTCTGTTGTAGTTACTGTCCCAGTTTATTATGCATTAGAGGGATGTGAGCAGCACAAACTGGGTCTGAAGGCCATACTGTATGTGTAACACAGCACTGCAAACACTGCATGGGCCTGTAGCTGCTCAGGTTAGCTGTGATGTGGGTCACTGACTCCTCCAGCTACAGTGGTCTTCTAGTCAGCATCACTACATGCAGTTATAAAGGTACACTTACATATGCTTCAGGAAAGCATTCACAAAGCTATATAAAATCAAGCATATTGAATAGTTTACGTCTAAGAGAAAAATCTCATTATATTGTGAGAGGATTTTTTTTTCCCCCAGTTACTCCCAGGTCAAAGATGGATGAACTGCCAGGGCAACATTAACAATTTTCTGCTGTTGGAAGAGGTGCTCCTGCTTCTCCTGGCTTCATTCCACATTGCTCCATGTTTGCTCTCATTCATGGACCTTTCACTAGTTATGTGATGAGCCATTTCAGCTTACTAACCAGGCAAAAAAACTATACACTTCATGCACCCCCCAGCCCCCTCAATTAGTTTTTTAGCGAATTAGTGAGTGTAATAGATCATGGGGAAATTTACTGCTGAAACTGGGAAAGCAGAGGGTGGCTTTCATTTTTTTTAGCAGCACCCTAATAGATCAGCTAATCCCACCTTGCCTGACTGCATGGCAAGCAATCTTCTTATCCACACACATGCCCACACTCCATATTGTGTTACAAACATGAGAACGAAAGATGAATAGAAACACATTTTCATTATATCAAAGTTGCAGCTTACAATACTAAGAATGTACTTAGTATAAGATGCCTGTTACAGCTTTTTTATAACTACAAACATTTATTTATGCACACTTGCATAAATGCTGTAATAACAGCACAGTAATATCACTAGGATTACCTAGTAACACTTTTTATTCAGATTTTCAGCAAGATACTAATAGGATTTTTAAAAACAACTGAACTGGGTAGTGGTACCTTTTCTGCAATGTGAAGGAACTTTGATAAGATGTTAGCTTTTTAAAAGCATAGAATTACTTATTAATCTCTATATTTATATAAGAAAGGTCCTTTGTATCAACTATCCAAGTCCCAAATGCCAAATGTTTCCTTTGCTTCCAAAATACTCAGATTTTTAACTTCCCTGTCAGCTCCCAGGCTCGCTTTACTGAAAGAGATGATGTAGTTAAGAAACTGTTAAGAATCTTTTTGTCTAGAGAATTTAAAGTCCAAGAGCTTTCCCACTGATTTCCGTGGGATGTTTTGTTTACTATGATTACAGGAGCTAGATACACTTTTCCTTTGTGATTACCAGTCCTCTTTCTCTGGCTAAGTAAACAGAGGTTTATGAAAATGTTGCTCATTTGATCTGTTATTGTAATATACCAGGGAAGGTCATAAAAGCACAGAGCAGTTCTTAGTAGGGAAGTACAGCAGGTTAATCCATTGACCATTTGTGGTAGCAGCAAGGAAAAAAGAAATCTAGCTTTGAGTCAGAGCCTGAATGATTTAATTTACACTGGGAGTAAAGGTAACAGCAAAACCCACGCAGGTGTTGTTAATTTATGGGTCATGAACACTCATATGATATCAGGTGTGCTTTGAGTGATACCGAGCACTACAGAAAGCAATTAGGTGTGACAGCATCACTTATTCTTTTAATTTTATAATCTGACTATCCATCTCATGTTATTCTGCCTGTCACTTGTCAAGACTCACACTGCTGGCTGACATCTCCAGTCCCCGGCAGCTGGAAGAAATCACGTATTTATGCCTCTTTCCCACTCACTGATCTGGCACACATCAGAAGTGGCCAGTTCATGAGTTCTTTGATATTATGGCCAGCTGTGCTTGATGAATGGGGTCATGGAGTAGGGAAGAAGCAGAAGTACTGCTGCCAACATGCATTTTCCCTTTATAGAGGTCCCACATTCAAAGAAGCGCTCAGTAGGTGATACACAGCTGCAGTTCAATGTCATGGCATCCACAGTCCGATGTAATAGCTTCTTCCCTGTCGCATTACCCCAGGTGTCAGATGCATCACTCTCACCATATATGAAGAATAACAGTGGGTCTTCCATATGGGTAGGAAAGAAACATGAGAGGTTTACCTCCCAAAGAAAAGTTTGCTTATTCAAAAAAGCAGAGACTCAGAACTCCTCATGTGCTAAAGACTCTTGAAAAATACAAATGTCCTTAATTACCACTACATTGTCTCTATTGCTTGTACTCTATTACATGAAACTCAACTTCCTTCCAAGGAAAAAGGTGTGATTGTTTACAGAATGTGAATATTTTGGGTGGCTCTTCAAACCAGGCTCAGGCAATCGATAGCAGGTGAGATTCTAATTCAGATAATTACCGAAGTTACTCGCATTTATGTTAACTAAACTTTCTGTGCTGATGCAACTGGCCTGAACCATCAAGAAAAGGTTTTCAGGGAAAAAAAGTATCTTTTTTTTTTAGGCCAACAGGAATAGATGCAAAAATTGCACAAGCCTTTAGGGCAAAAAAAAAAATCAATTTTCAACTTTATACATCAAGAAATTGTAACAGCTTTAACACTGCATGATGATAATCTTCCTCAATCTACTTCATGTGCTTCCCCGTTGTGTGCAATGACTTCACACTATCTTTTTCAGGAAACATGTTTAAGGGGTTATTAATGGAGCATTAGTTGTTCTCTGAGGATTCACACTGCATTTCATCATCTAAAACACACTGTGGTCAAGTTGGAAACAATAAAAGAGAGGAAATGATAGCACAAGCTATACATATGCTTGTACAGCTTTTAGGGTATCTTCCTGTTAGCTGGCTACACTGAAAGATGGTGAGTGCTTTTTTGAAAATATACAGATAAATAAAACCCAGATTGGGCAAAATAAACACCTAAAGTCTTTGCAGTTATTTCTGTTCTGTGCAACTCTGTGAATGATGTGATGTGAGATCCCTTTGTGAACTAAACTCCTTGAAAGAGAAAGAGATCCTGTGACATAGCTGCTTCTTGAAATCTCTCCCCAAGATTTCCACCCTAAAGATGTGGTCACAGAGGATGTTTTGTCATGTTCCTGTATTTATCAGGTCTCCATATTTGTCATGTACTAAACAATAACCTCTCAGAGATTATCATGAAGATTATTAGATAAAAATCACAACCACAGATTAAAATTATCCAACAAATCTGTCTTTTACCAGAGTATATATTCAATGTCTACCACAGTTCTAGGAAAATGTAGCAAAGATGAGAATGTATACTTAAAGAAATCCCAAGACTTCTCAGTTTCTTTGACAATGATGTTGACTACCTGCTAGTTACCAGAGTAAACTCTTTCTAACTGCCTCCAAAGATTGGAATGTCAAATTGTTCTCAAGAAAAATAATACGCTGTTCAACTGTTCTTACAAAGTTTCCTTTGTACCTACCCTAGAACTTGCCTGGAATCAGTTTCCCATACTATCCTCAGTGAACCTGAAAAACAACTCATTGCTTTTTCCATAAGGACTTCACATTCTCTTAACTGTTGTATTTAATACCTAGCCTTTTCTTCTTAGACAGAACAAGCTCATCTTCTTTCAACCTTTCCTTACGGGTTATTTTTCCTAAATCACATCCTTGGATTCTTTCTGATTTATTTGTATTTGAGCCTGACCGCACAAAGAATACCTCCATTATGTTAGTTCACACAGCCCTCATGAATAGATTTCAAAGTGACAATGTTTCATTTGAAATGTCATCATATCGTTAATTTTTACAACTCCTACTTCTTCACTGTTTGCTGTATGTGTATTCACTGTATTCCTTTTGAATACTTGCACTTGTACTGGTGCGTGTTTTATTGTTTTGTTCTTTTTCTTTTTTCTTTCCAATTATTTCACCAATCTAGAAAGATCACTCAAAATTGCAATTCGGTCCTGTGTACTCTATCTTTCAGTTTCATATTATTCACATATTTTCAAAGTGCATTCTCTATACCTGATAGCCATAAATGAATGTGGAAAGGTATGAGACCCAAGCTGGACTAGTTGACATGTTGTCCAAACTGATAACTGGTTACTCAGGACTTACCTGTAACAACTACCTTCCCACTTTACAATAGATAAATCACCTTTCTATAGTTTGGAAATGAGAACATCCCGCATGACTATATAAAAAAAAAGTCTGCTAAAGTTGGATATACCATACAAATTCTCTCTTCTCATACTCTGGACTCATCACTTTTGTGAGAAGGTAACTAGACTGTTGTTATATGATTTCTTGCAGAAACATCCAGAGCAGCTGTTTCTTATCACTGTGTTATTCTACAGATGCTCCTCAACTGATTGTTTAGTAATGAGTTAAACAAAGTACTTCTCTTAATACCAGAGTTTCACTATTTTATGGTTCCTCAACTACAGCTTTTGTATTTTTTCAGTCTTCTTGTATGGTATATCAGCAGAGAAAGAGTATGGCAGATGTGACATATGGCCAAACACTGCTGACTGTAAAAAGTGTTCATATGATATTTTTTAAGCTGTAGTTACATTTATTATGGAAGAAAATTTTATTTTACAGGCCTCTCAATGGGCAAATGTTTTCAAAAAAGGGGTAAAGGCAAATATAATGGAAATTATAACACATTAAAAAAATATTGAGTCCAATTTTGATGAAATTTTGCCAGCATGCAAGTCTTAAGAAAATTTCTTGAGCCAAATCTTTCAATTTCTTAGCCTCCAAAACTTCCACTGGCAGCTGTGGAAATTCTGGACAGAGGAAACATGATTGGATACTTTTCTTTGTCTGATCCCAAAAGCTCAAATGTCTGATTTTGCATTCTATTTTCTTCCCTTAACATAAAAAAAATTACAAAAATAAAAAATCTACTTAATGGAAATAAAGTTATTCAGTACCCCAGAATATCTCTAAATTCACGTAACTGCTAAGTGAAGGGTGGACAGACAAATGATTAGAAGTGCCTGACTCCTATTTCAATGCCAAATGCTGACTTCAGACCCTTTTACAAGATGTATTATTATTAGAAACTGTATGACTGTCTTCCAAAAACTACTATAAATTTTTTTTAAAAGTGCTAAAATTAAGTAAAGGATCTAAAGACATATCTAATCTCTGATATGTTCAAGGAAAATACCAGAACAAAAAACCCACAGGCGCAATCTAGGTAAAAATCTTAAATGCCTTTTTTCTTTCTCTGTTAACTACTGTAACAAGGAGCTACATCCCTGCCAGATATTTAAGCACATGCTTTCCCTGGGCACAGATTTCGTGACTTAGGGCCCAAGGGTTTAAAGCATAAAAAAAGAAACTAAGACATAATTAAGTGCTATTTAATTAGGCCAGTAATATAACCACAACTTTAATAAATGTTTGTGCACAAGCCACAGACTTTAAGCCTGCCCTGACTTTTAAAAAAATCTTAAAAAAATATTCTATCACATAAACTATACCCTTTGTATCTTCAACAAGGTCCTTGTCATCTTCATTCTATATCCCTTTTCTAATTAAATACTTTTTACTTTATGTAGCTCAGTTCTCTTTACCATTACAATAAGTACACATTTTCTAATAGCTTACAATTTTCCTAAACTGGATAAATTTGTGGGGCACAAAAAAATCTCTGCTTACAGCTTTTACAAAATGAAAATTTTAGCAAAAGACTTTACATTAATTTGTGATGTTTTCATATTTTGATCGAGAAAATAAAAATAAAGCTTTTATTCTCATCATATTCTAAAACATAAGTTTTATGAACAGTCAGAACTTTTGGAATTCAGGAATATCTGAGAGACTCCACATGCTTGAAGTTAAGTTAATATTTGCAAAATTCTGATTGGAATACTTGTTGAAACATGGGAATATTCAGCATCTTATAGAAATTATTTCTATAGAACAATTGATGAATCTTCGTAAAATTATGCACATTATTTAATAAACCATCCTTGACTGCAGAAAAAGCATTTACATTGTAAACATTTGATGAAATATATATGTTTCTATTAATAAATCACTTTTAGAAAGATAAACAATTACACTAATTTGTCTTTCCTAAAACATCTATAAATTAACCAAATATAATTTGGTTCAAATACAAGTATGTATAACACTACATTACTAGTGTTTTTTTTGACCTAGCTTCATACTCTCACTGTTTGGAGTTCCCTGTTTTCTTTAAAAAAAATGAAAATCACAGTGAATACATTCTTCAGAAAATATTTTTTATTATAAAATGTACAGTATATTGACCTTAATATTATAAAACATTGTAAGGTATCAGAGTCTTGTAAAGACCAATAATTTATAAAATGAGACCAGGTTCAGTCCTACTCTTTCTAGTCTCATAGTCGGATTAAAAATATATATATATAAAATATATAATGACTTATTTGACCATAGCATCCTTAGTAGCTGGCAAATGTTTGTTCATATGTTAAGGCAGCTAATCTCTGCATTTTTATTAAAATAGATCACTCTCATTTGCTAAGTTAGTCTTTGATTTTGAAAAGCTGATAGAAGCATGAACAGAAAGGTTAGTAATCATATTCTACAAGGCTAGATTATGTAAAGGCGCTGCAGGGTATAAAGAAAATTATGTTTTACTAAAGCACTTCTACCACTGCAGCTCAATTATTAACAGTTAATACTTCTTTGGTACTTTTAAGGTGCTTGTTAGAACAAGAAATAGCTTTGGACTATTGACAAGAATAGAGTACTTTAGGTCTCAGATGCTATTGGATAGCTTGAAAAACCACATTACACTGTCTAAACAATTTAAGGACCTTTTCCAACATATTAGTCTCTTCAGTTCCAGTATGTCTAATGCCTCCTTTTATTGCAGAGACTTACTACCGTATTGAGTACAAGAGCAACGCAGATTAATTCCTTTCTTTCTGCCCTCAGCCTTCCTGGCATTGTTGCAAGCAGTACTTTCTTCATTGCACTCAATTGGCAGTGACTTGAACACATGTATGCAGCCAAAGGCATTTGTTTTAGTGTAAGAATATGTGTATGTAGGTTGTTTTCGAATCACTTCCTAGTATATTTTTAGCAGTGCATTTATAGAAGCCTGCATCCCTTTGAGTGGACTGCTGGATGACTAATGACCCCTGAGGATGAAGGAATTTGTTTCCATACAGACGGGATTGAGCTCCAGTTGTCAGATGTGATTTATCTGGAAGCTCCCATGTTATTTCTGCTTTAGGAATCCCAATGGCCATGCAGTTCAGTTTGACTGAGTTTCCAGGTCTGGCATAAATGACAGGTGCTGGCTCACTGGTGATCCGGGGAGGATAGGCTATCACAATGACAGGCACAGTCATAACAGAAGTGCCATACTCTGTCGACACCTTGCACACGTAAGTACCCCTGTCAAACACAGAAGCCTCACGCACTGTCAATGAGCCATTCTCCATCAGGGAAAAGCGACCTACAGCCTGGGGGGCATCCATAACCATCCCATTGGGCAGCGTCCAGGAGATCTGTGCCCGCTGGTTTGGCTGCGTGATGCAATGAAGCTGCAGAGTTTCTCCATTGATGATGCTGACCAGGTTGTTGTACTGGTTGCTAATTTCTGGCCTGAGTCCCACCTTCAGGAAGACTACTCGTTCCACATAACCTCCAGGGTTTCTGGCTGTACAGCGGTAAGTTCCAGCATCCCCAGCAGATAGGCTGCTGATATGTAATATCCCATCCTTCTTGTGGTAAAATCTGTGCAGACGACTACCACTCAGCACTTCAGAGCCATTGGGAAGTATCCAGCTTGTGCTGGGTTTGGGGTTCCCCTGGACTGAGCAGTTCAGATTGATGGTGTGCCCAGCAATGGCAGTGATCCTTTCAGTGACAGGGTCTCTGAAGGAGGGTTTCTCCAAATGGTCTGTGACAAGGAGCTGTACAAGCAGTCTTGCTTCCCCTCCTTCATTCCGTCCAATGCATTGCAGCTGCACTGCATCTGTCTGCCTCACTCCTCTGATGTCCAGTGTACCATTGCGATGCACAGTGATCCTGTTCCCATAGTAGGGAGCTGGTAAGATTACTCCTTCTGGGAAAGCCCATAAGACCCGTGGAGCAGGGATACCTTCAGCTTTGCAGTCAATAAGTTTCCGGCTGTCCCTGATGGCTGTCTCCTTCACTGATGTTACTGCACTGAAATGACCATTGATTCTGGGAGGCTGAACATCAACATGGATCCAAATGATTTTCCGATCTTCTCCAGCACTGTTCCGTGCTACACAAGTATAGTTACCACTGTCAGATCTTTGGGCCTTTTGGATGAGGAGAGTGCCATCCCTATAAATCTGGTATTTGTCAGATAGAGTAGGAATAGGCCTGTTGGTTGGGGAGAGCCAGGTCACTTTGGGAGTGGGTTCTCCTTTGGCTTCACATGCTACAGTGACAACATCGCCATAGGGCACATTAATAATGACGTATGTTTTATTTTTGATAGTTGCAGGCTCGGCCACTACTTTGACCCGCACTTTCATTTCATCCCTCCCAATCTGGTTCTCAGCATAGCAGGTGTAGTCCCCTTCCTCTCTCAGTCCAACATCATTGAAATACAGGGTTCCGTTATCAAAGACCACATATCGCTTTGTCCGGCTGCCACTGTCGTCTGACTGCATGAAGGTATTGATCATGCTGCCATCTGGAAGACCCCAAGAAATCTCTGGATTTGGCAGACCTGTGGCTACACAATCAACTTTCAGATCCCCTCCGTACTTGACCTTGTGGTTATTCTCATTCTTATGTTCTATTTTGGCTGGTTTCATCATCACATTCACTTTGAGGACCACATAGTCATCCCCTATCTTATTGCGGGCCACACATAAATAGTCTCCTGCATCTTTGTCTGTAACTGAATGAACAACCAAAGTCCCATTGCTGAATACTTTGATTCTAGTCTCCAAGGCACTGTAAAGCAAAAAAAAAGAACAGAACATGAGCTGCAAAATCACATTTTAGATATTAATTACTGAGTGAGATCTAGGGGGAAAAACCAACAACTCAACAATATTGGGGGGAAAAAAAGGATAGAAGCATTGCTATTGTTAGATAATTAGATGGTCTGAAACATTCGAGATATTCACCACCAAAAAGCAAATGGAAAAAAATTAATTCTGCTCACTTGTAACCAAGCAATACTGTTGCATTTAGTAACTTTAATGATGTTTTTGACCATTAAACAACCAAATTATGGTGGTTTTGACTCTTCTGACTGGAAGTACAGTATTCTATAACATTCAAATATGGGATCTCTGATATAATCCACATAAACCTATATGGGCCATAGCTATGGAGTCCGGCATTTGGGTCCTACAAAAAAATAAATCAAGATGAGGAACTTCCTCTGGCATCAGGAATAACAATCCTTTAGAGCAGACACAAAGAAGCAAAATGTTGCTAAGCTTTGAAATGAAGAAAAAAAAATTCTAAGATGCTAAAAAAGCTATTATTCCTTTCCACTTCACTATAGAATTAGTTTATTGTTGTCACAACCAATTTCATCAGTAGCCACAGTTTTCTCCCCAGAGAAAATCTCCCATATTTGAAAAACAGTCTACATAAAGATCAAGACAGAAAATGAAAAAAACCACAGTATTTTGCTGCTACCACTATGAGGGATAAAACAAAATCCAGATTTTGTGCTATCTACAGGGTCCCTAAATATATTTCCTGTGAATATGAAAAAAATTATGACTACGCTCATCTGTGAAGAAAGTTGTTTGCAATTATGTATTTTAATTGCAGTGCATTTCTCACCTGTTTATAGTGCTCAAAGAGTGATGTATGAATAATATACAGAGTAGAAACTGTATGTTCAGCCAAGTCTTAGAATAGTTAGTGTATGCTTATAGAAGTGGTATTTTCCTTGATATTGCAAACATTGGAGAAGGTATTGTTTTAGGTATTTGTGTGAAACCAGGCTTGCACAGACCTTATTGTGAGGTAACATTTGTTTATAAAAATGTTGGTAAACTGATCATGATTATTTAAATAAGTTGATTTCACTGCCCTGTACTTACTGTGTATAATGATTTGCACAAGAGATAAAATTCAATGATCCCATTTCTCCCAGGGAAAAACAGGCACTTGTGCAACTCTGTGCAAACTAAGCAGTACACAAGTTGTGTATCTTAACTTTTGCCACTGGTCTTTTTACTACATTTACAAGTGGCTGTGAAAGACAAATAGTGGTAGCTTATCCTAAACACTTGAAGATAACTTTTCAAGAAAATTATGCTAAGATATGACTTGACTGTCATTTGATATAATTTCAAATTCTTTCTTAAGGATTGGATGACTCATTCAAAACCCATAGAAATTAAGAACGAAACTGGTACAAGTATGAGTGGGATTTTCTCTGAATTCATCTCCACTGGGATTTAGATGCGACACCTCAAATAGTAATTTACCTGTGTAGGGAATCAATCATCCTTTTGGAAGGCAACCTCCATAATATCCGAGGCCAGGGGTCACCCGAAGCACTACAGTCCAAATGGAGGATGCTGCCATATGTTACATCTGTTCTCTGAGGAGAGCTCCCAGTGATCTTAGCATTAGATGCATGTTTCTTCACATGGAGTTGCACTGTTCTCCTGGCAGCTCCCACCATGTTAGCAGCAATGCACTCATAGGTCCCGCTGTCTTTGGGGGAGACATTGCGAATATAAAGAGTTCCATTGGGAAAAACAAATAAATTACCATTGACAAACTGAGAAGGCCGGATTTGTGTGCCATCAAAGACCACCCAGCGGATGTTGGGAGAAGGTGCTGCTTTGGCAGTGCAGTGGATGTTAATACTGCTACCAAGGGGCAAGGAAATGTTCTCTTGCTTTTCCTGCTGGATGATGGGGGGTAAGGCTGCAATATGCAGCCTCACTGCAATGCTGTCAGCTCCTGCAGCATTGCTCGCTATGCATTTATAGACTCCTCGGTCTGAAAAAGTTGCTTGCTTGATAGACAAAGTTCGATTTTCATTAAGCGTTATCCTGCTTTCTGTGGTGGTGACTGTCTGCAAGATCTTCCTATCTGGGAAAACCCATGAAATATGTGGGCTTGGAGTCCCACTAGCCTGACATTCCATTGCTATGGTCTCTCCAAAGTAGACAGTGACATCTCGATAGCGGGAAAGTAAAATTTTGGGCTGGTGGGCTACAACTGTGAGCACAACAATCATTTTATCTATGCCATGCAGGTTCTGAGCTGTGCACAAATACTGTCCACGATCCTGAAGTTGAGCATTTCGGATGAGGAGGGTACCATTTTTCCAGATTTCAAACCTTTGTAACCTGCTGTTGGCTGTCATTAGAGCTCCTGGGATGGTGAAAGGAAAGAAAGAAAGAAAGAAAGAGAAAGTCAAAGGTTTTAAGATGCACATTGTTGTAATAAAAAAGTCTTATATTTCCCTGGGAGATTTTAGATTTACTCACCACTAACTACAATTCAGAGGGACCACAGGACACCTTCTGACACTCTCCATAGTTCAAATTAGTCTTTGTTTCTATTGCAGAACTAACCATATATGGTTATATACCATGGTTTGCTATACTAGCTTGCAAACATTGACAGTATGGGAATTTTTAAAGGCTTTATGCTTTATTCTTAAATCTTTATGTAACTTTTCCTTTTGCACATGAAGATGACACACACAGCAGTAATTAAGGTAGCAGTGTTAACAAACAGATACAAATGTTGCCATCAGAATACTAACTGCTGTGACTAATCAGAGTTGGATGCTATTCACAGCCAAAAACTACTCTTGAAAAAATGAACTCATTAAATGGTAGAGGAATTCCTTTACTATATGAAATACTGCAAAGTTACTATTACCTGTAATGATTAGTCACAATTAGTCAGATTTTATCTATAATGAATTTAAGTGAGAAAGTATTCTTCAGTGTTTTGAACTACTACTACAATGACCTTGAATTTCCATGCAACAACCCAAGAATCTGTATCCTTACAATCCATTTGGAAGAACATATTTTTTTCTATCTTACCTGTAGATACTTTTGTCCAAGTAATAAAAGGCTTGGGTTCCCCGACTGCATCACAAGGGATAAAAGCATCTGTTTCAGCAAGGATGGATATGCTCTGAGATCCTTTTGTGATAATTTTAGGTCTTTCTCCATGTATCCTGAAATTAGTGGCTGACTGAATTACAGTTGAATTGTATGGTATAATTCCTCCCACATAAGGCACAGATGGAAATTTTTCATGACGATGATGGCCATTTTTGAAAGGATGAACTGTAGTGGGTATCTGTGGTTTTGCATGCTGAGACGGAAAGACTGGAGGGGTAATCCTTAAGATCACTGGTGGTAATGTGGTTGTTGTAGCATGTTGCACTGGAAGTCCTGGAACAGCTGTACCTTTCTGCACTGTAATCCTAGTAGGGAAGGCCTGAGCAACTTTCTTCTCATTTGTGTCTTTTGGGACAAGTTGACTAGGGATGTCTGGTTTAGGATGCGTACCTAAGTGAGGGAATACCCTTGTTCTGTTGAAAAAGAATGGTATTCTGGAACTGGGATAATGGGGGACCCCTTGACTTGGTACTCTCCCTGCTGTGCCTCTGTTATCTGGAACATAGTTATTTCCAAAAAGTCTGGAATTAATATTGTGTCTGTTCTGACCCTGATTAATGAACTTGCTCTCAGTGAATGGATTTGTTTTGTGAAATGGAGAGGCTAGTGTTGGGTTAGCTGTTTCTCTCTGAGAGACAAAAGTTTTCTTGTCCTGGATGGTATGTGCTGCATATGCTGTTATCTCTGGTTTGTTTGTGTAGTGAAGAGGCTGATGTGTTATAAAAGAGCGAAATGGACCCTGTGTTACAGGTTTCACTGTGCCTCTTACTGGAATGTGCTTTGGAGGCACAAAAGGAAGTCTTTGGTTCAGGCTTGGTATGATTCCAGCAGGTGGATGAGGAAGACTTGGATCTGGGCTTAAATTTAAACTGTTATTTGACTTGCTACTGTACAACTCTTTGAATTGATTGTCTTTTGACTGTATGCTAATCCTGTTTTGGTTAGAAAAAGGAGTAGGGTAAGCATTCCGTCTTGAGCTCATCACCATTTTGTCACCACCTGCTTCAACTCGGTTTTTCTCTGGGAACCTTTCCTGATTGAAGGCATTACTTTCCTTGGTGGTGTAATGAAGAGAAGGATGCGAAGTGCTTGAAATGGAAGGGGGAAGCGTGACAAGTTTTATTAATGGAATAAAGGCAGTGGATGTAATTGGAGGCTTTTCAGTTGTCTGCAAATGATGAAACACATGTGACACAGCTTGCTTTATATCCATGGATGATGGTTTTGTCCCAGCCTGAGAAGCAATGGATTTCTCAGTCTCTCTAACTGGAAAAGTCTGAGTTTCTGCTGTGCTGAAGGAGGAGGACGAAGTAATTATCTCATGCTGCTGAGGTGGCTCAATTTTTGCTGGTGTTTCTAAAGATATTGTGTGATTCCATGGCTCCTTTGAAACTGAGAGGTCCTTAAAAACTTCAACTGTGCCAACAGAAATCAAGTCAGTCATAGTGGGATGTATCAGCTGGAATGTTCCAGCAGTTGTTTCATTAACCACAATTTCTGAGTCAAACAGTATAGGCTCTTCTTGAGATTTTGGTTTTGTAGATAGTATCACGCCATTCTTATGTGCAGGAGGAGTTGTGCTTGATTGTTCTGCTTTACTATCCAAAATATTAGAATCTCCTTTCATGTCCTTCTCCTCAGACACATTGTCCAATGAGTGGTACGCTGGCGCTTCACTTTGCTCTGGTTTCAAAGGTACACTTGACTCTTTTGTGGGAAGTGCATCATGTACAACATATGATGTCACAGTTGTGATGGGTGCAGTAACTGGAAGTGCCAAGGTTTCAGGAGTAGTAGAGTGTGCCAGTTGTTTAACTTCAGGTGGAGAAGCAGTAGCCCTTAAGGAAGAAGTTGTGACCACATGTCTAATTTGGGGAATTTTCTCAGCTGGATGAGGAACTAATGAAGGAGTGGATTCCATATACTCCTCTTTCTTAGCCTGTATTTTGACACTGTTTTTAAGATCAGGACTTTCATGAGTTGCAGTAGGCCTGGTCACAGCTTCAACTTCAGATGTCCTTGGAACAACAGGCATTGTCTTTGTGGTTAAAACAACAGGGGGTAAAGGCCTTGGTCTTTGCCGGATTCTGTTTGGCCTCAATCTCCTTCTCCCATAAGGCCTTTTTCTACCATGCTGAGTAATAAGTGAAGGCATAGTCTTTCTATATGGAGTTATTGTGGTGGCCACAGTGGTCAATCTACTGATGGAAGAAGAAGTTTTTATCCCCTCTGCTGTTTTATGAAGAGCATTAGCACTGTGCAAAATGAATATGGGATCTGGTTTTGGAGTAGCCAGGTTTCTATGTTCTTCTGTCTGAGAACTGTCTGCATAACTGCTGGATGTGCTTTTTTGATTCACTGTATTCCTGTGGGTCTCATGTTCTCCCTTGTTCTGAACAATGATGGGTGTTGAAGCAGGAAAACTTGTACTTAAATCTGCTGTTTTCATCTGACCTGTGGATATTTCTTTGTGCTGGTATCTCAAGCCATTACTCTCTTCTGCAACAAATGGAGAAGTGGATGAAGGAATGGTCATAGTGCCTAGAGAATCTGTTGGGATGATCTCATCCAGCTGAGGTGGTGTTAAAGTTATGGTGTCAGCTCTCATTGGGTCTGCTTCATTTGACTTCATGTTTCTCTCCAAGACATTAAGAAGATCCACAGTCTGAGATTCAGCTAGGAGAGTAGCATCAAGTGGTAGCTCAGCAAAAGCAGAATTTTCTTCAGATAGGGAAGATATAGTTCTATATAGATTTTCCACTGTGAAGGAACTGCTCTGAATATTAGGAAAGTTTGTCACAATTTGTCTGGTTAGAGGTTCTTCAGTGAAAGCATAGATATTTTCTTTGACTACAATTGAATCACCAGTCCTGACATCAAGGTGCTGCTCGCCTTGGGGTTGCAGAGTTGCAGAGACAGGAGTTAAATACGGACCTGATACAGGAATTTCTACAGTGTCTATACTTGTAGGGGTTTCTAAAACCCTGTGGTTGGAAAACGGTTCAGTCTCTGACCTCATTAATACGGACTGGACTGAAAATGATTCCGTGTTGTGTGAAACAGTGACCGCCCATGCTTCATCTTCACCCACAGGTGATGCATCAGCAGAAGAGTCCACAACATCAGCTGCTGTCTCTGAAGGTGGAGGGCTGGCTACCGGGTAAGGGACTGGAGTAGTTTTCTGCATTACTGATGGCAGTGCAGTTGTTACAGAAATGGTTGTAGCTCCTGTTGTTCTAGGAAGATTCTTCCCACGGACCTTTGCCAGAATGTCAGCCCAGTGCTGTGGATTAATCTGCTTGCTTGCCACATTAATTCTCCTTCGAGATTCAAATACTCTACGGCCTTCTGCAACATTGCTGTCTTGGGTTCTATCAGTACTTTTCCAGATTTTCATTTTCCTTCTGCCTTTCTTCCCCTTTTTAATCTGAGCCTCAGGTACATGGTCACTTTTTTGTTTAAAAGGTATTTCCCAGTCTTTCAGGTGGTTCTTTCTTTGTGGGAACTCCTCCACACCCCCTGCCCCGGATCCCTCTCCATCATCTATGACCTGCCCTCTTGTTTTTGACAAACGCTTTGAGCCTGGGCGCTTTTTTAGTTTTATTCGTTTAAATGACCTATCAGACACCATTTTATTTACTGTGATCCTTACAAAAAACTGATCTGATCCCTGCAGATTGACAGCCACACATCTGTAATGGCCACTGTCACTGACATGGCTTCTTGGAATAAGCAAAGTACCATTATGCAGCATATAGCCTTTTGAAGAGTTTGATAAATCATTGAGTACCTGATTGTTTGGAAGAATCCAGCTAACTTGCGGGTCTGGAATGGCAACTGCATTGCATGGCAAAGCTATTGGATCTCCAACATTTTTTTCAACTCTCACTACATCTGAATCAGCTACCTGAATAACTGGAGGCTGCACTAGAAGTCTGTGAGCCATTATGTCCACATCATCTCTCACTTGGGCAATGCAGTGGTACACACCTCCATCGGTGTAACTCACTCCTTTGATTATTAGTTGGCCACTACTGAGAATAGAAAACCTACTATCTTTCTGATTAAATGGTGCCCGTAGTTTCGTTCCATCTGGAAAGAGCCACTGAATGGAGGGGCTCTGAGAAGCTTTCACACTGCAGCTTAGCTGACAGTCTGACCCTTCCAGCACACTCTGTCCTGTTCTTGTGCCCTGGTTTTGCTCTATCATTACCCAGTTTCTCTGCTGTTTGGTGTTTTTGGTATGAATTGTCTGTGAAAACACAGTAAAAAAAGATAGCACCACTTTTTTCCCTGTACTCTGGCGCCTGTTTAATTGGATATTTATAAGAGGTTGCATCACCCAGGAAGGCTCAGCCAGTATTTGAGCTTTTACACCTGTGTAGTATAGAGCATCATAATCTGAGCCTTGCCTGTACCGATAGCTTATTTTAGGCTCCTTTCTGATCATAACTTCCCTCTCCAATTTGACAGGTACTTCACTGTAATAAGCTATAAGCTTCCACAGTTTTTCATAGTTTTCTCGATTCATTGGGCATTCAAAATCCAGTGCAATTGTAGCATTTATACCTATCTCCTGAGTCTGGATTTGATTCCACTGAATTTTGGTAGAACCTGTTGGTTTTTTGATTTCACAGTCCAGGTGGACTATATTGCCATGCTCATCAGTCATATTTAGAACAATGTTCCATGGAGAGGACTGAAGTTCTTCCAGAGGGAGTTCATAACTGTCACCATCTTCCTCATCTTGAGCACTGCTATTTTGCCTCAGTGAGGACTGAATGACAGGTTTTCTACAGGAAATATCTTTCAAGTTTTGAATATCTTCTTTCTGTAGTTGTTTAGGGCTGCTGCACTTAGGACATAGCTGTCCCCCTTCATAGGCTTTGTCCTTTTTACATTTTAAAACACCTGCAAGAAAAAAAAGGGAGGAAAGAAAATAAAAGGGGAAACAAAAGATAAATATGCCAAAAACTCTGTTCTAGAGTTAGAGAACTCTCAAAAGTGTGAAATGCACTTCATGAGAAATGCATTACGCCACATGACACATAAGGCAAGTCTTTCAGAATGGTAAGTCTTTGTTTTACAGCTGAATGAGCACCTGATTCTCAACCTATGATTTCTTCTGACTTTAATGGGAGGATTGAATACTCCACCCTTTGAAACTTAAGACTCATTCCCTCTGAATAAAATGCTGCGAAACCTAAGTGTGCATAATAACGTTCTGTAAGTCAGTAAAAAACTACTCTATGTCAAAAAGTTTGCATCTGTACAGTGACTGCCTAACTATTTAACTTGTGGATCTAATGCATAGAGGAGTGGTTCTTTCACCTTTCAAAAACGCAGCATTTACATGCCAGCGTTCCCATTCAATAATCCAGAAAGCTTTTTATTCTTCTCTATTAACAACAGTATTGGCAATACACAAAGAATTCTACTGTAGCTACCATAACAGGCTGACTAGTTCTTGCACGTACAAGCTATTTATTGGCAAAAAAACCCCACCAAGTGCCACTTCTTCCCTGATCTCTGCAATAGCTGTAAACTCTGTAACGATACAAAAAGCTAAAACAGAGAAGAGTTAAACCAGGAGACTATAGCCTTGACTCCTTTCTTCTGCCAATGCCAGAAAGACTTATCCGTAAAGTAACAGTCCTATTTTTATTACATTGTTCTGCTCACTAGAATGTCAAAAGTCATCTTACGTATTTAGTTTGGAAACATACTGCAAATTAAATGTATTTCAGTTATTCTAAAGAAAAGTATCATCTTGAGGAGTGAGGGATCTTTGAATGAATGAACAATATACTGGTTGTTATAAGGCAAAATGCCAGGAGAAAAGGAAACGCATGACAAATTTTCATACCACTTTTTAAATTGAAAAATACATGCTTTGCTAGTCTGACAAATCAATTTTCTTGAAGAATTCTTACAAATTAAATATTTAAGTGAACAAGTTTATCACTTGCAGATTCAAATAGGATGTTTTAAAGATAAGGAAAATCTGGCCCACAATCAACTTGGCAGTGACCACACTGGACTGAAGAACTTTAATAATTCTTTCTGCACAGAATTCCCAAAGAAGTTAATGTTATGTTGATATAAAGATACAAAATCTGTCATACATGAAAACAACATGGATAAATTCTTCCTCCTTCCAATAATCACTACTGTTTTAGTGTAAAGAGAGAATCTAACTGAATAAAAATGCTAACAAGCCAACACTGTACGGGAAAGAACATTCACCTAATATTTCATGTATCTTACAGAGCAACTTAAGCACACTTATTACACATACACACACATGATTTGGATTAAGGAGAGTACGTAAGAATATTGTAATGTAAGCTAGAGAAATATAATATCAAAGTTAGATGCCTCAAGTATCAGTTCAGGCAGGAACATTTGGGTTACTCATTCAACTATCATGCACTCTTAAAAGTATTGTCCCACATGCTCTTAAAAGTATTGTCCCAGGTGCTCTTAAAAATACTCTCCTACAGCTAAGTGCAAAATTGCAGTTAGTTACATATTGCAATGAATTACATATTCTAAGATTCTACATATTCTAAGACCCACCATCGTTCACCATACTTTCTCCAAATCATTATGTAAACCTTGTGATTCCATAACTCATTTGAGATATCTTCAGTTACAATGAAATGCCAATTCCCTCTGAGTATTTTCACAGTAGTTCTGGTGTAACACCAGTCCCTCTGGCCTACTATAGTAAGCACTTAGCTACTTGAGATGGGACACTGGTGAACTTAAGATACCCAAACTGAAAACTGACACTCAACCCCCCCCCATTTACTGTATTCCTGATAAAGAGGTATTATAAAACACATTTTTGCTTCTGCACATGACCAGAAGTGTTCCAGTCTAAGCAGTGATACTTGCCTCATAACTAAGCCTGAATGAAGATAGATGATTTTATGAAAAAATTGTAGGATTGAAAATACTTAAATAAACTGCAAATACTTGACAATACTTAACATAGATTTGCTCCATCATAAAAGGAATTTGTGATCAATGAAGAAACACAGATAGACATGACGGATGCATACTACATAGCAGCCTTAACAATAATAGCATCCAAATTAGAGAACTTCACCAGGAATTTAGTAACGTGATTTCCATTCTTTCCTTAAACAAAGAAGTTCAAATCCAATGTTACCACCTGCCATGAGAGCTTTGTTGGTTGAGGACAATTGACAGCCCTTAGGCAAAGGTGTACTGCTGTGCAAACACAATAAAAGTTTATAACTTATTGCCTCTCCCCAATTATAAACTTCACTACCACGTTTCCCATTCCAAATGTAATGGCTAATTCCTTTGGTGTTGAATACACATTTTTAGCTAGTGAAACAACCAGGTTTTTTTAACAGTTTTTAAATACATGCATTTATTGAACACTAATGGAAAGTAATACTGCACACAGACATCATGTTGGTAATAATACTCAGGAAATAACAAAACCATCCACATGCAGTAGAGGCAAAAGAATCCCCAACAATATGAGTTCAATAAACATTGGTAGCTTCTGCTCCTACCTCCAGAAACTTCATTCCATTCAAGAAGCCACTTTAAACTGCAGTCACAGGCCCATGGATTCCCATGAAGGTAAAGATTTTCCAGCAGCGGCATGCCTTGAAACATTCCTGCAGGCAAGGTCCTAAGAGCATTTTCAGATAGGTAGAGATGTCTTACTGTTGACAGTTTGAAATAATCAAGGACCATAAATGTTGAAAAGGTGTTGGGGTGAAGCTGCTGGAGCAAATTCCCTTCCAAATGGACCAGTCTCAGAGAAGTTAATCCATTAAAAGCATTTGGATGAATAAACTCAATCCTGTTGTGGTCCATGTGCAGTCTCATTAAGCTGGAAAGTCCTTGGAGAGTTTGGCCAGTTATGGCTTTCAATTTATTGTAACTGATTTTGAAAACCTAAAAAACCCAATAAATAGAGATTAATATTTTTTTTTGCTAAATCCAAACAGAATATTAAGCAAGCAAGCACAAGTTTTCCTCCCACATACAAACCTTTTGTACCACTCAAAAATGACATGCTGGTCAAAGAGGTAGAATAAAACTGAGTGTTACTTAGCAAGTATGATATAGGCATAGTTAATAGATCTCCAAAATATTACGGGGGAAAATGGTATCTTAATCCTAAAAACGCACTATAAAGAATGCTTATTTTTGTTTTCTGTTATTCGTGGAAGTTAGATTTTTTAAATTTAGGAAGACCTAAGCATTACCTGGAGAGACACGAGATCTTTCAAAGCACCGTTAGGTATATTCTGAATGTCATTTCCGTGTATCATGAGCAATTCCAATTTTGTAAGTCCTGCAAAGGAGTTTTCATATATAGTCTGTATACTGTTAAACCTGGGTGAAAAAAAGCACATGTACAGTTACATTTTATATACTATACAGACTGCAAATGTAAAATTAGTATAACCTAACTTTCAGGAAAAATTGGAGGGACCTTAACACATTGTCAAAGAGCCAGAAGTTATTGCAAGATTTTTACAATGCCAAGTATACTTAGTTCATATTTACATTAAGATTTCTTTTAATTCAATTTGTGGCACTTTAGCCATAAATTAGGAGTAAAAGTAATAAATAAGCATTTTAGTTCTAATAGTTGTATGTTTTTCCATGCAGCTCAGTTTATGGAATGGTAATAAGTTAATGGCCTGTAGCCAAACCATGATGCTATGGAGCCTGGCAAACTCGACAGGCTGCAGTGTTGCCAAAGCAGCATCTAACAATAAAGGAATAAATATTTGGAGAGTGAATATTAAAAGAGGATATCTCAAAAACAGCACAAGATGCATCTTTCTTCACTTACTGTTACATTTAATTACATAAGATCTAGGACCTGACATAATTTGAGTCTAGAGACTCCTCTTAGACAAGAAATACAGAAAATCTACCTTTTGAAAATAATTCATTTTCACTTTAGACAAGCAAATCAGGCTTTACTTGCCAATATGGAAATGTTAGGTTTGGTGGCCTAGCTCTACATTTGGGCTTTTCCTATGTATAACCAACATTAAACGTATTATCTAATCTGGGCATAGAGTCTCTAAACAAAGCATAGAATTTGAAAGACTTTTCCATTTTTTTATTATTTTCTAGAAGGTATGGGAAGACACAATGAAAAATTAAAAAACTTTGAATATGGAAGAAATACTTTTGGTTCCTCACCATGTTAACTGTCTAAAGAGTCCTAAGTTGCTAAAAATTTACACTACTGTTTTGATATTTTTAGTCCTTCTGCAGATTCACTAGGCATCTAGCAGGCATCCCAATAAAATTCCTTATTTCAAAAGAAGTCCTTCTAAAAAATATGAACTTGTCTAAATAAAGATTTATCATCTCCTAAATATATATCACTTAAAATAGAAATGTGGTAAAAGCTTTCTTTCAAAGTGAAAGAAGTGCTACAACAGAGAGTTAAGACTGCTTTCTCCTGGAAAACGACACAACTCAGAAAATGTAATTTGTAGTGATGAAATATAAGGAGAGGAAAGGGCTTTGATGCTACCAATATCAAATAATATACTTGCAGCCCAAACACCTTAGTAACTTACAAGTGTATATCCAACTTTCAAAAGCAACTTAGGGATAGAATTTGCCATAGAATGTTGATGTATGAGGGACAGCTGGCTGTAAATACGTGTGGTTTGGAATATGGGGGAAGAGGGAGGCATTTTTTATACAAAAATGGCATTAAAGTACATATTGCTCTGAAAGCGCTGAGTACAAGGGCATATTGAGAATAAAATTAGGTTTTAGGTGGATAAAATGCTGGTGGATAGAAATCTTGACTACTGAAAAGCAAAAAAACCACCAAGGGCCCTACTGCCAGTCACTGCATGACCAGTTGCAGCTTACAGGTCTTGAGGTTGTCAGGGTGAGCTCCTATTGGGTATTGGGGCAGCCCTGGTATCAAGCAGAAGAGGACTGCAACTCTTGCACCATTTCCTGTCACAAAATGAGCTTCACAGTACTTTTGCAATAAGAAGACTTCAAACTGTCCCTGCCTTCTTGTCTCAAAATCTGACAGATGTGAGTTGGAGCCTGAGCAATCTCTCCCCCAAAACTTTAGCATCTGCTTATATTCCACTTAGTTCCTTGGAAAAAAAACAACAAAACACAACAAAAACACAACGCCAAAGGCAATGGAATAGTTTTGTTTTCACCGTATTCATTTAAGATATGCAATATCTCATTGTTATCCAAAATGCTAACTGGCTAAATTACAGAACTTTACTCCTCTGGGTTTTTTTACTTCACGTACAAAATTCGACTTTTAGTAGAAATCCCATAGTAGGTTTCATTCAATATATTTTTTATACACTGTAAGAGACTAAATGTCCTCTTTGCCAAAAAGGTGCTCACACCATAGTAGAAGTATTTATTTAACAATAATAGTAACTTTTGTTTGAAATATAAAGGCTAAGCTAAAACTTTGTCCCTGCCAGCAGCAGCAGTGTTTGAAACACAGCACCAGCAAGTAAGCTGAGTTGCACCCATCTCTGCAACTCTACTTAAAAGTACACACAGAGATCCTGACTCGCTCCATGTGTGTGAAGCACTCCAGGCTTCCACACCAAGAAGATAAAACTGCTTGCTCCAAGAGGCCATACAAACCCAAAGTTGATTCTTTCCACATGTTTAGCGATCCGTGCCGGCACGGCTGCCAGGGAGCGGAAGGTGCAGTGGACTTCGGTGGGGAGGTAGCAGGCACAGGGCTGGGGGCAGCCCAGGGTGCCCGGCGGCAGCCCCAGCCCCAGCATCAGCACCACGGACAGCACTCCAGCTGCCACCCGATCCACCATCTTGATGCCTCCCCTTGCCTGGCTTCTCCTGGATTGTTGAGGGGTAGGGGGGAATATGAGAGAAGAAACAATAATTTCTAAAACTTTTAAAAAAGCTTTATATACCTAGCGATGACCTGCATTGTCTAGATCTGTGGACAACCAAGGCCAAGTTCAGTTAGAAAGTGGTTTTCTTTCTTCTATGCCATTTTCTACTTCAGCATTAATTTTCCCCCCATAAATCACTTCTACTGAATACCTATTCTAACAAAGTTATGCTGTCTCCCTATGGTAATAAATTTTTTAGGCTTATTTTGTGCACCAAGGGTAATACTCGCCTCACCTGAAAACTAGACAAATTTAGGGAAGTATCTAGCTCCAGCAAACTGCCGTGGCTCCCTCTACAGTCAACCAAAATAAAGAAAACCTCCTCAAACACATTCACTTGAAGATGAATAATAACAAATTTATCTGATCAGATAACTAGAAATAGTACAACTGCGCTTCATTAAGTCCCTAATTAGCAAACTCACCTAGCCTAGATGCCCAATTTTTAGACAGGCTACTAACTCTCAGCAGGGTACAATGTGGCTGAATAAATCTCATTCATAATACATATGAATGGCATCATTAAGAGCAGAAGTGAAAGAAAGAATTGTCTGATAATAGATCTAGACTCTGATCCTTTGCCATGCATTACTGTGTGCTATCAGATCCAATCTTACATTGCAGTCTTAACAAAACAGAAATTACGAATGATCAGAACTGATAAAACTGGACAATTTATCTAGAAGCATAAGCACAGACCTCAGGAAAAGTTTATAATGTCTACCAACAATCAAGTTCAGATTTTCAGAACTGTGTGTTGAAGTCGGGATGGCTACACCCATGGAGAGTCATTTTAAGAAGCAGTATGTTTAGAACAGACAAGAAAACACAACTGTTATGGACCTCGAGCAGGGGTAATTTCTGAAATTAACATATGTCTTGTTACAGGTTATGCAGTCTAACTTTGGAGAAATGAGTTTGAAACATCCCTATCTTATTCCTACCATGAGAATTTGAAAGCTCTTCAGATTAAAGCCATATAGGAATACAGGTTATAAGTACCAAAAGTTTAATATTCCTGCTTTTGAACAACACTGTGACCATGACAGAAAGGCATTCACTTCTACCAGCTATTAATATTTCCATTAGTTACTTGCTTTTAGTATAAAAGTTGGATTTTTGCAGATCTGCAAGCAATGAGATGCACATTTTTTTCCTAAGACCATCATGTGCAAACTATTACAGTTCAAAGGAGAGGATCGCTGCGATGAAGAGGTTTCCCAAATATCTGTGGTCAAGTTAATGAGACGTTTAGCATTCTTTACAGGACAGCTTTTAATTTGTTCAAGAATTTTCAGGTGCTGTTTTCGTTACGTTCTCCTTAATGAAACCCCCCTCTGAAAAACAGCCCACCCCTTTCAGCTCCTTTTGGGAGGGGTCCCTTACTGGTGTTCCCACTGAGGTGAAGAGGGAGCTGCAGTGCCCCCTGCGGGGCTGGGGAAGGGCTGCCCGGCGGGGCTCGCCGCGCTCCCTCCGGGTGAGGCTCCCGGGGCTGCTCCGGGCCCGCCCCGCCCGCCCGCGAGGGGGCGCTGCGCGCGGCCCCGCCCGCGCCCGCCATTGGCTGCGCCACGGCCCCGCGCGGAGTGCCAGCCAATGGGCTGCGGCCCCGCTGCGGGGGGCGGGGCCGGGCAGGGCCGGCGGGGCGGGGGCAGAGCGCGCGCCCCCCGTCCCGCGCGCTGCCTCCTGCCTGCCGGGGGCAGATGATTCCCATTAGCAAGAACGTCCCCGCCCTCCCGCGGCCCCCGCGCCCCAAACCCACCGCAGGGCACCCCCCCAGCCGCGCCCCGTCGGGCGCTGCCCCGTACCGGCG
>JAWWMP010000001.1:95062638-95091375 GCA_035047865.1 Dendrocincla tyrannina
GACGCTCTTCCGATCTGGCGAGGGGGGCGGCTGCGGGCGGGCCCCCCCGGGGGGCGGACGGGGGTGGGTGAAGGAGGCTCCGGAGCCGCCGGGGTGGGGGGCTGCGGGAGTTGCGGCTGTGGGGGAAGTCCGACCCAGGCCTCGGTCGGGGTGCTGAAGCTCACGGAAAGTTTGTCTCTGGGACCTCGGCACATCCAGCACTCTTGAAACTCTCAGATGTGCAGCTACACACGTATATGGAGCCCAGTACATCACCCCAAAACTGGACTGACCAGTCTCGGTTTCTTCCTCTTTTCATAGGATATGGTGCTTAGAGACAGGGTTTACCGGTGGACTTGGCAGTGCTGGGTTAATGGTTGGACTCGATGATCTCACAGGTCTTTTCCAACCTTAATGATATATAATAACCTTTTCCAACCTAATGCCCATAGCTTTGATATTGGTGTCCCACCGAAACACAAAAGAATCAACTTCAATCAATCCTTATACTTCAGACTGGCACAATTCTGCTGCAAAGACCTGTCTGTATGTGGGAATTGATCTCTCAAGGAGAAACTTCCAGAAATGCATGTGAACAGAAATCTCAGAAATGGAATGGAGAGGAAATGACAAGGATAGAGTAAAACGCAGCAACTCACTGACCAGACTGAATATAGACTCAGTCATGAATCACCTTTTGCCTTTGAAATCCACCAGAGAACCAAACTGTAGTATTAAATCATTAACATCCCTTTCCTCAATTTTCTTCCTGTATTAGCAATTTTTTCAGTACACAAAAGCAAGCCTGCTTTTGGACTAGTGAAAAAATCATAATTCAAAAAACCACGCTTTATTACCTAGTTAGTTCCACTGTGTGGTTTTTGGATATGCACAATTTTCTTCTCTAGATAGCCAGTGTGGCAGTTACCCTCATCTGTTCTAGAAAACAAAGAACTCAGTCTTTCAAGACACCAAGGAGTTGCAGAAATCAGCACAGATGCATCCTAAGTCATAAGAATGCCTCTGAGTTTTGTTGTGGAGCTTTCAAATTCCATCTTTATGGTAAGTAAATATAGTGAATGGCATTACATTCTAGGCTGTAAGGCTGTGGCAAGTGTATCATCACCAAATTCATAGAAATAATCAGAATCTTAATGAATGGACCATTTTTGACTTTGAAACTTGTAAGATGTGTGATTATCAAAAAGGTTAGGGGAAGAAACATCTTCAGCTGTTATCGGTAAACTAACAGTCAGCATCAGAATCTGGACAAGTTGTATCTTCCAAATGCATTAATAAAGATTCACTTTCAGGAAGAAAAAAAAAAAAACCAAACAAACACTCATTATCCATGCTTGTAGCTGCAGAACTTCTTTTGTGTCGTGGTGTTCAGCCCAGCCCCACGCGGCCACTCCCTCAGTCCCCCAAACTGAGATGGGTAGAGAATCAGAATGGCAAAAGTTAGAAAACTCATGGGTTGAGATAAAGACAGTTTGATAGATGAAGCAAAAGCCACATGCACAAGCAAAGCAAAACAAAGACTTCATTTGCTGCTTCCCATGGGCAGGCAGGTGTTCTGCCATGTCCAGCAAAACTGGGCTCCATCATTTGTAACAGTGACTTGTGAAGGCAAATGCTATCACTCAAAACATCCTCCCCTTTCTTCTTCTTCCCCCCCAGCTTTATATGCTGAGCATAACACCATATGGTGTGGGATATCCCCTGGATCAGTTGGAGCCAGCTGTCTTGGCTGTGTCTCCTTCCAGCTCCTTGTGCACCCCTAGCCTGCTCTCTTGGTGGGACAGAGTGAGAAGCAGAAAACACCCTAACACCTTGCAAGCCATACTACACTGACAACAAAGTACATCCAGCTCTAGTATATATGTTTACCTGCAAAGTTTTATTTTTTTTTAATGGAATCCATTTGAGTGCAGTTAGAAAATTATGGGAATGAAAAGTTTTAAGGACAGGATATTTTTTTTAATTTATGTGTAGCAGATACAATTATTGAGTTAGCAGTAAAAATTGCCCATGAAATGGAACCTGTAGATGCTAAATGAACTTGGGGAGCCCTGTGGTCACAATATTTTTTGTAGTTTGAGGTTTCACTTATATTTCAAGAAGAGACACTTACTAGATTGACAGCTGCTGTTCATCAGTATAAGAAGTATAAAATCAAGTGATGCTGGGTTGTCCGGTAGCTGTTGAAGCAAATTGTTGGAAAACATCTTTACAGAGTAATTGAAGGTTTTACACAGTGGATAGGGACAAGCATAGCAAATAAATGGTGAAGGCAATCATCCACGTTGCTGATATTTGCCGTTTCATCTGTGGTACCTGCTGCTTACACAGTGTTTACAAAGTGGTAAGAAATACTTGAACTGTAGGGACTACCAACTGAGTTTCTGATACAGCCATTTCTGAAACTTAGCCTGAAGGTAAAAGGCTGCTCACATGAGCAAGAACCTGTTTGTTGTAAGAGAGTGGTGGCAGCAAACTAATGATATGCTTTTTGACAGGACTAGGAGGCAGTTAAGGGTAAGTCAAGCACGACAGTTTGAGAAAGGGTATTATTAGTAAGAACCATCTTTCTTATTTTCATTGTCCTTCACTAATGAATGTCCTTTCACTAGTGAAATGCCTTGACTTGGCTTGGCAGTGTTTGAGGGAAACTTACATCACTATCACCATCCTTGTGGTTAATTAGCTCCCAACCTAAGAATTTACCTTCTACCTTCAGTAAAAGCCAACATCAAAGCAGATTTTTGGCAACCTATTTTAGTACAACTGCTCTCTCAGAAATGAAGTTTTGGGTTTCCTAGGAACCAGTTATCTGTTCTTTCTTTGCAGCTGCAGTGTCAGTATATGCAGTGTCAGCCCTCTGCAAGGGCTCTTCTCTGTACTCAACTTCAGATGATTTATCTCCTCCTTGCATTTAGGTTTTCCGATTTGGGGTTGCTTTTTCTCAATTAGCTATTCTTAGTGGCTTTGAGCTTAGAGACTGTAGATTTAGATTGGATATTAGCAAGAAATTATTTATTGTGAGTGTGATGAAGCACTGGAATAGGTTGTCCAGAGATCCTGTTGATGCTCTATCACTGGAAGTGTTCAAGGCACAATCCCATACAGCACTACAGATGGGGAAGAGGGGCTGGAAAGCTGCTCGATGGAAAAGGGCCTCAGGGTGTTGGTCAACAGCCAGCTGAACATGAGCCAGCAGTGTGCCCAGATGGCCAAGAAGGCTAATGGCATCCTGGCTTGCATCAAAAAAATAACATGGTCAGCAGGACTGGTGTAGTGATTGGCCCTCTGTACTTGGCACTGCTGAGGCTGCGTCTCAAGTGCTGTGTCCAGTTCTGAGTCCCTCACTAAAAGAATGACATTGAGGTCCTGGAGTGTGTCAAAGAAGGGCAATAAAGCTGGTGAAGGGTCTAGAGAGTAAGTCATATGAGGGATCTGGAGTTGTTTAGACTGGAGAAAAGGAGGCTGAGGTGAGATCTTATTACTCTCTACATTTTTCTGAAAGGAGGTTGTAGCAAGGTTGGGATCAGCCTCTTCTCCAAGGCAATTAGTGACAGGACAAGAGGAAATAGCCTCAAGCTGTGACTGGGGAGGTTCAGGTTGGACATCAGGAAGAATTTTTTCACCAAAAGGGTGGTTAAGCATTGGAACAGGCTGCCCAGCGAGGTGATGGACTTACCGTCCCTGGAAGTGTTCAGGAAATTATTGGATGTGGAACTTAGTGCTGTGATTTAGTTGGCATGGTATTTGGCAACAAGTTGGACTCAGTGGTCTTAGAGATCTTCAACCTTAATGATTCTGGGATTCTATTCTATAATTCTATCTTCAACCTTAATGATTCTAGGATTCTATTCTATAATTCTAAGGTCAGGTTGGATGAGGCTCTGAGTAAAGTGGTCTACTGAAAGGTGTCTCTGCCCATGGCAGGGTTGGAACTAGATGATCTCTAAGTTCCCTTCCAGCCCAACTCATTCTGTGATTCTCTGTTTATTCTTCTTGCCCAAGCTTCTGTTTCCTGGCATATCAAAGTGTACTGCTTAATCCCATGGTCCTTGCTGAAAGAATAGGTGCACGTGGAATTAAACTTCCACCCTTCTGTTCTTGCCTATTAACTCTGTTCTGTGCCATTCATTTCAGGGTGAGTTGATCTTCTCTCTTAGTTTCTCTTGTCAATCAGCCTCATATAGCAAGGACGGAGAACACTGAGGTTCTGTTTATCAAGCAAGACAGACTTTTTTAAAGTTGAAACTGATTTTTTTTTTCATTTGCTATGGGTCAACAAAATGAGGAATAGGCCATCACAGTCCTGCTGATGAGTATACCTGATGGTCAGGTTGACTTTCCTGACAGCTGTTGCCTAATGAGCAGGAAGATGGAGCCCAGAAGACTGAAATCCCATGAGTGGTACACATGTGAAAAAGCAACAGTTTCTAAATGCCTTCTGTTGGAGCTGGTAATAAATTAACTCTTGCTTTTACCACTTGGCAGCAAATTGGGAATAAATTTCTGCAAATGAATTAGGACCTTGTTTAACTTCCAGCAGAAAAATGAGGAGTTCTAGAAAAGCTGATGGACTGCATTCAACTTTATGATGCAGAAAAACAAACTGTTAACTTACAGAAATAATACCCATGTGCTCTCATGACTTGTTCACTACTTGTCTTCAGGCACTGAGTATTTGTATTGGGAGAGCATACCAACTCTACTGCCAGTGTCAGTATTTCCTTTATTTACTTTTGATATTTCATGTGTTTGAACTATAATGCCTGACAAGTTATATCACTAATTTGGTTAAATACTGATTAACAAGAAATGGAGGAAAAATGAGGGTCAGCAGTGTGTGAGGGAAAGCAATGATAGGCCAAGACTCACTGAGGTATGCAGAAAACACAGGCAACAGAGAAGGCAGGGAATTAGTAATAGATGGTGTTAAGGGTCTGCTGCAGCCTTGGTGGGCCCTCAGCTGCCATCAGCAAAACAGAACTGTTTCTTGTGCCAGTGGAAACAAAAATGTCACACGACTGTCCGTGCTTCCAGTGCCTTTGGGCATGTCTGGTGGGTGGCTGGAGCCCACTGGCTGTGTCTGCAGGGCAGCTCCAGACGGGGATTGTATAGCTGTGTTAGCTTGATCCCATGTCTGCCTTTCTGCAGAGTTTGTTTGCTTGAGCACAGCGCTGCACTAACACTTCTGCTCATCACGTACCTCTGGGTTGACTTGCATCCGGAGACCTTTGAGCACAGGACTGACAAGTGTTGCCACAGCTACACGAGGCTCTTTGGTTTCCCTCAAACCAGTGTAGCCCATTTGTACCTGGCTTACCTGAGAGATGATTTGAATGAAAATCTGTGGGACAAGTTCAGTCCTCTTGTTACCTCGAGAGATACACTGTTGCTTTACCTTTGTGTTCTAAATGACAAAGGCCAGTAAATGGTGTGGCCTCTTAAAGTATTAACAAATAAAGCTATAAAGAGATACTGTGCTTAAAAGGATGAATGAATGAAGGATGGAATCTGCTGCAATCTATAATGAGAGATACCACTAGAAGTAGGTTTCGTTTCCTCTGAGTGTATGTTGTTACATCTTTTTTCCTCTCATTTTATTTCTGTTTTCTCAGTGAAATGTTGCGAAGAGGAAGTTTTTCTTTCAACTGCATAGGATACTTCTATCAGACTGTTAATAACCTGGGAGTAAAAACATGGAAACTGTTGTCGGGCATTTTCTATGCCACTTCCACATCTATGAAATGAAGCGTAACAGAACCACATTTTCTTCATGTTGTCAGCTAAAGAATTAACCAAGGAAAGAAAAATACTTCCCTCTTTCAAAAGAAACCCCCCCCAAAAAAAAAATCCTCAAAAAAGAAAAGCCACCATGAAATAAAAGAGGGGATAAGAACTTTGCTTCATTTGCTTTCTGTCCTTAGCCAAGAATTCAACTTTATTAAAGTATTTAAAAAATTAAATAAGTAAAAATTAAGAAGGATCTGTAGCAGTGGGCAGTAAACATTCTCCACATGAGTCTCCTTCACTTTACTGGGGTGACTGTGGTTTGCACTATATAATTTGGCATTGAAAATTATGAAAAGTTTATCCACTTCCTCAGTTTTAACCTTCTCAGCCAGTATTGTTCCTTTTATACTGAAGAACAACATTTCAAGTTGAAGAACAAAATCTGTCCTTCTAAAAATGCTGCCAAACTGCTGTTCAGCTGTGCAAGTCCCTTCTGCCAGTGAAACTTAAACCCAAATACTCAGCTCTTAACAATGGGCTTCCCTTTAAACTCCAAGATTTGCTCACACTTTTCTTGATGCACACTTGAAACACACCACAGTCTGCAGTCACTTCTTGTTACCACATACGACTCTTTGGCCAATGAACTTAGCCTCCTAATAACACAGGCTGTCCTGATGTACAATCCTTTCCAGAAACTTAACGAGGTCCTTTGCAACACTAATCAGAGGTATTTCCCCTCTTTCACTGGCCAGCCGTTCTAGCATATAAAGTTAGAAATCATTTTCCAACTCACTTTTTATCCACCCCTACTTTTGGAAACACTCCCTTGATTTAAACAAGTGTTTCTCCTACCCTTTTTAGTAGTATTCTCATACTGTGTGTATCTGCATCAAAAACTGACAGAGAAACACTTCAGAGTCCTTGTATTACATAGCTGAAGGCAAGCCTTAAATCTTGAAGTGGATGCCCAGGTGAATTGGCACTGAATGTATTTCAGGACTAAGAAATAGGCTTTATGTATTTGGTGCCAGGTAATTAACAACACTCTGGCCAGCACAAACCCTGAAATAATGACTCTGAGAATTCATGAGATATTACCTGCTCCATCGTTTAAAGATTCCTATAGGTCACAGACACCCTAATGCCTTCCATTAGAACTGAACTGGAGGCAGCAAAAGTAATATTCTGTTTTAGAGGTTCAAGGATTTTAGTAACGGATAGCTTTTTGATTTACTTGTGTATAGTTTTACAGAATGCATAGTTGTAATTGTTTTGTATGTGAGCTATGTAAATAGCATAACAACATGTGATCAAAGAGAAAAAGATGTTTTCCTAGTGCTCAGCATGTCAGGGCAGATAAGTGCAGATTTAGATTATGTTTTTCTGTATCTTATTCAGTTTTGTAATGTTTTTAGTAGTGCAGCATTAGACAGATCTGCATTATATGAATGGCTGAATGAAATGCAGTCGACCAAAATATTAGATATCAGAGTTTTTCATATGGCTGCTCTCATAAGTAGACATAGCAAAATCTAGGTTTTCTCCTACAGTATAGCCCAAATGACACTTAGAGACCATACCTAGAAGGGGTCTTAAATTTAAACCTACCAGCACAGAGTTGAGTACTACATTATTCTTTTTGGAAATATGTTCTGAAAAATAAAAGATAAATACATTTCTTCCTACTGAAAAGGTTGGTACATTTAGAAATATTTCTTGCTTGGTACTACCACTTTCTTTTATTTTCCTCAAGGAAAAAACAAGTGTACCTTCACTGTATCTACACTACGGAAGTTTTTAACATTCATTTGTACAGACTTACATTTAGAACATCAAAGCCTTATGGTGCTCCCATTGAATCCAGATGCAGGGACTTGGCCTTGCTTTTGTAATTGTTTCCTTTATAAACCTAAACCCCTATTTCAGAGTTCAGAATCTGGTTATAAAAAATGCTTCCAGAATACAATTTGGCATCTAAAATATCAGTCAAGGAACACTTATTACTAGTTTGATTTCAATGTGGCTTTTTGAACTTACAGATGTGTCTTGAGAGTTATCCCTACTTTCAGATATTGTCAAGACTTAAAATACCTTTGACTAGCAAATGGAATCATCACACTGTGTTGTGGAATGACAGAATCATCTTTAGCTAAAAATGTCATAAAACCTCTAAGTGGTCATTTGATTTGTTTTCCTAAGTAGTAGGAGTGTAGTTACTTCACAGCAGGCTTGCACTAAGGGTAAATTGCAGCCTCACAATGCTCAAGTGAATATGTTTTCACCTAAAGAAAGGGAGGAGTATTCAGCTTCCTCAGGCAAAGAAGCTACACTGTGAACAGTTAACAAGATAAGTTGCTGATTCCAGTTGTAGAGTGGAATATTGGCTTCTGTCTTTTTGGGCTCATTACAGATAAACTGAGCCAACCCCAGGAGGCTTCTCTTGTGTCAACTCGTTTGAAGACTGCATGAAGAATAACTTCCCAACACTTGAGAAATGTGAATATTTTGTCAAAACTCTGCCCAAGATCTTTTATGGATCGTAGAGCCTAAACAACCCAGGGGCATTGTATCGGCTCTTTGCCAAGGGTACAAAATTAGCTCTACAGGCAATGAGGATAGGTCTGTTTTAATCAGAATCTTTCCTCTTTGCAGTGGTAGTTAAGTAAGGTGGTGAAGCCCACTTGGCTTGCTGAATTGCTTCCTCCTGGCACACACTAAGTTGCACCTGGAGCAAAGAAGGAGCTTTCTGTTATTGCTGCATTTTATAACCTTTAGCTACTGAAACAATAACAGAAAAAATGCTTTTCAGTCATCTTACTGAGTGTGGCTGACCAATAAACCCTTAAAATGAGATGAGGCTCAGAGAAGATGGCAAGGGCAACGTGACTGTGAAGCTCAGTGAACAATGCAGGGTGAGACTGACTTCAGCTCTTACAGAGAAGCTGACTTCTCAACACAAAAGAGAACAGGAGAGTGACTTTTGGTTTAGATAAGCAGCTATCCAGTTGAGTGGGTCAAGCTCCCTGAGTTCCTTAAAAAAGCTTGAATGACTCCCTGAGTTAGGCAGGCCAGCAAGGGAGGAGTGAATACATAGCTCAGCCAAACTTTTAGAAACTGGACAACTAGCAAAAGAACTTTGAAAAGAGAAATGAATTTGAGTTGGCTTCAACCCACTTATTCCTTCACAGCACCTGGGGATACCTGGTGTCATGACAGTAAGCATGAGACCAGTAATGGGAGTCGCACTGGTATTGTGCTTACACTGTCTGGTTTTCAGTATATTTTTGTATCATTCTGCTAAAACAGAAATCTCATGTAACACCAACTGTTTCCAAATAAGTAAATTTTATATCAAACATTACATCCTCCATGTATAGAATATCTAAAGAACCTGGACACCATGATAAAGCTCTGGAAAAAGGTTGCCCTGAAAGGTTGTGGAGTGTCCTTTGCTCCAGATATTCAAAAGTCATCTGGACACAGTCCTGACTAATGTGGTGTAGCGGATCCTGCTTGAGCAGGGAGATTAGCCTTGATGACGTCCAGTGGTCTCTTCCACCCTTAACCATTCTGTGATTCCGTGACTCCATGACTTTGATACTAAGGCCTGAAATGACAAGATCTTTCTGGCCTTAAATTTTGCATCTAGAAGAAAGTATTTCCTGCATGCAATTAGTAGATTCTTCATGTTGGAATAGGCAAATACCAGTAACCACCGAAAAAGCCACTGCTCTTAAAGGTAAAGACTGAAAAGATGCACAAGCTAATTCAAGCTTCTTAATGTAAAAAAAAAAAAAAAAAAAAAAAAAAACAAAAAAAAAAACCCCAAAAAAACACAAAAAACCAAAACCAAGGTCAAACATCTATCTTTGCTTCTGAAAATCCAAATTTACTAACAGCAGCAAGAGATAAAAAATTATAATTCTTCATATTTTTCAGAAAAAAAGCTGCAGTGGTACTGAAAAGATATCAACCACCAGAGGAATACATAAATGCCATACATAACTGCACTAATGATTATGCAGAATCTTCATTTGCAAAAAAAGTGGTGCACATGGCTACATCTTTAATTCCTTAGGCCCCAGGTACAAAGAGATGGACATGTTCTTTTGCATGCCAGCTTAGTTGAACCTCCATTAGACTGTCTTGCAAGTCACCTTAATACAGAAGATATTTTTATACAGTACAGTGAATGTAAAAGAAATACTGTAAGAAGATAGGGATACTGAAATTGAGAACCTTACTAAAACATGACCAGAGTTCCAAGTCTGTAGAATTTGTTCAGGCAAAACACTGGACTAAACGGGTCGCTAAAAGAGAGGGAAGAGGCAAAGGTAGAATAAACAGAATATAAAACCTGAGTACATTCCATGACGATTTTAAACTCATCAAACTGGGGAAAGAGCATAAGAGGGCAGGACAAAGATGTGTACTGGGGCAGAACACTGAGTGCCCATGTGGTTTTGCATTGTAGCATGAAACCAGTATTCAGACTGACTGGAAATTTTTAAGGGAATACTGCTTCCCTGGAAAATGTTGATTTGCTGAAACTGTTTGCAGGAATGTAGACATGTCTGATGGATTAAAAGCTTCCTCCCTGGCTCCTTAGTAGAGCCTCTCCTCCAAGCTACAGGATCATCAGCAGACTGCCTGAAGGGATATTTCTGAGCCAAGAACCTCTAAGTCTTAAGTGGCCTGATCTTCCCAACCTCCTCGGCTTCTTGCAACTTGCTTCATAATATGTCAGGTTTTTTGATGCTGGGGCTTCTCAGAGCAATTAAGGCTCCAAAGCTTCCCAAGCCTATGGGAGTCCCCCTGCAATATAAAGCTTTTGGCTACTATAGTTTGGTACTGCAAAAGGCATGAAAAAAATCACTATGTTTTTTTCAGTTGTAAGTCCATTTCTTTGGCATGTCAAGTACTACCTTTTCATTCAAGAGATATGGTTCAGCAGTTATAAAACCAGTGTTTTCATGTTGTGGGAGTGCTAGGTAAAACTTCTCTGTAGGGCCCCTGTTGCTTGACTTTATTCAGAAATAAGACTAAAACTTTCAGTTTAGGAGCACCAGTTTAATTCTATTTAGTGAATTATAAAACAGTACTGAAAAGTCAGACTGTCATATTTAGAAAACATATTAAAAAAAATGTGGAAAAGATCACTCATTCCCTACTTCCAGGTCCTCATCCTGTGAGGGAAGCTGTCTGCACCTGTTACTGGCAGTCCTAAGAAAAAAGTTAAAATCAAAACCTAACCCTAAGTAATTAAGAGCATCATAAAATATTTTAGTTTGAATAGTCTCCATTGTGGATTCCTTAATCTTAAAACTTCTTTCCATCAACACTGCATTTTAGAAGTCAAACGTGATCAGCATCATGTCTTGCTCTTATTTATTACTCAAAAAGTAAGAAGCTTGAGTGTCTTGACTATTTTTTTTTTTTAAACTCTTAGAGATTTTTGAACATTTCCTTGTGAAATTTTGTTCCTATTAAGGTCAACAGAAATTTAATTATGGCTTCAATACAGCCAGAACCACCTCACTTTACTAGGGGTTTGTGGTCATTATGAAGGGATAGCTTCCAACTTCTGGTTTCGTCATGTTTTTCATCTTTTTTTTTAAAAAAAAAGGAGAGTGATTCAGATTTAATTGGCAAGATTCAGCTTGTCAATAAACCCAGGTTTGTGAAATATCTATTCAATTATCTTCTCCCTGTGGATCTTTTCTATCGCTTAATACTGTGGTGTTCTCATGTGTAATGCACTCAGATTAAATTTAGCATTTAATACAGATCTGTACAATATGAGTGATCAAATGGTTCCATTTTAGTCTTCCCCTTTTCTCTTTTCCTCTCTAGTTAGGTACAGATTCGTGTTTGCAGGAAGTGTATGTTACCTGAGAGGAAACTGGGCAATGGAGAAGTGTAGGGGTAGGGGGGAAGCTGCTTGCAAACACACACACAGGAAAGACAAATGACAGGGGTGCAGATGTCATTTTTTTTTTTTAACATTTAATGCTCTTTTTCAAGGGAATGGCAGCATAAAAAGAGATGAATAGTCCATAAATTTAATGGAAACCAAATATAAGCTGAGTATCATGAATCATGAACTTGAAGGATGTCACTGTGTGTTTATTGAATATTGCTGAAACCTATGGAAGAACTGAATCAGCTTTTGACATACATCAAGTAGTAACTTGCTCATGGTTTTCTGTTGAATGATATCACAATGGAATTTTGTGTTCTGTCTTCCATGGTACCCACTTCTGTCAGCACTTGGACTATGATGTAAAACCTGTAAATTTATTTTCCAATCTATATTCACTTTCCTTGTGATATTTACATGCAAGCACCCATCTTAGGTTGCTCTCCAATGCACTGCTAACCGGAGGTAGGAACAGCCTCTGCTGTGTCCTATGCATGCTTGCCCCTTAAAGTGAGGGACCAAAGTCTTGTTCCTGTGTTGCAAGTACGCTGGATCTGGACAGTGGCCCACACAACAGTGCATTGCAGCAACAGATTTCTAAGGCTTACTTTTTCCTGTGCACAGTCTGGGTGCTCTGAGCCCCTACTCCAGTGGGACATCACCTAAGCACGTGTTTTGAACTGGATAGGTCCCAGGTCTTGGCATAGTTATCGTTAATCTTAAAACTTCTTTTCATCTAACCCTATAGACAAAGCTCTGGGGTTCCATTACATTTAAACACTGGTTGTGGGAAGAATCTGTATTATATGCATCAGATATTGAATTTTGATTTAAACAAATGAGCTATCTCTCTATATGCCATATTTTAGATCATGGTTGGCCTTAAAAATTACGCAGAACTGCATGGAAAATAAAGGAAACCCCTCTATCTCAGGATAGAGGAAAGGAATAAAGGAACATAATGAAATAGTTGGGGGAATGGCTTAAAAACCAATTTCAATTAAAAATATTTTTCATCCAAGTATCTAGAGGCAATACACCAGAAATTAACCACTTACAAAGCAACCAACCATCTTAGTGTTTCATCATGTCATTCCCTGATCATCAGACAGAGAGTTAAATTATCTCGATGAGATGCAGAGGGTTGTGGAATTACACATTGCTTTCTTCCAAGATATATGAACTCCATGCGTTATATCATTCTTGAGGACTGCATTGTGGTTAGGCCACTTTCTGGGTTTTTTTTAGCTTTCTTGTGAGGAAAGACTAAACTTACAAAGAAAAAGCAGTTCCCTAGAATATAGTCTGGATTTTATCATTTACACATTACTGCTGTTTCCTGATGTGGTTACTCTTGCAGTATAACTTTTGCACCAATTTGTAAGCAATAGTATGACACAACATCACAAAATGCCCTGAGAAAATTTTATAGATGGCACTTACAGACACCTATAATTTAAATACAGTGAGTTTATAAGAAAGTACATATAAATAAGGACTTGGTCCGGTATCCACTCAAGTTAGTGGCACAATTATCAGCCACTTTAGTAAATCAGATTCATAGCTATGAAATTGCCAATTATTCTTTCAATAAAAATGCATTTCATATGAAGGAAATCACCAAGGAATTCAGTTTTTACAGGAAATGGAAACCTTCACTACCCTATCCTGCTCTGTCCTGTTGTATCCTACACCAACCTTCCCTTCTTCATGTGTAGACTTTGAAGCTTACTCTACTTTTCAGTTTGATCAGTGTTGTCTGTGACATGTCTTTTCCAGTTGTCATGGAGCACCACAACACAGTGATTATCTGCAAGGCTAGATGTTGTCAAAATCAAAATGTGAAAATAAAATGAAAATGAGAAACAATCTCATTTTTTTTTATTCTCAGTTATTTTGAGCACAGACATGACTTTTCTGCCAAATGTCCTCCTAGAAGGAGGAATAAGACTGAGATAAAAGTCCAGAATGGGTGCACTTGTATCAAACATTAAACGTTGTCTATTTCAGGATATAGTTTTTAGAAGACCAGAAATATGGGGATATTTTAAAAATGTTAATCTATTTACCTAAGAATGTTAGAAACAGGCAGCACACAATACTGAATGGTTTTTAATAAGAAGCAGATTTTGATGGCATCACCTCCCTGGGACTTCGATCTGTCGCAGTAGGGCTCCCTTGAGACTTCTGGTCTTAGTCTGGTGTGCAAATTTTTGTTGGCTAAACTGATGACCTGGCTAGGTAGCTATTTTGAAATGTGGGTCTGCCAGTCAAAGCAAATTGGCTGCAGCCAAATTTTGCTGCAAAGACCTTGTTCTTCTGCTTTTCCCCTCCTTCACATACAGGATATGTACGTGAGCAGCTGGAGGCAGTTATGCATCTGTTTTGCCCATGCCCTGGGACAGCCAAATGGAACAACCTGGAATTAAAAGCCTATGCACATGTTAGCTCATGCCCAGCACTATGCTAACACAGTTGTTTTCCAAATTTATATAACCATGTTGAAGACTGGGCGGTCTGGGCCCATGTGCCCCAGGGAAGCAGACTTGTGGCTTCATGACATAAATCACCTTTATGCTGTGAGGATCTCCTCCAACAGGATTACTTTGCTAGAAAGGGACACTCATCTTAACTTTGATCTATTTTATGGGCATAAGAGTCAGATTTACAAGGGCTGCTTTCCCCCTTGCTTTTGCAATTTTTGTTTATGCTTCTTCCTAAGCTGTGACTTTAATTCCATTTGGGACAATTTTCATCAAGAGAGTGGACATGCTGTAGAGATAGTCTGTAGCTTTTTGACCCGGTTACAAGGAAAAGGACAATGGACCCCACACAGGAGAGCAGTTTGAGATACTTTGGCATGCTGATTGTAGAAAAATATTATTATTTAATTATGTGAAGCTAATGTTCATGTCCTGTAGAAGATTTTGTGCCAATTCAAATTATCCAAATACATACCAACTTGGAATTTTTCCACACTTTATTTACAGTATCTCAGAGTAATCCTGTCACTTGCCCTGAGAATATTTATGAAAACAAATAACTGCACTGTAATTTGTATAATGATAACTTTATTATAAATTTTCCATAATCTCCTGAAAATTAGCTCTATAACAGAAACTATGACACATTTTCCATTTTTTTGTAACTCAATAAAGCTCTTTTTGCACTAGCCAGAAATGGCATAGAACAAATAAGCCTAATAAAATACTATTAGTTTTATTTGCATTACATGCTGTTCACTTGCAAATTTATTGATTTTGTGCTTCTGTGGTTGTGTTACAACTACCAGGCTGAAAGGTTCTTTGTTTCTAATACAGCTGCTGAAATGGACTGGATGACTCAGTCTAACATTTGTAGAGAAAAGTGACTTTTCCTGATAGTGATTGAAAAGGGGCAGGATAAAGTCTAAATATCAGCGTAAATAAATTGTCTCAGAGATTGCAGCAGTGTTCTGTGCCACTCACAGTTCTGTTAAATTTTTTTATATATATGGACAATTTCTGCAGGTTCTGGAATTTAACTGCTAAAAGGAACAATGACTCAGTATTTTAAAAGTTTTTGTTTTGTTGTTTTCTAAACAATGGTTTCTAAGGTGGCATGGATTCTAGAACTAGCAGCTCTCCCTGGGTGGTTAACTAACAGGGAGTCTTGCCATGTATAACCCCAGTGGCAAAGAAATCTCTATAGTTGCACTGAACAGTGTAGTACTGTGTTAAAATCTTAACCACTGTATGTCTGCTTGCACGAATTCAGATCAGCACCTGAAACGGCTCTCATGAGACACAAGGTAAAGGGATGAGCAGTAAATAAAATACAATCTTTTGATAAGAAAAAAAATCATTGCAAAATGGATGCTTTAAGGTGGGCATGAATTGCGATATAGTAGTCAGGTCAAAACTTCCAGCCATATATAATCTCAATTGGTTTTACACATGACAGTTTATATTAGCTGTTTAAGTTTCCTATAGTTCTACTTGGTTCAGAAATTCATTCACAGAAAACAGTCCCCTGAGACATTAATAACTGGAAGAAGATATTTTTTTCAGAACTCAGAATAAAATGTGTTTCTATTGTTTCCATTCCATAAGCCAGAGAAGCTAATTATTTTGGCTTTCATAACACACATTCTCTCTTTTTTCTCTTTCTCTCTCTGTGTAAAAATATGTCAACATATATATATATATACAAAAGTGTATATATTACACATATTGTGTAAAGTATGTGATTTTCAAAAAACACAGTAAAAATACATCATGTGAACCCAGACTTCAAAACAAGCAATGTAAATATTTTCACAGAGGGCAGATTGTGTAGAGGATGAAGACAATGTCAATCATATATATTTTCCCTAGGGCAACTGTAACTACCAACTCTGCATTTTCTTTAAAATTACTTGCGCAACCTAGCAATATTTACTTAAATTAGATAACTTGTCAAATGAATCATCTCAGCATGGTCTGTATCTCAAGTTGTTTCCCAGCATTCATAACTGGAACTTGATTTTCATTTTGCACTCTTGATCTAATTAAGATTATAATTTTCTTATGTGTTTGTGAAATACACGGGCAGTTGCAGACACATGATTTAGGCAAAAAAAATGCCCGCAATGGCAGCACTGCTTAGAATTGAAAGCAGTTGACAGTTATATTGCCAGATGTTATTTCCAGCAGACGGTAGTTTAATTTATGCCCCTGTCCTCTTTTCCTTTATCTGTTATTTTGTGCTTTTTTCTGAATTAAAACATTTGTCATTTATCTGTCTGTTTATCTCTCTATCTTAGTTCTGTTTTTATTTGGTTGTAGTAGAAGTGTAGAAGGTATTAAACATCCCACATAAGAGTTGGGATGAACCCAAAATTCAGAAGCTTTTGTTTCTAAGCCATACAAAGGCAATGAGGAAGAGTCAGTTCTATGAAGACAGGCTGAGAGTTGGGGTTGTTTGACTGGGAGAAAAGAAGGCTCCAGGGAAACCTTATAGAACCTTTCAGTACCTAAATGGGACTTACAAGAAGGCTGGTGAGGGACTTTTCACAAGGTCATATAGTGATGTGAGAGGTAATGGCTTTAAACCAAAAGGGTAGGATTGGATTAGATATTAGGAAAAAATTCTTTTCTGTGGTGGTGGTGAGACACTGTAACAGGTTGCCCAGAAAAGCTGTGGATGTCGCATGCCTGGAAATGCTCAAGGGCAGGTTGGAAGGGGCTCTGAGCAACCTGGCTTAGTGGAAGGTGTCCCTGCCCATGGCAGGGAAAGTTGGAACTAGGAGATCTTTAAGAGCTCATCCAACCAAAACCATTCTATGATTTCTCTATCTGGTTATGCCTATTCGGAAAGAAGTGGGAAAAGGGCATTTCCCCCTCTTACACAAAGTAGTTGCTTCTTGTACCTTACCCACCGTACTAAGGCAAGTCTGGAAATAAACCAGCAAAAGAATTATTCCTAATCTTTAATTCATTCTTGAAGATAAATGTGATCAACTCGGGCTAATTAAAACAAAACAAAACAGCTAACAACGAAATGTGTCATCCAATTACTCCCTGAAAAGCAGAACTAAGCAAACCAACCTCCTTCTACCAGCCCTTCTCCCCACTTCTCCCACTGCTTAAAACACAATGCTTCACTTCTTCATTTGATCACAGCAACCACTCCCACAATACTTTCAACTCAGTATCATAGCCCCTAAGTGCATTTTATTGCTGTCTAGCTGAGCAAGAGGTAGCGTGCCAAGTCAGTAGTTCAGAGATGTATGTTCCTGATGGGCCTACCAACCACTCTGTTTTTACTGTTCCTCCCCTTTTCTCTGGAGAGGAGAACAGACAGGGAACTCTAATCTTCTTACCATATTATTTTCATGGTGAATATAAGAAAATATATCTTGGATCATTCACCTCTCTCTAACATATTCTTGAAATAACTTAAGAATTTAATAGGTTATTGGATAAGAGGAGAGGAAAAGAAAAGGGGCACAGTCAGATGGACGTGCAGATGGCGATTATTTAGGTTTTACTTACTTAGATAACTAGGTTCAGGAGATCATTTCCATTTAGTTGGAAAAAAGATGCTAGAAACCATGTGGCATTTTTCAGAGGAAAACAAAAGTAGTTTGTTTTGGGGTTTTTTTGTTTTTTTTTCCTTTGAAAGATCATTCTCATTTTACAATTGAAAAAGAAAGCATTCAGAATAAGTCATCTGGTCTCTTAATTTATTGTTACTGTTCAAAAATTTCCTTGGTGTGCATAAAATTTTTGATCCTTTGTAACAAGGCCAAGTATGAAGACAAAGGGAGAGAATATCCATGGGTAACCAAATTTAAACATAATAGAAAAATATCTGTTTAAGGGCTTTAGTATTATATAGAACATTTACTCAGTAAAAATAACCCAAACCAGAAAAAAAATCTGAATGTATTTCCTTCATGCAAAGTAACACTCTATAAACACAAAACGAATAAGATTAAAAAAAAACAACTCCAAACAAAACAATATCCAGCCTAGCTCTCCTTCCACCTACAGCAGTTTTTTTGGTGCTCAAGCTTTATCAGGTTCAGCTGAACCTGGTGGCAACAGTGTCTGGTGATGCAGCTCTAGTTATGAACTTTAAGAATCCTCTGGTGTTGGCACTCGAAAGCCATTATCAGCCTCTTAAGTTCATCACTGTGTATCATTGCTAAAGCAGAATGGATGATTTTTAGGGGTCTCAGCCATGGGCAACTGTAGGATCTGTGCACTTTATCATGTTATATTAAATATTACTGAAGTCCAGCATCCTATTCAGCGGCTAAAATTGAAATCTTGGCATGGATATTTCAAAGTCACAGGATAAGAATTCTCTCTCCCTTTTCCCATTCTTTGGATACTAGTTAAAAATAGCTTTATTTATCTGTTTGTGTTGGGAAATCATTACAAATAAGTTCATTCCAACTATAACTAGAAAACTTTTGGAAACATATGTATAGGAGTATTTCAGTGTCAAAATCATCATTTAATGTACTGAGAGATGTGGGCTTTTTTGGTGGAATCCAATGATTACATGATTTGCTGTAACTTTGCTGAACTGTTCCAAGTGGCAGATGAGATTCCTTATACAGCCAATTGCTTGTCTGCCTTTTTGAGAAATTCAGTGCTTTCTTGTTCACAGTGCACCCTTTAGCCCTATTTTCTTTTTGAACTGTTTTGGTTTCTATTATGTTTTTTCATTCAACTGAAATTAAACTCAAATTGAGTTTACATATTTCCAGGGCATTTAGCATTTTTCTTAGGCTGCTATGGAATTTTGAGAACCATAGACACTAAATATAGCTTTGCTTCCCTCAAGGAAAGATGCTGCCAGTCATTTCACATCTGACATTCTTGGAAACAGCACAACAGATGACAGTAAGAATGTAGAGAACAAAGAACTGTTATATGTGCCATAGTTCCTCTATGATTAGCTGTGCAATATTTTATGTCTTTTTCAGCAGTGCTGGGTTATTGTTGATTCCAATATTCATGCTTTTACACACAGTTTCAATGAACTGTAGGACAGATAGAAACCACCTCACATTACCAAATGAACAGAGATCACGACCTCTTTATCAAAATAGAAAAAAAGAAGTATTCATCATTCAGATATCTATTAGTGATTTGCCTTTGCCTCCTCAGAATAGCTGAGCACCAGAGTAAATTTAAGACCAGTAGAGGGTACTAGTGCATGTACACAGTCATCAGTAAGCTGAAGCAAAGATGGCTGCATGAGAAATTTGGATTAAACCTATAGAGAGTGCTCTGATGATAATTCAATAAGACTTAATAAGATATCTTTAGCTAGTTTTCATTGTTTCCTCAGATATTGAAAAGTCCTTTTGGCATCAACAGATTATATTCTGATTCAAAGTTAGGTTGCCATAACCTGCTTTTTAGAAGACCAACACTGATATCAGATAAAAGGTCTTAATTCCACTGCATCAATATTTTGAAATGGGTTTTCAGAAAAAAAAAAGGAAGTTGTGGAAACATATATACCCCTAATATCTGTACAGTAGCATGGTTTTTTATTTCCTTTCTGAAATGAAAGGTGTATCTATACAACAGTGTCATGCAACCAGAAATATTGTCATCAAGAATCAAAAACCAGGTAAGAAATCAGATTAACACAGTTGTATCACTTTTTCCAACTACATAGCATAGTTTATATCTGGACTGTGTACAGTCTCTCATATTAACACCTAATACATGTCCAGACACCTAAATAAAACTTTGCTGATTTTTAGAATTGCTGAGCCATCATCCCTTACTGACAACAATGGGAGTTGTTATATAAATATTTATTTATAGCTCCCCTTTGACCTTGTCCCCGAATCCTTGCACAATAACCCCATGCACTGAAGCTTATTCAGCATTCTACCTTCTGAGCACATTTGAACAGCTGCTATTCATTAGAAAAACAACAAAAACAAAAAAATAACTCAGAACCTCAAACTTCAGTCTGAGAGGGATATCATTCATTCTTTTCTCTCCAAATGAATGGTTTCCTTAAAATATATGTATGCCTGGCCCAGACCCAGGACTTGTAATAAGTTTCCTATGCACAGAGATATTAAGGTCTTAAGATCCAATATCCTTTGCCCTACAGGGTGAGAAAAGGGAGCTTTATCCTGTTTGTACAAGGGTATATGCAGAATTCAATCCATTTGCTGGAAGGGCTGGAGTGAACTTAAAGTGTTTCCATGGAATAATGTACTTACTAAAAAGTTCCTGTACATAATTTTGTGAAGTCTTTTGCATATAGTAGCTTTACTTTTCAACTTTGGGGCTCTGCAGTTTTGGATCCTGTGTGATCAGTCCAGACACTATTTATGCATAGGTTTAACCAATTTGGCTTTCATTAGAACAAGAGAACAGAACCTTTTAAGAGTTCAAAAAACTAACATTTCATAGAATAATAAAGAGCAGGAAAAAGGATGCATATTAGAATTATGGAAAAAATCTCAATCCCCCAACTACTAACTGTACTATTATAATATGAATTCAAAACATGTCAATGGAAGACATTATTTTATTCTTGCTGGTTATAGTCATGATAGCTTTGCAACTGGAAGGTAAAAATTACTGATGCCTGATCAACTCAAAAAAATCTCAGTGGAGCTGTGATCAGGGCACAGTTCATTTATCAGACCATAAAGACCTCACACCAGGTGAGATTCCTTGGAGTGCCTCAGGTACCCAGAAGGGCCCAGCATATAGTGCATATAGTATCTTGGATGCATCTAGACTTCCCTGTTTAGGCACCTGAATAGGTTGATTAATTTATAAATATAAATATAATATTTATCAAGAAGCTTCTAAGTTTGCTATGTCAAAGCCTTGAAAGAGTAAAACAAATATTATTTTTAAGACTAAAAACAGAGAGCATGTTTCCAACAATCTAACAGTCACAGTATCTTTAACACTCACAACTCAGAGCACTAAGACCATATGAATCGAAAGGCCAAACTCTGTCCTGTTTATGTCAGCACGTGGTGTGAAACTATGAGAGACCCCTTAACTAGGTCCAATCTTATAATATTCCAGAGACATACTAAAACCGGGAAAATCTTTCTGCAATAACAGTTCATTAGAAGAAATAGAGATTTTTACTGAAGGTAAGAAGAAAAAGAGCAATAGAGAAAGTGTAGGAGGAAAGGTAACAAGCAGACATATTTGAAATTGGTTATGACAAATGGCAAGCAGCCATCCATTGGCTTCTTTTTGCAACTTGGAAGAAGGATAGCAAAAGCAAGCCAGTTCCTATAATTTTTTAACTCCGGCAGAGAGCATTTTTTCCATGCCTTGCAAGCTTTCCCTTTTCTATTTGCAACTGCTTACCGTCTGGGAATTTGTGGTTGCAAACAGTTAAAACTTATTATTTAAAAACAGACCTATATTTCACTTGAAATTAAGATTTTTGGTAAAGTGACTGGATTCCACTTTTGGATGGAATGTGGGGAGATTCTAGCCCCAAGCATGTGAAATGCTTGGGGATAGAATGCTGGCTCTACACTTGAAGAGAGAGTTGGGAGGTTTGTCCAGATCCAGAATTATGATTTTATGGCTAGTGATTAAGTTATAACTAATATGATACAAAAAAATATATCTTTTAACACATCTGTAGCTTTCTTCTTTTTCCACTAGTTTTAATGTCATGCTTTTACAGTATATATCAGGGGATTAGGGACAGGATACTGACCATCTTCCCTATGAAGCTACTGGTTATCCCTTCACTATATTTGTAAGGTAGAGGCACCACTGAAGTTGCTCTAAAGAGTTGGCATGGGTAGAGGCAGCATAGGCAAATTACTGTGATACTTAGCCTTATACTTGGGTTTTATGGTAATGCAGAGTTCTGGGGTTGTGACTAGATTTGCAATTCCAGAGCTGGATAATTAATACATATCTTTGAAATGTTCACAGTATGTTAGAGTTGCAGCAGTGTCTGATCTTTAGAGATGTTGTAAGTCACTATTTCAAATCTAGGACTCTTTCATCAATTTAGATAGGAGACACAGGTAGTTTTGGTAGTATCTTCTGTCTGTGCACTGGTTCATTTTCACCCCAGCACATCAATTAAAGTGGATCTCTGTCCTGGCAGATTTAGCAAACCAGTTAAAGATTGACTGAGCAGGGGAATGAACCCACCTTCAGGTCACTGGTCTGGAATAATGTTCAGGCAGTGTCTGAGCACTCTCCAGGATTTAAATGCCTCTGTTTGTCTTCTGCTCCTTGTTCTTTCTTCTATTGATCTTGTTGTCAAGAAGGTTTTGGGCTTTCCCCCCCTTCCCACCTCCCTCCACTTTGGCATGCCTTCAGGTCTGCCTGCCCATCTCTTCTTTTCCACTGTCTGTTTCACTAATCTCCATTGCTGGCTCATCTTCAAACATTTTCTGCCTTTGCTTCTGTTCTTGTGTTGCTGTACACTTTTGGAAAAAAAATCTCATTACTATGTAGAATTACAGAACACTGATTCTCACCAGTTTTTATTCTGCCAGTCAATCAGTACTTCTTGATAAGATGATATCTGAGGTCCTTCATGCCTCACTGCCTTTAGACTCCATTACAGAAAGTATCTTGTGATCTCCTCTCTTTCTACCAAGAACACTGATTTATCATTTAAAGAATTTATTCAGATCTAGGGAGATCTCTGCTATTTTCTACTTTCCTTACTGACTCTCTGTTCTACTCTTCCTGCCAGTGACACTGAAGTCTTTTTTTAATCTCACTTTCTCTTCAGTTTTAGCAATCCAGTTTTGCCTCTTTCCCTCCAGGTTTCTCTGTTCTTTATTCTTTCTCTTTCTCATCTGTCACAACCCCTCCCACTTTTTAATCTCCACTATCCTTACTAATACAAATGTAAACATTTCATCTTCCTCTTTCACTACAGTGTACCATTCTTTCCACTGATGATATATCTATCATCAACCTTTAAGACTTTTCACCCCCAATCCTCACATTGACTAGCAACTACAGGATATTTTCATACTCCGTAAATTATGTTTACATTGGTGTTCAGTCATGAAATTGTCAGGCAGTGATTAATACTGCTCACTTTGAAGAACAGTCCAAGCTGCAATGGGACAAGGTATCAGCTGGTTTAGATTCTTCTTCCAGATTCTATTTGTTTTTCATCCCATGATTCTAGAAAGTGAAAACACAGGACAGGGGTTTGGCTTTGGTGCCTTCTTGCTCTGTCATTCCATTTCTTTTCCATTCTCTTCTTGTCTCTGTACTCCTTGAATGTTGACCAAGATCCAGTGGGATGTTTGCAGAGCAGCTAACAGCACTTGCTTAAAAACAACACAGGAGTTATGTCCTGAAATGCCCTGAGGCCATCAAAGACCTAAGATCCACGTCACCTGCATCATAGGCAAATAAAATCACACTATCATGTCATTAGAGACATGTTGGTTGAAAGGGACCCATGTAGGACACCAAACAAGCCTCTTGTGTGGAACAGGATAAATGCCAACAGTAAATGAAGTCAGTCATGTTGTTGGATGGCAGAGTCCCCAGGATCTCAGAGGATGAAATTTCCTTCATATCTGTAGTAGCCCATGCATGATCACCTTGATAGCTCTTTGCTGGACCATGTTCAGTTTCTTTATACCCCTGCTGAACTGGAGAGAGCTCAAAGTTTGACAGATTATGATAAGCATAGCTCCACTGGCACTGAGTTAAAGGCAATCATAAATTCCTGTGATCTTCTGGCCATGAGTTCCCAATGTTTCAGTTTTCCTTGTTTATGGTGAGGTTCACAGATGCCCCATTTTCCACCTTGCATTCATTAAAACTCCTACGTATTTTCCTTTAGGATCTGGAGTGACACATGGGCTCCTTCTGTCCCAGGTGCAGAACTTGCTGTTTCTCCTTATTGAACTTCATGAGTTTTCAGTTTGCCCAGGCCTCAAGTTTGTCAATATCCTTGGACTGAAGCTCTGTCTTTGGCAGGTCAGCTACTCAACCTTGTTTAACATCACCCACAAATTTCCTGAGGGTCCAAGTCAGTGTACCAACAAGAAGCTGCTTCATTCCCTGCCTTTGTCCTTATGCTGTCAGACACCTCACCTCTAAAGAGAAACTCACTCTTTGAAATCACAGCAGTTGGGGATGGTTCTGACTCTTGCTTGAACTATTTTTTTCCATTGAGTAACTCTAGACATATCCCTATAGATAATTTAGCTTGTGCTTTGAGGAAGAGGTATATTAGATTTCCAGGTGTATTTGGAAGTGGAATTTAAATTTCACCTAGTTTTAGACATTTCAAATTATATGCATGAACTAGTGTCTGTAGCTGATACTTATAGCCAAGATTGACAGGCTTCCATAAGGCAAAATAATCCTAGATGGTATCACTTACCAGTTGTGTTTTTCTTTCCTTATATCTATGGGTTTTGGTTTTGGGTTTTTGTTTGTTTGGTTGGTTGGTTATTTTGGGGGTTTTTTTGGGTTGTTTTGTTTTGTTTTACTTATGGGATGCGTTTTGCTTATGTACTAATAATGGAGATCAAAGTACAATTACAGTAAAAATAGAGATGTTCAGTAAGAATTCTACAATCTAGTAGATAACTATATACAGATTTTTCTTTCCTTATAAATCCTCATCTCATTTTTAGATTTTCCTAATTGGTCTGCTGGCAGGTCAGGTGAGAAGGCACAGGAGGAGTAAAACTGACCTAAGTATGGCTGTTATTGCATCATAATACTTTGAAATAATGTGAAAAATTTAAAAAAAAAAGGAAACTAAGTAAGAATTCATTAACCAGAAGAAAATATTCAGGTGTTAGCTATTGTTTTGACATTGAACATATGAATTTAAAATAAAAATAAAAATTGGAAAATTGTATGGATGCTTTTTTATAAATCTAGGAATCAACATGATGAAGAAAGGACATAAAACCTTGAGACAGAAGGGAAAAAAAAAGTTAAGGTCATCATATGCTCCATGCAGTGCTTTCCAGAGAAACCACTAGTTTGCAATCCCCATCTTTTATTGGCGTTTTTAGTGCAGTTATGTCCATAAAACAACTGGAACAATGCCTAAAAGTGAAGTGGTCGGGGCAATAGCTAATTTTGAGCACTCTTGAGACTCAGATCAATAGTGGAGCATTATCTGGCTCCCCAAGTCTTCTGGGAGACATATGCCTTTCAGCAGGGATTGCACATAGAGGAGAAAAACTCATCTGACCTAATTTTCCACCCCACACACCTGTTGCAATAGAAATCCTGCTTTACATGTCAAGATTTCTGAAGGAGCTGTCTGCCAGCATCCTGCTTTCTCTATCACACAACAAATTATTCGCTAGCTGAATTTTCACTTTATTGTGCCTGCCAAAATACACCAAGAGCTAGTTTTGCAATGTTTCAATAAAATCCCTTTGGAATAATGTGAAATTGTTGAGGGTTTTTGGATCCAAGGTTATGATCTAGCCAATTAAAAGGATGGAAGCTATTTATGAAGTTTGGATCCAGGTCTGGGTTTAAATCCTGAAGACCCTTAAAACTGAAATAGCACTGGCAGGACAGTGACTTCCTTTCAATCAACTCTGAATTAACTTCAGAGGAGGGAGCAGGATTGTGAAGAAAGGAAGTGTGCACTTTGGATCTTTGGCCAGTCTTTAGCCAGCAGCTGAACACACCCAGGCTCAGCCCACAGGCAGATGCAAATTACGGTAAGTACTTATAGAAATGCAGTTAAGAAAGAAACCTAACATTTGGTCAGTTTGATGGGTGAGGAACCAGGAAATCCTACAGTTCAGTCAACTTTGCCAGGGAGAAACCAAGTTATTCATGAATGTAGCTTCTTCAAAATTCACCAAAGATCCATGTGTGTTACTGTGGCATTGGAAAAAGGTATCCCAGTAATTTTGTGTGGGTACAGAAAGCTCTTCCGAAAGGAGGAGGTGCTCAGACAGCAGAACTGCCTTTACCTTCCTGCCTGCATGGGGAATAGGTTGGGGCCAATAAAGAGGCATGGGGAAGACACATGAATGAGAGACAGAAGAATAGGAGCAGGCTGTGTGGGATGTGCTTTCTTGCCCCTAAGCCAGAACATTTTCCCCAGGCTGGCTCTGCATTCTGAGTAGGTTGATTTGGCTGTTAAATAGGCAAGGACAATAAAGGAGGTTGTCTTCTGTGCTGTGCCACTTACCAGCTCAGCCTGGGTCAGGAGCCAGCTCAGTATGTCCCAGCACTCCCAGAGAAAGAAGACATTGCAGCCTTCCACTCTTTACTCACTTCTTTTCCCAATTCAGTTTTGAAATAATGAACTTGCAAGCTTACTTACCCTCATCAAGAAACTTTTTACCCAGAAGACTGTTAGCTCTAATGACTGTTTTCTTTGTATTTGCACTTGCCAGATGTGAAACGTGTTTTGATTTGTTTTCTCATTATGAAAATGCTTTCATTTATGATGCCCAGCAGGGTGATGGCTGATTAACTTCAAGTTTGTAGGTGGAATTTGTTTTTTTCTTTTTGAAAGTGATTACCAAGGCCAGCAAAACAGAAAAAGAGATTCTTTCAAGAGTCTGTTTCCAAATATTGCAGTTCACATTTTCAAAAATGCCTTGAACCTGTTCCTGCCTTTAAATACATAAAAGCTTTTCTCTGACATATTTTAGTTACAACCATTTTCATATACTTGACATTTGAAAAACTGTTTTTCCAGAATTATTACCAGTAACAGTGTGATGTGTTTTCAGCCCTTTGATTTTTGCCATTAGATTCCTCTTTAACAAAATGTGTTACCCTTTCTCATGTTCGTATTTGAAGACCAGAATACACAGCTGTGTTTGTAATTAATTCCAACCAGAAAGGACTTTATTGAAACTCTATCAGAATAAATTACCAAAAGATAATTTCATCAGATTAGGCAGCACAAACCAGATATTTTTCTTTGCCTTATGTTCTAGACAATACTCAGTGCAGTTTGTGGGGAACTGGCTGATGGAGAGCATGTGGAGGGTGGTGGTAAATAGTTCCTTTTCAAACTAGCAGTGGCTCAAAAGTGGGGTCTCCCAGGGGTTGATACTGGGTTGATACTTAGTGTCTTCATAAGTGATCTGGAAATAGGATAAACTGTACCCTCACAAAGTTTGCTGTAGATACCAAACTAAGTAGGGAAGTGGACACTTTGGAAGAGAAAGCCACCTCACAGGAAGACCTGGATAGGCTGGAGGAGTGGGCTAACAATAACCCAGTGAAGTTCAATAAGGACAAATTCAATGTTTTGCACCTGGGAAAACAAAATCCAGGAGTGTGGCACAGGCTGGGATCTACTCACTAGGAAGCAAATCTGTGGAAAAGAACATGGGTTTCTGGTGGAAAATAAGCTCCATATGAGTGAAGAGTATGATGCCGTAGCAAAGAAAGCAAGCAGGATTCTGTGTTGCATCCAGAAGTACTTCACCAGCAGAGATAAAGGAGCCATTATCCCACTCTATTCAACATTTGTCAGGAAAAACCCAGAGTACTGTGTTCAGTTTTGGCCCCTGCAATACAAATGAGATGTGGACAGGCATCTGCATCCAGAGAAGGACCACAAAGATGATCAAAAGGATCATGGGAAGATTGCCATGTGATGAAAGGCTGAGAGAACTGGTTTTGTTCAGCCCTGAGGAAAGGTGGCTTAGGGGAGACCTTATTACCAGAAGTATTTAACAGACACCAACGAAGGTATCTCCCAACGAAGGTAGAGGTTCTCTTTTATATGGAAAAGATGAGAAGTAATGATAATAAGTTTCATCTGGGGAGATTCTGATTAGACAGAGAAGGAGAACTTTCCTCAAGGAGAACAAGCAGCCACTGGACTAACCTTCTCAAGGAACTGATGGACTCCTGGACACTGCAGACTTGTAAGTCTCAACTGGACAGGGTGTTGAGCTTTTTGCTGACAAAAGACCATGGTTTTGTCAAGAAAGTTTTGACCAGATGATCCTCGAGTTCCCTCTGAACCTGTGATTCTATTATTTGTGAGTCTATGGTTCTTCTGTAAACTATCAAGCATTTTGAATTTGAACCTGGACAGAGTTTGTTCAAATGTCAAACCCATTATTTCTGAAACTTCTATGTAAGTAATTGTCCATAACAATAACCACAAAATGTTTTAATTAAAGGACTGGGAAACTCAAAAAGACTCTCCAACCCTTACTAAAGAACATTGAAAATGACTGATAGTTCAACTTTTGTATTTAAACAAATTTTCAGCCTCTAGCAAGACTAATTTATTTTATAATTCAGCAGCAATAATTGCCACTCCTCTCTATCGTTTCTTTCTTTGAACTGACAATCCAAGCCCAAAACCAAAACAAGAAGTGGTTTTGTACTTGCAAGCCCAAAACATAATGCCGGAGGTTTTGCAAAAGCAAAATACTTCCTGGCTCATTCCATGTCATGCAAATTTGATGAAACACAGTCATTTAGATGGATCAAAAGAAAAGCTCCAAATGTAAACTTGCAACAATTGTTTACAGTATTAGAAGATCTTCCTGAGGTCCTTCTGACCTGCATGATTCGGTGAATCTACAGAGGAGCTAAATTTTACTCAGAGTCATATAGTTACAATATCAACAAAAT
>JAWWMP010000001.1:95091475-95166106 GCA_035047865.1 Dendrocincla tyrannina
TCAACAAAATTGCAAGAAAAGGGGGGCATAGAAACATAGCCTTGTACTGTGTTGCACCTTTCCATCACACTTGAACTGGTTAAGTATAAGAAGAAAACAAGAATAATATAAAAAGAAAATAAAAAAGATGACTAAGTTCCCAAATTATCGCAGAGGTGTTTCAGAGAACTCACATGTTGGCAATATATTGCTTTTTATAGATTTAGTCTTTTAAATATATTTTATAGACAGGAAGAGTTTTAATAATGTGCATACATTAATAGCTCTCTATCAGCTACCTGCTGTCATGCTTTCTATACCCTGATAGTACTTCTGCAGTTCTTTATACACTTAGCACACTATTGAGCTGAAGTTTATATTATTATGACAGCTATGAACTGAGCTTCTCACCAGTAGAAATTATAACATTAACCTCTCATAATCAGCAGTCAATGTCTTTGATTTACTTCTAATGGGACCAAGAAAGTAAGAACTCAGAAAATTGTTTAGGAATTTAATTCTGTTTTTAGAAAATCATCTTAATTCTACTGCACACTCATTTTTATGCTCTAATAAATATTCTGCTTTTTAATTCACATTATTGTGAATGCTTCCTTTCTATAGTATTGAGAAATCTGGAATATGCTGTTTAATACTGAGAGAGAAAAAAAGTAGCACCTTCATATTAATATAAAACATAAATAAATATTCTGTAACAATCCAAAGAATTACTGACATTGAAAGCAAGTAGAAGTAAACCAAGCAGAACTGAAGTTTTTAAATCCTAGATCACTTCAACATACCCTGACAATAGCCAGAATAATCAGAAAAAAAAATTTAATTTATTACTTGGGTTGCTTGATAGTTTTCACCTGTTTGGCTACCTAGATGTGATTTTAAATAATCCCGTAACAGTATCTATTTATCATTCAACTCCCAAAGCAAAATTCTCCTGACAGTGACATTATTCCATTACTGCTGTCTTATTCTGGAGTAGTTTGCTCTTGTTTAATGGAAACATAGATGTAATAGTGGCAGTGGTGATTAATGTAAATTACCTGCCAATTAAGTACCTTTTCCATAATGACTGAGGGACAGACATACAAAAGGTTTGAACTCTTAAGGGCCAACCACTACATGGGATTAGCCTTTATAAGGTGCACAGTTTGTAGACAGAGGGAGAATACCATCAGTATGATGAAAGATGAAAGGCTTGAAATTGAAGAACTGATCTAAAAATCACATTTAACTTTTAAAATCATAGTCCTGAAAAGATTCAAAACATCTACTCAGTGTTGAACAGTGTGATTTGTTCCCATTAGTTCAACATATGGCCTTGTGTGTAGATTTTCTGAATTTATAATATCATCCTTGGAAGTAACTGGTGACATGCATCATACTTGTTAAGAAAAGTATAAAGCGAGTATTTTCAATAGATGTAGTATTCTCTGTTGCTAAGAATTTAAATAGTCTAGTTTTGGATAAGATTTGTGGGTACAGTTGGACTGGGATAATAAGATCCTCTGCAAATGGAAAAGAAGTGGTACTCACAGTACTTTTGTGTGCACAGTTCTATTAAGGCAGTATGTTGGTTATAGCTGTGTTTAGGGATGCTTATTAAGCACACACAATCACTTCTAATAGCTTTAGATTTATTTCATGTTCCTTCAGCACTGTCCCATCTCCTTCCATCTAGTATATAATAGTGTACTAACTGTAAAAATAATAATTAAGAAATGTACATTAAAATCAGTTTGAAATTAGTTGGGTAGGAAAGATATTGACGACCGCTTTGAATTGAACTTTATAGAATATTGGACAGTGGGGAGCAAGAAATCCTAAGACTATTTGCAAGAATTTTGGGGATTAAAAATAACTTTTCTGAATTTACGTACAGAGGATTTACTTAGTTGTAAAAATCATTCTTTAATTTCAAATACAATTGACCACTTAGTGTATTCCCAGTGAATACAAGTGTATTGTTTTGTTTTCAGACAACCTCTATGGTTTAGTTATGACACTAGGCCAAGTTATCTTCTCGGGTTTGTTGGTAAAATTGATTAAATACTCTATTGCATCAATGCCATCAATTTGCTACCTATGAAGAAAATAGAGTTTGATAACTAGTTTCAGGGGGAAATCCTAATCAATTAAATTAAATCTTGTAATCTTAGAATACATCAGTCTCTCTGAGGGACTTTCAGACTACCCAAGTGCATTGGTGGTTTTACAGCAGCTCCAGAATTTACACTCTCTTTCATGTTGTTGCCACACATTCATTTATATGAAGCATGTCAGACAATCCCCAAATGGGCTGAGCTAGCTGTTGGTAGCTCTATTGGGCAGTCAGAGATACTATATCAATAGAATCCCAAGAGAGCCACATCTTGGGCTAAGTAAGAGCTGGGTGCAGTATTGAAGTATCTGTGGACAGCATTTGCAGCAATAGGAACAACGCCTCTAATGCTGAGATACAGGGAGTGAAAAATATGAGCATGATAGTGAATAGTTCAATAAGAATCTGAAAAACATTTGTTAGAGTTATTGCCCAATCAGAAGTGTTGAACAAAGTATCTACCCAAAATAATTTGTGTGATGAAATTTCAAGCTTTCTTACCAAAAATCCAACTACTTTTGTCAACCAATTAGGAGAATATTGGTTTGAGGAGAATTAATACCCAAACTGACAATAGAAAGAAAAAGTTTCTGGTCTCAAAAGTAAGTAAAAAATCTTCCATGGGAGGGAATATTCATTCTGTCTGCAAATAATAAAAACTTTTCAAGCAAATCTTTCAAAAAGCAAATCACCAAAACAAGTGCTTTTTTCTTCACTGTGAATTTTACTTGGCTGACAGTGCTCTGAATTTCCTTTTCATATGAGTAAAAAAAAGATGGCACACAGATGTAATTGTTCTGCCTCCTTAAAATTTTCTTATAGTAGTGTGGTCTTAAAACTTTATTAATGAAATCCAAACTTCATTCGTGCCTCCATTAAACTTGAAGGTTCAGTCAGAAGGTTAGAATAAGCTTCATTTGGAATTACATCCTCTGCTATTATCTGTGATAGTTGTAATGTAGAAAGAAATAGAAACTTTGCTATAGGGAAAACCTTTCATCTGTGGTCAAAAAAATCTTTGACTCCAACAGTCTTTTTCTTTACACTATGCAAATCCTTTGTCATTTTCTATGAGAAAGTATCACAGAACCTTTTAAAAAAAAATAGTCTAGTCTCTCTGCATAGTGATACTGGCCAGTTGGAATTCAGCTTGCAAGAGGGTTGTGCGTGAAGCTAGAAAGATCTGTACTTCCATAGTATTCTACCTTCATACACTTCACTGTTTCTTGTGTCCTGTCTGAAAGAAAAGTGGCTTAATTTTAAGTAGTGTAGTTACATCCACTTGTGTTATTCGTAATCAGGTAGGCACTAATTTAGCCAGTGTGAAAACACAGAGGCCAGTGTGGAGGGAAGTACTGGTCCTGTTTGCTTTTTTTGCTACTAGGTGTCATTTAACAGAAACATTCTTATTCAGAAGAATTGACTGTGTTAGAACCATACATAATAGAATTGCCTTGCCTTTAAATCACCTTGAATGAAGGCAGATTCTGGTCTAGATTTACCTGTATGCTTTTACTGGTTTTGATTGTTCCATATGCATAGGACAAAATGATCACAGACAAGTCTTAAGTACTTGGTTAAATGAGTAGCTTTATGGCAGATTTCCTTTACTGAGGCAGTTCAAACTGTGTAAAATAGTGAATTTGGTCCAGTGAGTCTTAAATAAATTCAGAACATACAGTTATATACAGCTAACATGGACAAGATTCAGGATTCACTGCACTAGAGGTTGTGAAGTAAACTGAAGAGTAATTCATGCAATACTGTGCAATTCAGTCCTCATTCCTTGGCAACAGCAATTCTGATGGTCTCTTTACTGGAAATAGATGTTGCGTCAAGACAAATTGGGCTCCTAGCGAGTAAGAATTAAGTCAGTGCTAGCCAGTTAAGTAAAATGAAATTTTTCCAGTCTGATACTTTTCACTGATTCAGAAAATGGTTTTCAGGCGTAATCTGGATATGACATGCTCCAGGAAGTATTCAGTGCCAACTGAAACTACAAGCCTAGGGCATAATTTTTTCTTAGAGGAAGAATAATGGTCTTTAATATATACCATTCATACAGATAGGTGGCAGAGTACTTAATAGGCACCCTATGTTATTCACTAGCAGAGGAAGGAATTTTGTGAAATACACCTCTAGGAGTATAATAATTAATCTTGAAGAATGAGATTTTCTTCTTCTCACATACAGCTTATCATCGTGAGACAAGATTTCTCTGCCTTCTCTGATCCCTCCATCATGCTGTCTCAGGGAACATGCAGGGTCTGTGTGTCACAAGTCATTGCCCTTACAGAGTTTGTTCTGATGAGACTATTCAACTACAGATACCCATCATTAGTTGGTCCTGCATGAAAGAAACAGCATGAATCATGGAAAACTATTTACTTGTATGAAATTCAGGTGCAGTTTTAGAAAAAGGGCAAATAAAAAGGAAAATCTGGTATCCTAATTCCTCTGTCCACAACTTCATTTATGATGCTTCTCCATTACTGTTGTGATTTGTGATTTACCACAATAAGTCTTTTGATATTGAGCTGATGTAGTGCTTCCAAGCTGTCTTGTCATCTGAATATATTAAAGAAGAAATATCTTTTTGGGCAGTTGGGATATTTGCCGTTTCTACTTTGTAGAAAGTACCTTGCTCAAATTTAGTTCCTTTACAAGTAATGCATTGAAAGAAGATTTACACGAATTTGAATTACCTCCCATTGACAAGTAAGAGCTATTTTCTTAAAAATGCCCTGAGAAGTTATGGAAGAGCACTTGCTTGGTAAACTTTATTAAGCATGACTTTGTCAGTCTCACCAGTTACATTCCTCTTTGCTCTAACTACATCAGGATAATGTGAAAAGCCACAGCCCAGTGGTTTTTGTAATTACTTAATCTTCCCATATTAAAACATAACAAGTACAATTAGATTAACAATGTAACAATTTTAAAATCTGAAATTTCAGTGTAGTAGTTACCAGTAAACTGCTAGTAACCAGTTACCAGGTTTCATATCAGGTATCTGGAAATGTACAGCATGCAAATATTTCCACAGAAAGCAAGCTGGCCACAAAAAAACCAAAAGAAAATCAGAAACAGGATGTGAAAACTTTCATTGGATGAAGTATTCTGGCCATTGGAAATCTATTTTTGAAATATGTCAAAACATTTTCCTAATTACACATGCCAGTATATGCTTTTCAAGGACTTCTTTTTCTTTTATGGCAGCATTGATATGAAGTAAGAAAAATATGAAATATGTGGAAAAAGAAACAGATTAATGTTTTATCCTAGACTTATTTTCCACCCAAAACCGTATCCCACACTAGGAACAGTGACTTTGTCCCTGGAAGCTGCTTTGAGTATTATGGTTTAAAGGAGTGTTGTTCACATAGAAATAATCTTTGTGTATAGATTTTAGGCCACAAACTATCATAGCCAGATGTCACAGAGAATCTACATCTAGGAAGAATCTGAATCCCTAAGGAAAGAGGTTAAAATGTTAAATTACGCAAGCAGGACACGCACTATCACAGGATTGCCACTGGCCCTGTGTTGATATAAAAAGATTGTTAAGCTTGATCCAGAGCCAGTTTATGGCTATAAAAGAGCCTAAAGTTTCCAGCTGTGAACTGAGCCAGAAGAAGAAGAGAAGGATGTGCTGGATGATCATTTAAAGGTCATGCCTCTTAGGATGGTGTGCTGCAACAGAGAGACGAGCAAACAATGCCTCAAATTGCAGGACAGTGTCAAGCAGCTGCCAGCTCCTTTTGTTTCCATGTTTCTATTGCTTTTCTATAGATTCAAATATCTGAATAAGCCTAAACTGACAACAGAAGAGAGGAAGATGTTTTAAAGAGATGTATTTCTAGCTCCTGTGCAAGTAGAATTACAATGTTTTGGCCAATAAATGATGAGAGATGAAAGTATAATTTGTTCATTACTCACAAAAGGCCATATGTATCACCTACATATTTATACATATAATACACACAGACACCACTGATCATGCTTATCTAGAACCCTTATCTGATGATCAGTAAATGGCTCTTGTTCTCATGTTACTTCTTGCTCTCTCTGAGTCAGTGAGGAGGTAAATATTTATTCTCCTGCAGATTGGTCAAAGCTATGCAGAAATTGCAATGTTTACATCTGGGGCTCATATGTTAGTGCCCCTCAGCTAAAGTGGTGGTGAGAGCTTGTCTTTGTTCTGTTCCAGTGCAGGAGAAAACAAGCTCATTTAAACCACAGGTGGCTGCCTACTGCCTATAGCTGGAAAGGCAGTGGAAGAAAAGTACTAGCAGTGGTTTTGGAAGCAAGGCTATTACACATACCCATATATTATTGAATTTTCCATGTTTTCCTTGGCACTGAAAAAGAGGACTACTTTGTTCCTGCCTGCACCTTACTTTGGCCACATCAGTGGGAAGAGTATACCCTGGACAGCAAAATATGCTTAAGTCTGTATGGTTGAATCATGGGGACTGCGATAAACAGAGGCAACAATAAAAACAAATAACATAGACAAATATAAATATTTCTAAGCAATTGGCCAGTCCTCTTTTTTTGTGTTCCTTTGCTCCTATGAATGGAGAGGACTCTTTTGGAAGTATGAAATGTGGAGTCAGGCTATGACAATTCATGACTCAGTTGATCTGAGCCAGTTCATACCAGCAGGTAATTTGTCCCTGGAGAAATAAGGTGCCAAGTTTAGAGGTAACAGTGATTATGTTGCTTTCATAGCCTTAGGCTTTTAAAGGTTTTAAATCATAGAAAATGCTGAGTTGGAAGGGACCCATCAGGATCATCATATCCAACTGTGCCGGACACCCCAAAAATCATGGCTTGTGCCTGAGAGTCTTGTCCAAACATTTCTTGAATTCAGACAGGCTTGGTTGGTGCTATGACTAATATTTCCTATTTTTTCATAATAGCAGTTTAGAAAATTCTACCACTGATTTATCTTGTCTTTATGGACTTCAACTGTATAATCAATTTTTTCTGCCATGATATGGGTATTTTCTGCTACTATTTTTGCCACTTCTGGACTTTCCCCAAAACACACTATTTTGTTTTCAAATGCAATTGTTTTTGAAACAAAACAAATCCCAAGCAGGGATTGAATTCTTTAAGGATATAGTTTTGTCACATTTAGGTTTTTTCCATCTTAACAAATTTTAGAAAGTACTGAGGGAAAATTATTTCTATGGTTACCAACATATGGAAGCTTAGAGCTCTGGAAAGACTACAGACATTTAAAGAAATAAAATACCCCAGATTTATAAAATGCAGATTTGTAGAGGCAACAAAGAGCACAAGGTGCATAACAGTAATTTTGACTTGATATTAAAATCCTGTATGTGGTTGCTATTTATGAAAAAATGTATTGAGCCAATAAATACAACTATATGTCAGTAACATAGGTATAAATTGCCAGAAAAATTCAGGGCTCATCAGAAAACGTTGTGTTACCAAATATTTTATGAGAAATGTGAAGCCTATCCTGGTGATTGTTCTTTTTATAGTGCAGAAAAGTAGCACTAAATAAAAGCGGACTTCAGGAGAGATCTTTTTGACATTGCAGTGTTGCAACTGAGACAAAAATCTGACTTTTAAAAGCTTTTAAAGGCTCCATCTTCCAAAAATCCCTGAAGGTAATATACAACATTTGTCTTCATGCTAAAGGAACAAGCTGTAAAATAGCATAACTCCTTTCATGCTTCAAAAGGCTAAGAAAGTAAATGTCTTCAATAACCAATATCCATCAATTGGAAAGAAGGAGACTTTCAAAATTATCTCTTGCCGTAACAGTTCTTCCCACTCCTTTCGGAATTCAATATATGTTTTCAATACTTTTTCAGACATGACAAACATTGTTCTAGCTGAGACTGATAGAAAAGGCCTTTTTTTTTCTTTCATTAGCCATCTCTGTGTGCAATTTGTTAAAAAAACATGCACTGTGTCTTTCAGTAGTCCATCCTAGAGGTTACGGATTTTCCTGGGCTTCACCATTCACGACATTTCTTCCTCCCATTGAGGATATATATGTATATTTTGGATTATAGCCTTCTTCCTCTCATCCCAGAATTACGTCTTTACAAATTGGATCTCACGTAATTATCTTCTGCCTGTGTTACTGCTCTGTTTGTACACCTCTGTATAGTTCCTCTGTATATGCCAGTTAGGGTAAATTGCTACAATCTGCATGCTGATTTCTTCCTTTTGGGAATTATAAATGAAGGAGATAAACAGGAGCAGATGTATCATCATTAGACACATCTCTGATTCAGTGTTGCTGTTTATCATTACTCAGTGTTTACAATCATTTAGCCAAATTTCAAACCACATTATTGTGTTTGCAGCTAAGCCAAATTAAATTGTATGGATATTTCTAGTAGGTTTGCATGAAACAAAGTATTAAATATTGAGGAAAACCTATCAAATTCACAAACAGTCCTTCTCCTGAGTGCTGTAAGTCTGTGTTTGGAAGGCATATAAGCAACAATTCAAGAACCCTCTTGTTCTTCAGATGGTCCTTGTGCAAAAGGAAATCTCAGAATTGTGTTTATCAATTTTTGTTTAAACTTTTCACTGTCAGAGATATAAGAGAAGAACATTTTGGAAAGTCATTCCTGTTTTTCACAGTTGTTCAAGAGAGTTAAAATGACATGAATATGGAGATCTGCAGAAAAAAAAAAAGGATTCTAGACGAATGGCCATTTTTAAATACGCAGCTTTGAGATACAGTTTGTTCATTGCTAACTTTGGATGAAAGTGGGAGGAGTTTTCTTTAACTGGAAATAAGAGAAAAGCCAAGCAGTTAGATTATTTTAATAAGGTGGGGGGGGGGGGAGGGGGAAGGCAAAACAAAGAAGCACTGAAGCTACCAGCTGGGTGTGGGTTTGGGGGGTTTGAATTAGAAAACTGTTAGATGCCTATTTCTTTTGAGAGGGGAAATAGAAGAAAATAGATCTCTCTTTTCACCAGATGGAAGAGAGAATGAAGAATGACTCAGGAAATGAGTTGAAAATTTCTGAGTAGTATAGGATGCAGAAGAGAAAAACAGAAAAATGTCTTTTCAGAAAGGATTACAACAACAAAGTTCTAGAGCAGGATTACCCCCAGTGTCATAGGTCAGTGTGTTTCCATTGCTTTCCTCACTGTGCTGCTTGCCTAAGTCCAGATTTTTCAATTAGTTTCATTTACATAATTCTTAGAGTCTGATTAGGCAATTGTCAGGTACAGCTCAGCTGATATATACGAAAAAAAAAAGTGCTTGATGGAATAAACTAATTGCCAATAGAATGAAGACTTACTAGACAGAGGCTTTAAATATATTGACTTGAAAGAAATAATTTAAACAATCATATTGTGATTTTCCGAGTGTAAAACAAAGCTCTTCATTCATCCTAATGGAATACTTAGAATAGATGGACTTTCATTAAAAAGGTTTGACCTAGGACATTTATCCTCACAATTTCAACATTATAGACCACATAGAAAACAGTTAGAAAACAGTTAGAAAAAATTAGCAGGAAATATTTGTAAAGTTACATCAACAAATTGAGACCCATTGTGTTCCCCAGACAGTGATCTGATAGTAAAAAGATGTCTGTGGGATTTGAAAACAAAATGAAAACTGGCAAGGATATCAATCTGAATCCCTTTTAGAAAATTTACCTCTTCCTCTAGGCTCATAAAAATTAAATAACAACCAGAAAGTTGCTATTTGTGATAAACAAAAGAGAGATGGCTAACCTGATGAAGTGGGAGTGACTTCCCTTTTCAGTGACTACCCTTCACATTAGGATGACTTCAGGCACAGGTTGTATAACTTCAGCTCCTGGATTCTCCTTCATCTACTCTTGCTGGTTAACAGATAATATATAGAGGTTTATTTAAATGTAGCCTTTGAAGTTATATGACAGACTGATATGCTAAACAGAAGCAAGTAGAGAGCCAGTTTTGTCTGGCAATTCTTCTGCCCACGCCCTTGTAGCTTTAATATCTGGGAAAAGTTTTTGCTCTTTGATGAGAGGAAAATGATGCATTTGTTTTGGGATGGCAACTCAGAGCTCAGTTATTACATATAAATCTCATCTCAGCAATATTTTGGCTTCTGATATTTTAAACAAAATTGTCTTGGCTTGAAGTGGATGTTGACCTTATGAGGGATCAAGTCAGCCTTCCTGTTGTTACTTGCAGTGAGCACATATTTTCTCTATCTCTTCATACTCAGGATTTATCTGACTGCCACTGTAATGTGAATGAGTTGTCGGGGGTCAGTGTTGTGATTCTAACCCTACAAAAAGTAAAATTTACTTGTAAACTCTTCACCATGTTATTCATTTTTCTTTCTGACGTCTAGCAATCTTATGGGGATTTGTTATTTGAAATGTGCTAAATTCACTGGCAATATTTAGACCATATAGTTTTATCAGTTTGTGAGAATTATGGATACTTACAATTATAGATTAATTCTGCCTACCACATAGAGAGAAGCTGGGTTGAAATAAGAGATGTGAAAAGGTGTGTAGGAGCTGTCTGATCTTTAATGCAAGGCCTACGGGTCATTTGGACTCAAGGGGCAGATAGTGGGAAGGGTGCAGCCCTGGTGGAAACTCCTCATTACAAAAGTGTTGTAACACACCACGGTACACGTCAAACCACTGGGGCTAAGTGAATCATAACTTTCTAAACCTGAATGTTCCAGAGAGCAGTGCCAATAACAAGGGATTGGAAAAAAACCCTCATTTCTTTTTCAGGGGGGGTAGAATACTTTCCACAGTCTCCTAGATGTTCCTAGTTTAGCTTAGAAGTCAGTGTGGTCAAAAGAAGTAGCATCTTTCAGTTTTAATGGAAAGCATCTCTTTTTTCTTTCTGCCATTAAATAGTGATACTAACTTGTAGCCATCCACTTGCAGAGACTGCAGAATAGAGACTAGTAGACTTAATTTAGACTTCTGATGAAGGACAAATATTCTTTGTATCTTTTTGAAGACTATAAATATACCTTGCCGAACATAAACCACCTCCATTTTCTCTGGAGCAGGAATCCAGAACTGAAACCTTTTAAAGCATTCTGCAGCTTCAGGTAGAACAAAATTCTTGTTTCCTCTCCATGGAAATCAGGAAAGAATACATTGAAATGCCGAATACCAAACTTGTATAAAATTTTCCATGATTTGTTGATCTAAACTGAATAGAGGGATGACTGAACTAGCAGCACTATTCTCGTTGCATTTCTTTTTGGGAAAGCAGCAAAAGAAAGCCATATGCAAGATACAAAACACCAGAAGTTTCCACGTCACTGAGATTTTCCCAGGGGCTGTGAATTGGCTTAGGGTACAATAATCCTACCAAAATCTGTAAGTCCCAGATCATTTGTTAAAGAATCAGGTCTTCTGGCCTTGCTGAGGGAGGGGGAAAAACCCTGTGTGGTTAAGCAATCTGAGTGAAAATACAGCTAGTGCAAAAAAAAAAAGTGAGCGAAAAAAGCTAGCTAGTGCTTACGCCTAATAAAGAAATCCAGTCAGTGATGCAAAAGAATATTTTAATTTACGTGGAAAGACTTTTCATGACCTTTTTTTATGCAACATCTCATTACCATAAGTTATAAAGAATGTAAAACATGGGCTTAAAACAAAGCTTCATTGGAAAACATTAGAAAAACCAATAAAAGTATCATGTAGAAAATATTTGGAAAACACATTTGCAAAGCACCTATTGCTTAATTCCAGCAGCTTTCTGTGTTTGCTTTTAGAACTAGCCATTTCCAGTAAGCAATCTATTTCGGGGAAGAGAAAGCCCTCTCGTGAAGTTTGTGGGCAGAGGCAGCTGTTCACTTCTTTGCCACAGCTCAGAAATGAAGTGCATGTTGGATCCCTGCCATCCCTCTCAAGCTGTGTGAATGAGCAAACACTAATGTGGCTTTGGCACCTGTACCTGCTGTGTCCTTTCTGGGGCTTTATTTGTTCTCCCTTACAAACTATAAGCATCTGCAAAAATGCACTGTTTATTTCTTCTTGAGTTACAGGGTACTTAATGTACAAAGAATAATGCCATTAGAACAGAGAATAAGGAACAGACCTGGACTACACAAAGAGATCTGAAAGGTTCCCCAACCACTCTCCCCCAGTTATCTCAATGGGTGGAAGAAAGAATGTTTTGGTATACGTCTTTCTGTGGATGTTTGCCAGGATGTCGTCTTTTTGCTGACATCTGCTTTAGTCAAGCTTCTCTTTTCAGGCTCTTCAAGATTTAAAATCTCGTTATCCTGTCTGCTGAGTAACCCACTCAATTACCCAGCAAGTCAGACAAGGTGGTTTGCTCTCTATTATTAGCTCAGCTTTTGCAGTTCTAATTCCTTTGAAGTTATTTACAGCAAGAGTTTTACCTTTGCCATTTTCCTTATTTTTTCTGCTTAGTTTCTCTATAGGGTTCTTTGCACTTCATCCTATCTCAAGAAGACAATCATAACCAAACAGGATGGTGAACTGCAGTCTACTTCATCAAGTCTCTGAAAGCAACGCTATTTTCTCCTCTTCTTCAGTCCCAAGTGGCTATGCCTTTGAATGCCTCCTAAGGGTAGCGCTTACAGTGTCAGTCATGTCAATGTCACATAACAAATGTTACTCATCATTAGATCTTGTGCCTTACTTAGCATGTGTAACACTACAAAATTTGGTGTGAAAATTTCACAGCAAAACTATGCCTACACCACAGCGGTACCAAGTGTATTATGAAAACAACCACACCATCATGACTTTTCCACAGCAAAGTTTGTTTTACTCCAGTTTCTCCAGAGACCCGTTTTCTTCCACATTTGCTGATACCAGTCATAAGACTGACGTGACTTTGCTTTTTTTTCTGACATACCTCCCCTTAAGCTTTCAGCTTTCCTGCTTCTCAACTTTCCTGCTGACAGCCATCACTCCTGCTGCTTGTTAGAGTTATACTTATTACCTGCCTGTCAAGATGTGAAAGTTCTTGAGTCTTAGCAATTTTTGAGGTCTTTCCATCACATATCAATCAAGGAATTTATGTTTACTGGAAAATGTCAATGGAAAGAGTGCTGAGCTAGAGATTGTAGCCTGTGAATGACTTAAATTTAAGAACTGTTTTTCTAAAAACTATTTTTTTCAACCACTTCTCCCCAAGGGGAAGAAGAAATCCAGACCTTGCTGTTTGCTTTTCTCTACAAAGTAGAAGTACTGTGTGTATATATATTTTCAGCATCTTACAACACAATTCAGAATTTGTTCAAAGGAGGACAGGGACCAGCATGGGATGGACCTTGCCTTGTATCACTGGCATTGGCAAAGGAACAAGTTCATGTTACATTATGCAAATACACTGCAAGTGTGTGCTTCTTGCTAGTCTGCCACTCACTGGGAAGACAGCAGGGAAACAAACACAGATTAAAAAGAAGGAGACAGAGAGGTGATGCCAAATGAATAGTGGACAAACACTTGTAACTAAGACAGTATCGTGAATACAGATTATTTCACTGATACTTTTTGGATTTGCTCCCTCATTTTTCTAAAACCAATAAAGGAGTGCAGTCAACGTGTATCTTCAGACAAGCAGTTCAGGAGGCTTAGGTTTTTGGTTGGTTTTGCTGGGGGAAACTTCAATACCAATTGTGGACAAATCTATGCTGTTTCTTCTTCAAAGTAACATTTTTTTTCTAAAATTTAAGAACAGTTGCAGTAGAATTGTTGGACTCTGATGAATGCTAGAGAGGAAGAGTGGCTTCATTTACTCAGTTTCATTCACTGCCTCACTGCAGCAATTTGATTTCTGTTTGGTGTATCTTGTAGCAAACTTCACTGTTGCGTCAGTGTAGACTCTAGCTGTATCTACATCATTCATTGCCATTAATCCTAGGACTGCCTATAAAGTAAAGTGAATTTAAATGACTACCTTCTGTGCTAGTACAGGAACTATTTACTTTGCCCCGTGTTACATTACTGTTCGTTTTAGTTTCTGTATTACATAGGCAATCCCTCAGGTAGAAGATTTGGGACTGGATGAGATATGGAATTTGACCATGCATTCCACAATAATGCATTCTCACTGGTGTCTAAGTGAAGGAAAAAAAATATCTGTCATCTGCTATTCTTGTGTATTTCTAAAAATAAATGGAGGATTTTCATCTTTGGAGTGCTAAGTCAGTCTGACTTGAAATCATATACTACAGCATGCTGTGTTTTAAGGAAGAACATAAACATGTCACAGAAGAGAATAATTATGTGTATCCTTCTACAGCTACCTACACCTATACTATATTTATAGTATAGGTGTAGGTAGCTGTAGAAGGATACGCTATATATATATGATATATATATATCTCATACATGTACACAATCACACATGCGTACAAAAGCATAGAAAAAAAGAATGCAGTTGGTCCAGTTAATGATTTAGGGTTCAAATCCAAACTAGACAGACATTTTTGTTTGTGAATAATTTATGTGTTCTTTTTAAAGATGCAGTGTAGAAATGTTTCTCAAAACAAAGGAGTGGGATGATGCAAGCGAAAAATCAAGGCATCTGAAAGCTACCTTTCTATTTCTATTCAGTTGTAAATATCACTCTTGCTGTTTTTTCTCAGGTGTATGTACTATTTAATGTTGTGGACTCCCTGTGAGTTCGATTTCCTATTTTGAAATGCAACTATTGCAGAATAATAAAATAAACAACAAAAAGAGTCAAGGCTCTGGGATTCCTAGACTATACTTTGGGCACATTTTGTTTTGTAATTACTCTTATTTAATGGTTATTTTCATCTGGTTTAAACTGTAACCTTTGACCAATCTCAAATATTTGAGAGAAGAAAACAAGTTAAAAAAAAACCAAAAAAAACAACAAAAAAAACCCTAGAAGTATTTTAAGAAGAACATTATCAAATTTAAAGGAAAAATTCTTCATGATGCTTTTAAGAAATAATCTATATTTAAGTTTATCAATATTGCTCAAAAGCAGAGAAGGAAGTGATGTAAAAATGTCCAGAACAATACAGAGATATGTGTCTTTCTTAGAGGAGACCATAAGGAACATTGAAACTGATTAATATGTCTTTACTAACACATTGCTTAGGTCTGAAGTGGGGTCTCAGGGACAAGGATGTGAGTGCTCACACCATTATACCAATGCTAGCTATCAATCCCTGCTATGAAGCTTTGGCCAACTAGGAGTCTGCCAAATTGTGACAAGTATGCAAAGGGACCATTCCTGTGTGCCATCTCAATACACCTACCACTGCAATGACACTGTTACACCTGCACTACCTGGCTAGCCTTTATCATGCATCCTAAATTCTGGCACTATTTGACTAACTTCAGTTTCCAGTTATCGATTGTATTAAGCCTTTCTCAAGAAATCTGAAAATTTCCACAGTATCAGTATTTTCATACACAGACATTAGAGTAGACCTAAAAATTTCTCTTTTTCTGGTTTTAACATCTAAATTGCAGTTAAAATTGTGTTCACAATCAGCTTTTAATTGGGTGGATTTGTTTTTTTCTGGTATATCACTAGTGTATAAGTATGACATATTACATTTATCAACTGTGCATCTTGAGTTTAGGAAATGTGCACAGTATTTGCCAGATGAAGCTTAGAACCATGAAAGAATTAATTCTGAGCTAGTTCTGAGTCAAAAATATATTTTTGAAAAATTTTTTACAGAGTCAATTGCAATTCTTTCAATGAAAAATAAGACATTTTGAGAAAAAAAAATAGAGAGCAAATAGTTGGAGTTTTATCTCTTAACATTTTTCCTCGAACTGACATGTCAGAATAGATTACTTTCCTTCCAAATCCCTGCCTAAATACTTCTGCAAACTGTTTAGAGCAACAGCTCAAATTTCTTCTTTTAATACTATATTTTGTTTAATAAATGTTTCCTCATTTAAAAATTTTGTCTTATTTCCTTTGGTGCAGGCAATTTCTATAGTGTATGTTTGTTACTCTCTTTCTCTAAGATGGACTTAAATGACCTTCTAAATTTCTGGTTTTGAACACCATTAGCAATGTCTCATTCTTAGGAGGCACTCTTAATAATTTTCCTTTTTTTTTGTTTCAAGAAAACTGACCTTGTTTTTTAAATCATTTGGGGGAAAAAAAAGGCACTAAAATTCTTCATTCCTTTTCTCTTGTTTAATGTTGAGCTGTTTTGGTTTTCTTTTTGGCTCCATGCTTTATCCCCTGTCATTCCACAGGGAAAGTAAAAATTGCATCAACTTTGATAAAGTGATCTCATGGAATTTCCCTTTTCCCTAGACCTTTTCTGTGGAATTTATGATAGGGATGAGTGATCCAGTCCTTTCACCAGCTGCCTTTGTTGGGTGTGGAGAAGGGAAGGTCACATCTGGAGGGTGTAATTTTGAATCTCTAAAGCTGAAATACCATGCAAAGATTTTCACTCTGTGAGGTTAAACATTCTTGAAGGGCAAAACTCTCAGCTGCTGATAGAAGTCTCTGGTCTACAAAGAGGTGTGATGAAACAACTAACTATTATCTGCTTTCTATGCATCCCACCATTCACCTTTTCCAAGTGGTTCATAATCATCTTACCATGAGTTTCCTGAGTGATAGGTCAAGAAAGGCTGATCAAGTTCTGGGTTTTGTCTTTGGGGATATTCCAGTAGCCTTCATCTCCCAGTTCATTTTTTAAAACTAATTTATAAGTAGCTTTCACAAAGAAGATGTATCACAGGAATTTTTCTTGGCTGTACTGAGATAATATCAGAATGCAAAACAATAAGCCTGGGTTTTATGCTGTCTAGATACATTATGTTTATAATTATTATTACTTAGTCATGGCCAATTAGGGTTTTAATATGAACACAAAGCATCTCCCCAGATTGGATTCGGAATTGAATGCTAAGTACTGGTCTAGACTTAGAAGTTTTACTGGCTCACATCAGTCTGTTAGTTAAGTAATATATTTTCCTGATTGAGCTGTGCTGGAAGGAGGCCTAGGAGTTATACCCATAAAGGGTCTTTTGCCAGTATAGCTTTTACCCTTTCTTTAAGCAAAAGTAAAACCTATGGCAAAAAAAAAAAAAAATAAAAAAAAAATCCTTTTCTTAACTTTTTTAGGTTTTGGCTGCTGTGCCTACATTAGGTGGATTTGTTTTCACTCCCTGGGGCACCACAAGCCTGTGTGCTGGTGAAGGCAGACAGTAGACTTGTCTGTAATCTTGTCTGACCTTATTCCCACAAATTACACTGCACACTGTCACACCTGCTTTAAAAGCCATCTGGGCATGATGACTCTCTAATAACCTGGTAATGGTATATGAAATGATTTTACTACAAGGAAAAAGAAGTTTAAAATTTTCATCCTAGCCCACAAGAAGTGTCTTATATGGTAGCAGCTGAATAGACTGACTGTTGGCTTTTTGCTAAGACATTACACAGAAGCGTCCCAGCAACTCAGTCTTGCTAAAACTCACCTCTGTTTCGCCTCTACGCCCAGCCACCCCCTCCCACCCTCTCCCTTCAATTTTAATTTGATGCAATTAAAGCTGATTTTGCCATTGCTTTAAAGTGTCTAGACAATCCCATGCTCATATAAACACTCCAACACTTCACACCACTGCCTGTATTGTCTTACCTTTGTTCAGATTTTGGCAAACAAAGCTACCCCAGAGCATTTGCTGGGTCAGATTTCATCATTATGTCTGGTTAGGGTCTAAGCCAAGCAATCTTTACCCATGATAGCAGCTGTTATCCTGTTCGGGTCAAGTAAGGTATGATTTCCTATTTTCCTTAAGCTAAAAATGTGTGTTGAATCAAGACTGGTAAGACAGGTGAGCACAGGCACTGCATGAGGATCTCTAAGACACCTACAGCTGTAATTATTGATCAGTACTGCTTTAATTGTGAGATAAAGACTAGAAAATGTATTACTTTTTGCAGGCATCAGCTACCATTTAATGCATAAGGTATCTAGTAAATAAATGCTCCCTTAACAAAAAAAAATCGGTATTTCCTACTTGAATTCAATTGCAATTTTGAACGGAATTCATCCCTTATTTCTTATTCTTGTCAATGTTTGTTTTCTTTGCAGGGAGGGAAGGGGAGATTTATATAGCTGAATGCAGTGATGCCATTTTTTAAAATAAGGATAGATGAGTTTGCTTTCTGAAAGATTGCCAACAATAACTAGATCAGAGACAGTTCACCCTCTTCTTTTTACAAGTGATTTATGAGACAGTATTTAATGAGGTCAGATGGCCCTGAAGAAGAGAAAAACCACAGTGAAGCAAAATAAGCAGGAACAGTAGGGAAATCTTAGGATATCATATAAGAGAAAGAATTCAAAAGCCATGGTGGAAGAAATGAGCCGTGAGAATTATATTTTTGACTAAAACAGCTCTATCGTTTCTCATATACCACTTGATAATTTGTTTTATTTGTATAGTATCAAATGGGTACCAAGTGCTGCGTACCAAAAATGCTGTACCAAATGCTGCATTCATAACTGTACTAGCATAGTGTTTGTCTACTGTTTTTGAGCCCCAAAGCATACACAAATTTGTTATGCTATTTATGATTGTAGTAAAAAAAATTGCTTTATCTTTATGTTATAAAGCAGACATCTTGTTTGATGTTATTTATGCAATTTCCAAGATTTGCATTTTTTAGTTTTTGCACTTTTTATTTGACATTTTCATGATGAAATAAGAAAAAAGGTTCTTCACCCAGAGGGTGGTTGGGCACTGGAACAGGCTTCCCAGGAAAGTGGTCACAGCACCAAGTCTGACAGAGTTCAAGAAGCATTTGGACAATGCTCTCAGGCACGTGGTGAAATTCACGTGGTTTTGTTGTTTGGTTTTTTTTTTGTTTTTTTTTTTTTTCCCCACACAGGAAACAAAATCAGTACTGCTGGGTTTTGAAAATTAAGTGTCAAACCCAAAATATGTAGTGAGCTAGAATACTGACTTCTCATGTACCAATTACTTTTTATGCAAAGATATGGAAACTAGTTGGTAGAACAATTTACTGTTTCACAAAAACTTGACACAGTCTGTTTCATACTTAATGAAAAATGACACCCAGGTACTAAAAGGAAAATTAATACTGAAAGCTTTCCAGTGGACATGCAATCAAACAGCAGGTAGCAGAGAACAAGAAGTGTTGTTCTTACACAGTAAATTCAATTCAGATGAAATTAATGTTTCCCCTGGAATTCAAAATATTTAAAAGTGTAAACATTTCATTGCCAGTTTGAAACCTGGTACTTGTGCTTATTGACATTCACAGCATTGTATTAAAGTTACAGATTTTTTGTTTCCAGATGGATAGTTAGCCTTTTTATCTAAAAGCAAAGTATACATATTCTTCTGAGTTATGATGCAGAACTTATGCTTCAAACAAGGCATCTATTGCAACTGAAACAGGAAATCCTACTCTATTATCTTCAGTCTCCTGCAGATTTTTTAAATATTAGAAACCTGACCCCGACATGGAACAGACCTTCCTAGGCTCTGCATGGGGAATGAAGCTTGAAGGAAGTTCCCATATGAGTGTTAAACTTCCTCCAGTGTCCAGCTGAACAAAGAGCAGAAAAGATGAGACATGAAAATACTTCCTAACTGATGTTGATGTTAGCTATACACATACTGACATAGAAGGCAAGCAATTATAATGAAACATATAAGCTTTACTTCAAATTATAATGACAGAACATTGGAGGTTGTGCTACCAGCTTGTATATCTCAGCATAGACTATGCGTGCCTGCAACAGTGTATGTTCAGCTATTCAGGTGGAAGTCTAAAAGAAGGTTTTAAAAATTAGTTTTGCCATAGCAAGCAAGGTGTTAAAAAACATCAACATATTTGTGCAACACTATTGTGCTTCCCATATCACACTCTGAAAATGAAACATGAATATTGCAGACAAGAAGTATCTGTCAAATAGAGAAGCTCCAACTTGATGAGCTTTACTTCCCCTTCCCTCTCTGAATGAGGTGGTAATGTGAGCAGCCAGAGAGGTAACCTGGTTAAAAGGGGAGAATTGCCAAAGAGAAGATATCTGTGGAAATACCAACAGACAAAAAGTCTGCCAGCCTTGGAGCTGCGAGCCTGAGAACTAAACCCTTGAACCAGAAGCATCCTTGAGTATTGTAGCTGGCATCTTTGAAGTGTGTCTGGATGTCTAGAAACTGATGACGTCCTGAGCCACCATCAATGAGTGAGAAAACAACAGTCTTTGCAACTTGCCATCCAAAAGGTGAAAAATAGACTGGAAAAAAGAGAAAACATCCTAAGAAAGTAAGAACTCATAACTGTCATGGGCTGTTCTAACAGCAAGAACAGAAAAAGAGTCTGGAAAAAAAATGTCCTGAAAAAACAGAAAACATCATTGTCTTTTGACTGACTCAAATGAAAATTAGAAATCAATGGCACCTAATGGCTGTTCAGAGTGGTGGTATCGTATGTCCTCTGATGTCCCCAGGATATAAAAATGACGTAATTTTTATCCAAAATGAGCTTCTCTCTTTGAGAACTTCCTATGCTGAGTGCGCTTTCCCAAACTCTCCATGCGAACTTCCTTGTAACAGGAAGCCTGGGAAGATGAAGAAACCAACTAAAGTGCCTTTTAAATCTGAGGTTTTTTTACTGTATTGTAAACTGGAGTTTGCCTTTTCCCTTTCCCATGGGAGGAAACCCCTTACCTTTCTAATTAGTATGCAAGCCTTGGCCAGGCTGTGTGAAAACTCACCTGATTGGTCCTTGTTATCCCTCCCCTTGAATCCTATTGGCTGCGAAGCCTATAAAAGACCTGGCCAGGCACGTAAACGTTCTCTCTGCTTTTCGGTCCTGATGTGTGGTGTGTGTCTCTTGCTGAGACCTCAGGAGACCACGTGGCCTGACCACGTGGCCCCGAGAAGGGGGCAGGGAAGGAGGGAGCGAACCCCTCAAGTGCTGCCCTTCCTGTGAGATCCAGGGAGAGTTGTGGCTAATTCTGGACCTTGTGTGATGGATCACCTTCGAAATGGGTGTCTGTCTGTTACTGTAACCCCCCTGACCCATCTTCAGGATCATTTCAGTCTCTCATCTCATTTCTGGGATGGGTAGGCATCCCCTCTGGGATCAGTTTGATCTCCCCTCCGAGACAGTTTGACCCACTTCTGAGATCTGTCTAATGTGCTTGAAACCAATATTATTATGAACTTACATGCATATATATGCAAATACATAACCTGTCATAAATAAATCTGTGGTTATATTATCAGTAAGTTTGTTTCACTCATGATAAGATGCTGTTTAGAGTATGGCATAAAATTTATTTCACAGACAGTGATTTTATTTGTTTATGGTACATCATGGCATCACTTTTAAAACAATGAATAGAAAAATAATTGCAAAATAGTCAACTTTATACTACAATTACTATATTTAATGCAAGTTTAATAGGAGAACTGAAGGTAAAATGGTGGTATTTTCCCACTACTTATTCAAATCCTTTTTCTAATATTTGATCACGACTAATGACTAGGTCAAGTCAGTGACTCTTATAGCCAGAATAGAGACGATTATCTGCATCATGCAATCTCTGAAAAAAAAAAAAACAAAACCAAACAAACCCTCATGTAGGCCATACAATTTAATTGCTTCTATATGTGAGACTACATGCTCTAATTTCTTACTAAGTCCTAGCATACCAGATGCAGAGAAGCAAGAGATCAATAGAAATTTCTGGTAGGGCACTTTTTAATTATTATTTTATTTTATTCAGAATATTGGCACCATTTCTTTCCCAAAAGGGGAGAATTTTAAGTCTATTAATATATCTGAACTGTCAAATTAAACAGGGTTTGGACAGCTAAGCATTTTCTGCAGTCTGATTATTCCCTTTAATTTTAATGTTAATTTCTTTTTTCCCCTTTCTCTTTCACACAAACACTAATTAATTTTTGAGAGGAAGGAAGTCAAGATCAAGCAAATTATAGCTAAACAGTATGAAGCAAGTTATTCTGGTCATTTAATAGCAATTTTAATTTAAGGGAACATTTTCTGTCTCATTCAGAGCAGATTACACAATATCATGTGTAATGAATAGCTATAAATTCCCCCTAAATCTAAGATAAGTTAGAGATTGTCATCACTTTCCAGTTTGTAATAAAATATTAATTTCGTTTCATTTACAGTTGTTTTGGGGAAGACAAATTACTATAGTCTAAAGGCCACATTCCTCACTTCCCCCGCACTTGGCACAAATGTTGCTAAAGTTTTACCAATAATGAGTGTTTGGCAACATATCTTTAGAAGAATCAAACAGTAACTTATACCCAGAGAAGTTCTCATGACAGATGTCTAACTGAAAGCTTTGTCCTGGCTGACATCATATGCATTTATTCTCTGGTTAAATCTAGGCTAATCTAGTTAAATCTAAATATTTAAAATGAGAATTTTTGGAGGTCAGTCAGGATTTTGAATGATGAATGCTTCTCTGCAATGCTATGTTTTGCAAGAAATCTCTCCCCAGGTCTTCACATCATTTCTGCTGATAGAAGGAAATGTTTCTTTTGGAAATGCAGTGGATTTCCTAAGTCTTCCTGTCACTTTTGGCTCCCCAGCATGAATGAACAGATAGACATTGCTGCAGAACTTATTGTCATCAATACAAATCCCACTGTTCCAAGTATTCATAGAACATCTACCATGTAGGTCAAGAGTGCATCATAACTCTTCCTCAAATAGTGTCCTAGTAACATTTATGCTGGGGAAAAAAATGCCATAGTGAGAGTTTTCCTGCAGTACTGACTTATAAAAACAATTTAAAACTCCCACAGACCTCTACTTTTTGAACTGGAATGGATGTTGTTAATTTTAAAATGTCTGAAGAAAACAATACAGGACAACCTTATGGGAATCTGCCTGAAGACATCTGGTTTCCCAGGAGCCATGTTGCAGGAAATTAATTCTATGTTAGGGACACTGAAAACCCTGAGATATCCTATTCTGACCTTTTAGGACTATGCAGGAGACCCAGTGGTCCAAGCAGGTCTCAGTAGCTAACCAGAGGATCTGGAAAGAATTCAGGCAGTGAATAGATGCAGATAAGGTAGTTAGGTATTTACATATAGACTAATCACCTTTCTCCTTGTCTCGGTGAGTATTCATACATTTTCTGTGAAGGAAAAGAGGATCAGCAAGCAAAGCAGAACTTCTCCCAGGAAACTTACACTTCATTGAATCATAAAGTCAGCAAATACTGCTTACAGCATTCTAGATCTGAAATAGTAGCCTAATTCTAAATACCAAAATCAGATTGATCCCTATTAATGCACTTGTGGAGAGAAGAAAGAGAAAAGGCAGAGGTGTGCATCTCCTGCTTTACGAGCCTAGGCCTTTTTGCCAAGCACTGTTCAGTTGAATGTGTTCAGAAAACCTCATTCAAACTTAGGGATATTTCTGAGCTGCTAAATCCACATTTTTTGGAGAATAAAGTATGATGCAAATAAGTTCCATCTGAGTGTTTAGCCTGTCAGCACAAGCCTATAGCTCTTCAATATTTCTCTAAATAGGTACAAGGAGCATCCAGCAGGGAGGAGAGAAACAAAGAGGGGAAATGGTGGGAAATCGGAAAGAAGATTGAAGCTGCGTTTATATCTTGTTTTTCAGACAAAAGCTGTCCCTTGAATAGGAAATTTAAACCAAGCAATTCAAGAGCTCTAATTTCAGAGCTTATTGTGCACCCTTATCTAAAAACTTCAGCATTGTGGAGTCATTCTGGACAACACCACTTCCACTGTTTTCCACGATTTCATTATAACTGCAGGCATTTGTGTAGTGGATTTGAGGATAATACACTAGGAGATCAAGGAGAAAGATAAACTTGAAGAAATACACTTTTGAGGCATTTGTAATGCACAGAAGGATTAGGTATCTTAGTGTTGGTTATAGTCTGGATAGCATTTTCTCATAACCTGTTGGAAGCTCTGTTTTGTTGTTGCGCTGGAGTCACAGACTTACCACATTACTATTTCTGTTTATATCAAAGAATCTTTTTTGCAGACTTGGTGACACTCAGTGGTTAAAAGGAGCAGGAGTATGTATCTTTTATAGAGACAGGTGCTGGTATTCAAAGTGTATGATGTGGTCTGAACAGATCTTGCAATGAGGTGCCATGTCTGCACTGGAGTTGCCATATTTGTTTAATCAAGTTCAGTGTCTGGGAAGAAATTTAGAAAATCTCAAGTTCAGTTTCTATTGATCAGTGCTCTTTATTAAGCAACAAATTTTAAACATTAGGGAAAAATAGTTTTGATGTATACACTTTGCTCTTGCAGCTCTATACTATTTTCCCAGATTTTTCTGTTAAAAAAATGGAAGGAGACAATGACAACAAAAGTAAGTTACTGACTGTGTAAGTTTGTCATTTCACTTATGTTTATGCAATTTAATTTGTCTGCAGGTATTTTTGCATTATTAATCACTTCATTCTTCCAAAGCACTTAGGTGATAATTCTTCGTTATTAGGTGGTTCTGTTAAATTTTTGATATTTGCATTATAAAAAATCAAAATAAAAATTACTTGTGGAAAATAAGTACCTATTACCATTCATTGCAAATCAGAATATGTTCTAATGAACAACAAATGAAACATACAACATTTCAATTTTTCTCTGAAAAATTACAGAAGTTTCAGTTAGCAAAGCATAAATGATTTATTTGACTTACTTCATGTTAATGGTGTTGACATAAAGTGTTTTTCTTTTAATAATGTAAACTGTAATTTAACACATATTCTCTCAGGAATCTGCATAAAGATAGAGATTAAACAAAACTGTTTAGGGCAATATCCCATCATGTGTTTATTCATTTCCTTTTACACTTTTCCTTGTTTCCTATTCTGAAGCCACACATGCTTAAAGAACAACCAAAGGCAGAAGGAGAGGTGAGAAAATATAAACAGGTGTGGTAAGGTCAATGCACGCAGCTACCGATTTTCTACATTTCCCTCGTGCATTTGCAGAATCAACTTGATTTACCCTCTCATCATCTCTCAGCCATGGGCAAGTAATTAGAGCCATGGGGATGAGCTTCTTCTTCCCTTTTATGTACGGCTATGAATGCAGAAGGAAATGGCATGAAAACAACTAGGGGGGAATATGGCACCTCCTTGCAATTCATAATCTGCTCTGGCTTGAAATCTGCTGCTGGATAAACAGCTATTTTCTCTTCCCACCCCAACCTCTCTCCCAGCCGGCAGGCCTTGTGGGGTACAGAGTATCTTCTCTGGGTAAGGAGTCACTCAGTGTCTGAAGGATACAGCCCAAAAAGCATTTTATGATAATGATCAGTTTTTAACTGATCTCACAGAAAATTCTGGAAGATACACCTCCTGACTTAGCAGCCTATTTTTGGGGAGGGAGATCATTTTGTAAACAAAATTTCATGTGACAGACACCATTTTTTGCAGGCAGTGTCTGATACTGAAAACCTCTTGTTCCTCACTAGTGAGAACAAAGGCTGTCTCCACTACAAAATACACTTGCAAGCACTGGAGCATGCTGAAGTATTGCAAAAAAATTTAAAAAGTCATCAGATGAGCTTGCCTTCTGCAATTATTTTATTTGATAATACAAATAATTCTAAAATGAAATTTCTTTTATTTTGTGCCAGGTACAAAAATATGAAAATGAGTAGAAAGGCTGTGACCTTCTGCATCTCTAACTACAATTTAAAGATCATTTGACATTAGAAAATAATTTAGGAAATAGTAGTTAAGGCAGTTAACAATAAAGTTAGCTGTGACTAACAACATCTGTTCTGTTTATTTAACCCTAATTAAACAAAGCAAGATAAGAATTATAAACACCGTCTGTAAGAAATATCATACTGGGTCACAGCAAAGAATGACAATCCTGTCAGTAGGAGAGACTTAGAGCAGAGTACAAGAACCAAGGTAAGAACAGAGTGAAACTCTGTGCTTTAGTTTATACTTTGGACTCAAAAGAAACATGCCATTGTAAGTTTCAGTTTATGTCACTTCAAAAAAACCCCTAAAACAAAACAAAACAAAAAAAGCAAAATAACCCAACAAACTCAAGTCAAGCAGAAAGAGATGATGGACAAACAAGTCCTGATGTTGTGATGATTAAATACAATGAAGTGTGACAGTTGATGAAAAACCTAAGAGTGAACAGACTAAAGGCTATTCCTACGGTGAAATGCGCCAGAAACAGAGCTTAAGTTTTCTTATAGTATCTGCTTAAGGGAAATGGGGTTGGCCCACCTCTCAGCACACAATAAAATTTAGGATTACAATTTATAGAAACAATTTTACTTTTAACTTCATAAAGAAATATCAAGGGTTTTTTCAGAATCTAGGGACATTTTAGGCTACCATCTCACCTCATGACAATATGAACTTGCACAAGAATCAGGTTGCCTGGATGTTCCTAGTGAGTTATTGTATTCTTCAATGTGCTTCTCATAATAGAGAAGACTTACTAAGGACAGAAGAATCTCAGAACTTCCTGAATACTTTCAGACCCTGATGAATAGATGTGTGTAGGTGTCATAGGTACCTGAATTGCAGACTTATGCTCTGATTTCTCTTTCACATACGTTATTGCCTTAAGTGAATAAGTTGTTCATTTGTGTCAAAACAGTGGAGTAAAAACTTATGGACATTGGCCAACATGGGAGTAATATTTCTTTCTTATTCTATTACTTTCCAAGGAAGACACTTCCACATAAACTCCAAGATGCTAAGAAATAGCTGGAAGGCAGACCAGAGGACAGTCACTTCCCATAGCATAAATCTCAGCCAAACCATAGTAATTCTTGTTGCTTATTAACACACTGTAAGCCATATTTAGTTTAAAACAAACATTAAAAAGGCAGAGGAGAAAGTTATGCCAGCCATGAGATATTATCAAGACCTAATAACATCCTAATTTGCTCTTCAAAACAAATGTGGTTACAGACTTCACCTGTGTTAATAAATGTAACTCCTTTTTTATGTATAAAATAAGAAACATGCAGCCTCAATACAGTGTGTGAGTTCAGTTAGAAATTGTGGGTTATAGTTCACAGACACAATTCTCATACAACATGTTTGTATTTTACTTATATATTTGAACAGATGTTTGTCATTTCCAAGCTATATGCCTCGGACACCTGTTCTAATCATTGTATTTTTCATGGTTCGTTGCTGAGAGCCTAAAACAACAATCTGCATCTTTCAGCCCAATACTGTGGAACTGGCTTGTCTGTCATTCCCTGATAGAGAAAAGTGGTAAAAATACAAAAGACTAAGTTGTGTCATTGTCAAGACAATGTCTACACTACTGTGTGAGCATACAACCCTAGACAGAGGTGCTTAAAAACAGCACTGATGTAAAGATTTGCAGTCCTGAAAATCCCAGCTCAGACTCTCACAAACCCCTAAAGCACTTGCAGTTTGCAGGGTCATTGCTTTACATTATTCAAGCACCCAGAGTTTTGTTTCCTTGGCTACTCAGCAATTCTTCAGGCTTTTAAATGCTGAGCTGGATGACATCTCTCTTCCGCTCCCAAGTAAGGATACCAGACAACAGGACTGCAATCAAAAGGGCACTCCTGCCTCCATAAGCCAGACTGTTCCTACTTGGACGGTACACAAAGTGTGGCAAAACCTGGGACAGAAAGAGCCAGGAGTTCACTGGGGCAACTTCACAGCTACCATTTTCTTGGGAACTGCATCTGCGACCAGATACTCAGCCTTGGTCCCTTGCCTGAGCTACACCACAGTCTCTGCCCAACCTTGCACCTGCAATCCATCATCTCCTGCACCCTCTGGACTTCACATCTAATTCTTCTCTGTGGTCTTGACAGCAAGGCTCTGGGCTGGCCATGGTCACCATCCCTGCCTGATCCCTGTTCCCTCACTGGATGCTGCTGAATGGACTCTCACTGGGCAGAGCACAGCCCTGTCAACCTTGTGGCCGTCCTTGCCCTCCAGCTCCCTCTCATGAGGCAGCCATCCATCCTAGCACCCTGACACATTAAGAGGTGAATAGTCAGCCCACAGAGAGGTACTGGGTCAATTTCTCTCTTCTGCCCTTATAGAACATCATTCCACACTTGCAAAATCAGAAAGGAACATGAGCTTGATAAAGTTAGACAGAGAGCCCAATAAATAAATAAATTTATTAAATAAATTAATTGGGAACTCGCTGGGGAGAAGAAAATGTGAGAAAATTTATTCCCCTGCTCTGAAGGGGAATGCTCTCAAGCACTTAACTGATAAGCAGTTAATGGACAAGGAGGTAGACTTTCCTTGTGTTCTTCCCAAGAGGGATTCCTGGTTGATGTGTGGTTCAGCATCATTCACAGGTCCTTCCTGAGAAGTGTGTGTAGTGTAGAAGTGGGGACATTGAGAAAGTTTGTATTGCCTCAGTTCAAGGAAGACCCTTTATCTGTTCTGTTATACTCAAGAAAATTCTAGTACTAGCTGGTGATGAGAAAGGAAGAGAAGAAAAGGCCCATGAGCCCCAGAGAAGATCAGAGTTGAAAGAATCCTCTTTGTCCAAGGATTTCCTCCTCACCAAAGGCAGGTGATGGCTGCTTTTTGGGTAAGTCTTCTTACAGCATCCACATTGGTTGGAAACACACTTTGAGACCCAGGTCTTTCCACGTGTACTTTTCCTGTACACAGAGCCTGTGCATCTGGTATCCTTTTTGAGATCTAGTGTTGCAATGCTTACTGCTGCAATTAAGTCCCATTTTTGTTTTCATACCCTTATTTCTGTGTTAGTAGCAGTGTCTGAATAAGGACATGACCTCAAATGCTAAATATTGTATCCTTATCCTCTCTTACTCAAATGGATGTGAATTCTAAGAAGAGAATTTGGAGTTCTTACTTCAATAATGTTGCTATTTCCCCCCCTGGGGCTGCCCCAGTGCCACAGGCTGCTGCTCCTGGCTGAGGGTGGGATGGGTCCTGCCCTGCTTTCCTGGTGGGGTCCCACACCCCTCTGGGAGCTCTGAGCCCCATGGGGCTCTGGTAGGTATTTGCCTGATGTGATGTCAAGCATCTGTGACAGTTTCTTCCCCCCAGAACATTACAAAACCCCAAAAGAAAGTATATTAGAAATTATACTCAAATCTAGGTTATAACTGACACTATTCAAATCTGAGACAGATTCCCTTTTTCTCCTTTACAGAAACCATACCCTGTATGTAGGGACAGCTCAGACATTTCTTGGTTCTCTGAAATATTACCCATACTAGATTGCTGCTCTGTTTTTAGAACTGCAGATGGTTAGTGGAGTGGATTGCACTTTATAGCACAAAATTAAGGAGATCCAAAATAAATGTGTGCATTAGGCTGTTACATCTCTCTCTTTTCAGTTCCCATGCTGGGATGGCCCCAGTATGAGGAAATTAATCAAATTTTCAGTAATGCAGAGAATACCAGTGCAAAGCATAAGCAGGGAAATGACCTGTGAGATTACCTAGTCTGCTTCCCTACCACTGCAACATCATTAGCATGAACATGTTTTATTCATACTGTCTCCAGACTCAGACAGTAACCTATATCCCGATTTCCTAATATTTTAAACAATGGCAGTTTTGCCCTCTGGGGAATAATTGAGCTTAAGTGGCCTTCATTACAAATTTTTAACTACTAAACTAAGTTTTATTTTGCCCACACTACTATTAAAAGTGAAAAAGACCATTTTGCATGAGAAATATTACCTTAAATGAACAATAAAGATGCTTGGGTTTTATTTCTGCAGATTTGGGCAAAACTCTGAAGAGAAAAAAATGAAGAATTCAGCATAACTAGGAGCTTAGGCTGGATTTTATAATCAATCAGGTTCTTCAGAAATTCAGTATGTGACTGCAGCATACAATTTTTCAGATGTGTTTTTTGAAAACTTTTGATTCCATGTTCAGAAACTGCAACATGTTTTGGTGCTGTAAGAAACAAAACCTCTTAAGTTTGCAGAGGTATCCATGAAGTAAAGCTGAATCTGGGTAAACTTTACTCTTACAGTGCATTAGAAGAAAAGAAAATTGATTTGAATGTTAATGGAGTTTGCTAATGTGTATTAGAAAAAAAATTTTTTTGCTTGTAAGAAGAGTAAATGTAATAGGGTATCACTGAAATACAATAAAAACCCACAATGCATTTTATAGTCACTTTTTAGAGCAGAAACACATGCTAAGTATTTACATGAGAGTCTGAAACAGTTCCTGGGCTGAAAGTGTTTATTAGGTACAACTGGCTTGATTCTGCTTTCTTTGCATCTTGTGTAGTCATTTACACCTGCGCAATGATGCATTCCACTTCACATTATGTGCTTTTTTATGAGCTTTGGCAGCACAAAGGGGTCATAAAGTCAGTCAATATAATCATGGAGGAATACTTTCAGTCTGCATGTGTGCAATCAGCTTAAAGGTCTTTTATCACTCCTTTTCATAAGCCTGTAAATACAAACCATAATTCTATAATTACAGAAAAGAGTGGTTGACTACAATATTGAAATATGTGCGGGAATTGAAAACTAGACCCACTGAATGGAGCTAGTTCAGCTCTCCTGATTGCATTTTCTGCTGCTTCCATGTCCTAAAAGATGCCAAGATTCTGTTTTATTTGGGAAAGATAAGGCAGTAGGTGAGGCTGCAGATAGTCTTTACTCCTGAAGACTAGTTGAGCCAGATCATTCCCATATGGGGAACTTAATATATAACCTCCATATTATTCAGTGAAGTTTTACTCCTTTAAAGCCTCTAGAGAGTTTTTATCTTTTTGCCTCTCTTGCTATCTTTAGAAATTCTATGTAATTTTTTTTTAATGATATCTTAGGGTAATTTGCAATCCCAGAGGTATAAAGCTTTTAATATTTTGCCTTCAAAAGATTTTATTTCATTAAATTTTCCTGAGAAACAATTTTGGTTTAATTCTGATATTTACATAGAAAAGGCCATTGAAAGTACCTGGAACCCTGTATTACACGGTAAAAGGGAATGTCACAGCAGTCACATGTATTTACTATGAAGGCTATGACAATAAATTCATTATTTTTCAAATCAGAATACTTCAACTCAGGAAAAATTCACCAGGCAGACACTGTTGAAATTGCTGACTGCAAGTTATTTTGCACTTCTAATTTAAACTTGACCTAAATCAACTTTAAACTAGGAAAGAAAAAAAAAAAAAAACCCATTGTAAGCATTGTCCACTTTCACATAAAAACAGAAGGCAAATGTAGAAATGAAAAGTTTCGAATTTTTTGTCTTCTGTGTAAGATTATGTTTGCCTTTCATATATAAGCAACCCTATATGATAACTCTCCTACCATAGAATGCAAGCCTGAACTATTGCAGATATAATGTGAATAATGCTTTTAACCCTGCCATGTCCTTTCACTTGAGTTCAATCTTTTCTGTTTGCACAAAAAAAATAAAAATCCAAGACTAAGGGTCAGGAACTACTGGGTTGGGATTTCTGTTGTTTTAGAAGGAACCATTTCACTAAGAAATATTGTGCCTAACAGAGAACATTCAAGAAAGACAATGAACCTGAAGATTGCAAAAAGCTGCCCTGATTTTGGCTGAAATACAGTGATTTTTCTTCATAGTAGCTCATACAGTGCTGTGTTTTGGATTTGTGGTCAAAACAGTGTTGATAAGAGAGGGATGTTTACCTTACTGCTGAGCAGCACTTGTGCAGAGTCAAGGTCTTTTCTGCTTCTTACCCTACCCCACTGTGAGCAGGCTGTGGATGCAGAAGGAGCTGGCAGGGGACACAGCCAGGACAGCTGACCCCAACTGACCAAAGGGGTATCTCACACCATTTGGTGTCATACTCAGCATATAAAGCTGAGGGAAGAAGGAGGAGAGGGAGGGTGTTTGTAATGAGGGTGTTTGTCGTCCCAAGTCACCATTGCACATGATGGAGCCCAGCTTTCCTGGGGATGGCTGAACACCTACCTGCTGATGGGAAGAAGTGAATGAATTCCTTGTGCTGCTTTGATTGTGTATGTGACTTTCACTTTACCTGCTAAACCGTCTTTACCTCAACCCGTGAGTTTTCTCACTTTTGCCTGTTTGATTCTCTCCTCCAACCCAGTGGGGTGAAGTGATCAAGCAGCTGCTTGAGCTGTCCACTGAGTTAAACCATGACACAAGCAATGCAGAAAAACTTTTTGATCTTAAAAATCACTGTGAGAAATCCTTGATGGTGCTAAATGCATGTCACATTAGCAGATAACATTTTTTTCAAATTTTTGCTAATATAAAAAGACATGGAAAAAATAATGGTGCCTCTTAAGATGAAAGGATATACATCCACTAGAAGTATAAAAAATAAGTCGTCTACAGGAAAATTGTCTTGCTTATTTTATATTGACAGATTTACTCTTCTCCACTATGCCAAAATGGGATGTTAAAAATATTCATTTGGAATTGCACAGAAAATTAATGTAGACTGGAATATATGCATAAGATTTTAATGGTGTAAAAATATTAATTATGATGTTTCTGTCTCTTCTGGATCTCCTCCAGCATCTGCCATAACTTGTCTCATCACCTGAAAGTCCCAACACCTTTCCTCAAAAACCAAAAAGATGTATGACCTTGATGGAAACAAGTTCTACAATAAGTTGATAGGAGGTAGTTGTATGAAGTTACTTCACCTTTCCTCAAGGTGAAGATAAAAGTTAATAATTTAAAAATGGCAAAAAGTAGGTCTTTTTTTCTATTTGCAACATTTTTTCAATGGCAAATTCAAGACTAATATTTGGTACGTGAAGTACACTGTAAGTATCTAGAATGGAGACTTCAGTTTTGTTTCTTCCCAGACTTGGAGATATTTACATCCCCAAAATTATTCTGTGAAAAATTCTATTTTCTTGACTGATTTTTTTATGTCATAATTGAAAGAAAATGGGATTGTGACAGTATTTCTCTTTCAAATTATGTACGTGTCTTTGCAACTGAGCCAAAGAATTTTTTGGGAAAGAGAAAAAAGTCACTGTAGTAAATACAGGAAGGCAACAGAAACTTCTCAAAAGAGATATTATGACAGAATAAGCCAGTGCTGGAGGAAGACCCACACTGTGAAATGATTCCTGAGGTGTACATCATGGAATGATTTCAAGAAGTGGTGGGTGGCAAGGAAAAGAAATCTCAGGATTCTTTAACTAATTTGACCATGTACTGTAACAATTTACAAAAATGTTGATGAACTAACAAAAAGGGAAGATTCTGGACCCACATGGCAGTGAGTTGTAGATTTACACATTTTTTTCTTATGTAATAGATTAGTAACTCTGTCAGGAATGGAACAGTTCAGATATTGTGCTCCGTGCTATTCAGGGGGTATAAATGCAAACAAGTTTTGGATGGCAATGAGGACAGTTTAAATAAATTTCTCCCACTTCAGAGGCATGAACAAGAGACCACAGACAGTCCATAGCTCTCAGGGCAGAGTTGAGATAAAACACTAGAATTGCACAGTAACTCTACAAAGACTCTGAATGAGCATACAGCTCCATGTGCCAGTGGCACTGCACTGCAAAGTTCCCCTTGAACTGGACATACTGGACTGTGTTACAAGACACTGGAAACACATTAGAGCTCCTGGACTGGATCAGTCTAACAGGTTTCATTCTTACAGAATCTAAGACAGGAAATATGAGTTCCTAATTGCACGTAGGTCTCATGGTGAGCTGAAATCAAGGCACAAGTGAACTGTGTACATAGATTGAGATCTTAAAAACCCAAATGTAGCTCAGAAATGTAAAGGTTTCTTCAGGAGTAAAGACATTAATAAATGACTACTTAATGATTAGCTTCTCAACTATATTTTGGTCATAAATGCTATCTGATGGAATCCAGTTGATGCCTAAGGGTTTCTTTGATTTTTGATTTTTCAGTTTTATAGATGTTAGAAATTATTATAGATCTAATTTACTGGTAAAATAACTTCAGTAGCTGAATGTTTATACATACTAACCCCATCCTATATCAACCCCTCAAAATTCCAGTAGCTGTTTAGTCTTTATTTCAAGGTAGAATTGCAGAGAAGCGCCATGAAGCCTGTACCACAGATAAAGACAAAGACAGAAGGACCTCAAATCTGAAGCTTTGTAAGGCCTCCAAGAACCTGACGTGCTGTGAAGAAGACCACGATGATGAAGGAAGGGTCCCGAGATCCCAGACCCAATTCCCAACGGGGTGTGCCAGGGGTGGAATGGGGCAGGACTGGGGGAAATTACAGAATGGGATTGGATGGACAGTATTATAAAATCTTGTAACTTGGGTCTAAAGGGGGAATTCCTGTGTAAATGTATTTCCTGGAGCCTGTTGGCTCATTAAAGCTCCTGCTCACTTATCTCCTACTAAAAGTTGCCTGCAGTTTTCTTCCTCATTCCTTAAGGCAACACAGTTATTACTGGAAAACTAAGTGCTGGTAGCCATCCTTTGGTTCAAGGAAGGGTTATTGTGCAACCTTACCATGATCCAATAATTTGTGCTCCTCTATTAATTTTTCATGCACTCATTTTCTTAGAGCAAAGGCTGTGTTTTATTGCTCTGTCTTCTGAGGAAAGTGGAATCTGTTTCACTTGAGAAGTTAATGGAAAAAAATACAAATTTTTCACAGGCTGCCAAATTCTGATATAATAAAAGAAATAAAACGATAGTTAAGGGTGTTATATCTGTGCATACTTTAAAAGCCATAAAGTACTTTTGAAAATGCTTAGGTACAGTGTTAATTTTTCTTTCATCTTTTGCTATCCAAGTATATTAAATCAATGCAATCCTCACTTAGTCAAGTAAAAAATAAAAGCAATATATCTGGGAGAAAACCTTCTCCAAGAAGAATTATTATTCCTGTTCATCCTAAAATGTTTTCCCAGTAATTAGTTTCCAATTTTGGCAAAACCCCCAGCATTTTAAGGTAATATTTTTGAATGCAGACTGTGAAAACTGCTTATACTTGAGTTCTGTGGTTTGTTTCTTTTTTTTCTCAGTTGCTGTTTAAATAGCCAACAGATGCTGAATTCACTCTGTTTTGTTCAGTTGGTGATGAAAGGTCAAGAAACTGTCAGCTTTGAATCTGATGGGTTAGCTGTTGCATGAAGGTTGTTGTGGATAATATATATGCAACTTAGAAAAGAAAAAATGAGACAGTCTATATACCACAGGACTTACTGATCATCCCTGATACATAAACAAATATACAAAGAATTTTCAGTGTCTTTGGTGTGAGATAGTAAAAACACATCCCCAAATAGTTGTGATAAACTCTATTCACACCAACCATTGGTGCATATTTTCCCTGCCTACATTCCACACAGCTGTTACTACTAGTACTTCTCCTCTGTTGGGCTTCTCAGAAAACCATGGAATCAAAAAATTAAATTGTTTTAATTGTTTCTTATGAAACTACAAGGCAAAACTACGCCTCCTTATCCCAATGACAGTGACAACAGAGACAAACAGGTGAACTTGTCTGCCAGGAACAGATGATGCCTCTGGCTTTCACGATTGCATCTTGCTTCTAAACTGCCTAATGCTTCACTAGTGACTGTTTTAAATTCCAGAATTTCTGTTGTATTTGGACTGAGCATCTCATTTGACTTCTCTAAATGAAACTTTAACATTTAAAATATCAAGGGAGTATACTTGGACTGAAGTGAGTGATACAACCATTTTTAGGGATCTATTCTTTCTGTAAGCCAGCTGTTGCTGGAAAGGACTTCACACAGCTGCTGCTGAATTTTTTTCCTTTTGCATATAGACCAGAAGGCTCAACAGTGGAAAGAAAAGGGAACAAACCCAAGATTATTGCAACAGTAAGTCCTGCAAGCAGGAGTTACTAATTTGAACTAGATGGTAAAATATTTTCTTTTGTAGTGAAAGCTTTGAGAAGTCAAAAATATCTTCATAGTCTGCATTTCAGTGAGCCCAAGAATCTCTTGGGGTTTTTTCTTGAAAACCCTTTAAAGTCCTCAGAACAGCAAATAGCTTAGTGAAAGAGACAAGAAACTGAGATACATGAGGTTCTCTTTGGCATTCTTGAAATCAAACCAGAGACAGAAACATCAGTTTTATGTATGTCACAGGGTATCCTGACCACCATATTTTAGTTATTTGAGATAGTTACCTCCTCACTTTCTGCTGAGGCCAGAATAGTATCCTACCAGTAGGAAGATTGAGAATTATAAGAAATATTGAGAACCATTATGCACACAAGACAGTGAAAGAAGAATGCTTCAATTGTGTCAAAGGAAAAAACATACAGGAGGTCCATACTGATTTAATTTCAGCTTTACCAAAGTAAAACCTTTTGACCAAAGTGAATGGAAAAGGAATATTGATATGACAAATGAGTGAAAGCTGTTGGTATGATGTCAAATTTCTATGAAATGTAAACAAAAGTTAGCCCGCAGTCACAGAATAATGTCAAACATCAACGTATCATAAAACATCATCATGATAGCTCTCAGCTCTCCCATCAATGTTGTAAAGAGCTGAGACAAGTCAGGCTCCTATTTATGGCTTTTTAGACAAAGAAAAGGAACATCAGCCTTAGAAGAAAACAAAGAGTAGCTCCTCCCTCACCAGTGTTGATATCCAATATGCAATCTGTTCCACAGACTCATGTGATGACCCATGGAGGTTCTTGTAAGATTTTGGCAAATCAGTCTTCAGTGTAATAACTGAAGGGTTCAGCTGGGATTACCCCAACACTGACCTTTACATTTACTAGACCACATCACAAGGAGTAAGGAGAATATCTATTTGTTCCATTTCAGATATATATTACCACAGACAAAGATTTGTTGAATGAATTATGCTAGACATAAGTACTTTCTTTTGCAACTTCGTCAGAAGCATAGGCATGCTAGTTTTCCTAGGGCTGTGCGCATCAGATTTTTAAAAATTATTTACCTCCAGCTCCATATTAATCATCATCAACTGAACAGTTAAAAACCATTTGTAGGGATGTAGTAATGATAAATTCCTACTATTTTAATCTATATTGCTTTTTGTTAAGAAGGAAAGAAGAATGGGAGGAAAAAGTTGTAAGTCTGGAAGAAGAAACCTGTCCCTGAGTAAAGAGTAAGTGAGCAAATGTTTTTTTATTTCAGAGTTTATCATGCTTCTCAGTGCTCATCAAGTATAGAAAAAGTATTGTGAACTTAAGCCTAATATTCAATACATATTCCTGAAGAAAAGATTGGTTTTGAAAATTGAGAATGAAGTTTCGATAAATAAATTTTAAGAAATCATGTAATTCAGAAAAAGTTAATCAGTATTTCAACTTCAGCTCATTGCCAATTACTGCATTTTATGTCAAGAAATGGTATTCCAGTTGCTCCTCACTGAAATCAAATCTCTGCCACTTGTATTATAAAAGCACATTTGTCTTTCTCACATAGATGAGAACTTTGGCTAAAATGCCAGTTTAAACTACATTGTACTGTGTCTACAAGCAGTAGCAAAAATAATGAGAGTTAGTGTATGAATTTGTATCATGGTCATCAACAGTTCTCTGACAGACCTCTGGCTCCTGCAGTGTTTGAATATTCATTTAAAGTTTTTCTTCCTTTTACCAGTTATTCTTTACAATCAATTTTTAGCTATTTTTTTTATTTTATATTTCAGCTACACAAATGTATGAGTCTTTCTACTTTCAACAGTTTGACAGGGCTACAACTTCTGAAATAATGCCGTTTTACTTCTAAGAAACTTTTCCCCTTCCCCTTCTGTACAATCCTGCCAACTCCCTTTTGCTTTCTCAGTACTGTATCATATGGTGTATTTTGATCTCCTGGTTTTAGCATGATATCCTTAATTGTGTTGTTATACCTTGCAAAGATTAAAGTCTCTCAGCTGCTTTTTTTTTAAGCTCATTCTAACAGGTTTCTTAAGTCAATCACCTGCTTAAGAGTTCATCAGATTTTTTGCCTTTTAGAGCCTTTGAGATTGTTCAGTCATTGTAATAGCAACCTCTTCAGCTGTAGAATTTTAAACAAATCTGGGGCTCCTGAAAACTACTGAAACTGCAATGGGATAGTGGCCAATTAGAAACAGTCAACTTTGAAACAGTCATTGTTGGCATCCAGGAGTTTGTTCTTTATATGCAGCCACATGTGGCATTTTCCCAGTCCATGTCCATAGAACTTACTGGTTTCAGTGCTTTTGATCTTTCTGTATTGCAGTCATGGTTGCTACTTGTATGTGTAGCTGATAAACAGAAACTTAAATTATACTTTTCCTGTCATGTGAACTAGTGAGGTGGTTAGTTTTGGTTTTGTTTGTTTTGTTCTTTGTGTGTGTGTGTGTGTGTGTGTGTTGGTTTTTTTCGTTTTATTTTGGTTTTGGAAATTTATTTGTTTGTTTGATTCTAGGTGTTTTGTAACAGACAACTAATCTAACACCAGCATGGCCCACACTTTCTTTTCATTTTGTTTATCTAGGTGCAACAGCATGGACTACCAATCATGAATTTCCAAACTCTGAGCTTTTCTCCATCTGCCACTTCTCACTTTAAAGCATACTGATGGTCCTCTTGGTTTTAAGTGCTAGTAGTGTGGATGCAGTCTGTTCTTTCTGTGCAGACAGACATTTAATCCAGAAATTTTCTTAATACTTGAAGTGTTTATTTAATGTAGCTGAACCAGACTGACTAATAGACTGAAAGAATAAACAATAATAAGGAAAAAGAACTATGCATGGACACATCCATATAATGATCATACAATTTTTGCTTCCATACCAAAAAAATGTCAATCAAAAAGATTTAAATTCAGACTCTGATAGATAGTTCAGATAGTCAAGTTTGCCTATATTTTGATGTCTTCTCTGAGGAAGAAAGGCTAGTTATTTTGAAAATATATTTCCAGGCCGGTTTGCCAAATACTATGCTCTCTTAATGCAATAGAGGATGGAACAAGATATTAAATTCTATAAAATAGCCTAGTTCTGACTGATTTTCAATTTTCTTATAGTTTCCCACAGTCATTTTGAGAGGGTTAGTATCATGCTGTGGCACAATATTCTGTATGAAATATACCTGTTCCAAATAGAAAAAAAAGGTATTACCTGACTTATCACAGAGATGTGTGTAAACAACCACCTGCCTGTGTACACATAGCACTTGTACATGGGGTTCCATAGTTTCTAAATGTCTTAGTGTGCCTTTTTTACAGAATTTGATGCAAAACTTTTGAATCTTCTGAATAATACCTTGTGTATAATGAGGATGAGTAATTATAAAAACATCTATATTTTGTGTTAGTAAATCGTGAATTTTTTTTGTGACTAATCATTGAAATTCATCTCAGGTAAAAGGTGAGACATTAATATAACTGTTGTTATCCTATAAGATTTGTCCACTTGAAACTGGACCACATTTACAGAAACAATCATTGCTTCACAGAAAACTAGCAAGAAGCTTGGTATTCACCAAAGAATAGCTACAATAAATGGAACTCCTTCATGAAATACATTGAAATATTCTGTCTGTGTCAATGTCAAAAAACAAAACAAAACAATCAAACAAAAAACCCAGCCCCCCCCCCCAAAAAAAAAGAAGTCTGTATTTTAAATTAATTAATTCTTTTTCTGCTGTTTTCTGATGAAGCTGACTTGTATCACAATCAGCTCTCTAAAATGACACTATGGCTTGAATATTTTCTGCTGGCTTTCACTGTGGAAAATAAACACTAGAAATTAAAAGATACTTTGAAGCTAGCAACAACATTTCATTTTGCAGTTGCAGAACAAATGGGTTTTGTTCACGTTGTATATGCTCAATGACTGCTGACAGGTTATTCAATTCTTGATATTCTATTGCATTTTGATGAGGTGATAGGTCTTGCATTCTTTGAAGCTTATATGCATTGAAGGCATATCATGGGCCACAGTCTTAATGCATTCAGAATATATGGAAATCCCTATTTTTACAGAAATGAGATAGGAAAGCATCTGGGCTGGCATGAAAAATCAAGATGCTGAAAGGGAAACAAAGTCTCACTAAGTCTGGATGGATTGCAACTTCTCTAAGTGGAATTATTTTCACTATTCAAACAAAGAGGCCTCTAAATACTTTCTGAAATGAAATTAATTTTACTTGAGAAAGGCAAAAAATGTTTAACTTGGCCATTTAAAATTCGGACATAAAGAAAAACATTTGCCACACTTTAGATAACTTAAGTTCGTATAAACTGACCATGAACTGTCATCTTAGACACAAAAGATTTCATTCTTCTGTGTGTGCAGTCTCATAGTAACAGCTTTGCTTACAAAATATATTCAGAGCTTAGTACAATAGAGATTTGAATAGAATGAATGTGAATGGTTTAAAATATGCATCTCGAGTCTATTGAGACATCATGGGTGGCAACATTTCTGATTTCTGTCACTGCAGACATGATAGGTACCACTTTGTGAAGGCATGGCTGCAGAAAATAATGAAATATGAAGAATGTTTCTTTTCCTTGTGCACGCAGGCATGCATGCATTGTATTCTGACCATCCCTACTCCTCCCATAATACTGAACTTCAAAGGAAAAGTTCAATATATCTATGAAAAGCAATGATAAATATCTTTATATGCTTTCTAATTGCTGAGTCCTGGTATGCACTACCTTTAAAATCTTTGTACACACTGACAGTCTTGTGAGTTGAGGAAGAAAACTTGACTTGGATCTGATATATCTTACAAAGAACACAAATGCTTCTAAAGGAAACAGGAAAAAAAAAGTCAGGAAATGTTATTTTGCATACAGAAAAAACCTTATGAAACATCTGTGGTTTTGCTAATTTTTTTTTTTTTTTTTTTTGCTTTTTTTTGCTTCTATGCAGTGGTAGCAAACTTATGATGAGCTTGCTATTCTGCTGGAAATAAGAACTCCAAGCAGATTTTATTTTATTACTGTGTTTTCTATGAAGATCATAGTAATATGAACAGCTATAAATTTCTGATGATACTGATTGTTTTATACACTGTTAACCAGAGGTTAGGAACAGTAGTGAACTCTGGATCATCTACCCAGGGCTTTGACTTCAATGTGTCCAAAGAGAAGATCATCAACACTAATGAAAATTGAGCTAGTGGCTCAAGACAAGCACCTGAGTATCTTACTAGAACATTTATCACAAATAATCTCTCCTCTCCCCATGCCCTCCCCATCCCTACCCCGTTATTCATATTTGTGTTTGTAATTCGCTGAAGTTGTAGCCTTTGAGCATGAGTCAGAAGTTCAAGAATGGCAAAATCAGCATGTATGTATGTGCAAATCAGCGCTGAATAGCGGGAAAAATCAAAATTAAAACATTTATGAAAAAGTAGCTACAAGCCAAGCACTAAAAGTGAAGATGGGGAAAATAGAAAAAAATTGCATTTTTGAAAATATAAATCAGGTAGAGGAGTAATATCACGCTTTGATGAGATCTAACCATGAGGATGAGAGCTGTGGCAGGATGAAAGCTACCACAAAGAGACACTAGGAAAGGCACATACTTTTTGACAAATAATAAGCACAATTGATGTGTTCAACACATCAGGGACTGCCAACTTTTTTGCTCATAGAGATACATATGAATCTAAAATATATGTCTACAACTGCAGAAATTAGAGCAATGTTTCAGCTGTATTTTTACAATATATGTGTGCTGCCCATGTTTTTTAAAAACTGATTTCACTGTCACTGAAACACACCTATATTTGCAGAAATTTAGTTCTGATATTTTTGGATTATGTGGATTAGGCATACATAATTATATGAAGAATGCTGCAAGTATACAAGATGAGATGAGCGAAGTTTGCTGCGAACTTTTCTCATTTTTATCTCCTTAAACCAGATGTTCACTATCTGAACATTTGGAGAACAAATAATGTCTTTATATTCCAATATTTTGGGCTCTTTCTTTCCAAAGTTCATGTTTCTATATATTTAGGAAAGAAATCACCTTTTATATGATGATTTACCTAAACTTCTCAGCAAACAAAGTAAAAAATAAAAATAAAAAAAAGTTCATTTTGAGATAAACAAAACACCTTTTGAAGCAAAATGCTTAGAATATACTCTATGGGACAACAATTTTTATTTTGTAAATTCAACATGGGGTTTTCAATCATTCAGTCAAAACAGATTCTGAACACCATAGTTTTAAAACAAGCATTAAAGTTGTTTCCAGCAGTGTCTTAAGCAGAAATACTGACAACTGAAAAACATGTCATTGAGCTTTAAAACATGGTGTCACCAGGATGAGTTTGTTGTTGTTGTTGTTGAAAAACCTTGCTTTTGTTGGAATAACATTCTCAAGTAAAAATTTATTTAGAGAAAAATTGTCCCAAAAAACGTTGAGGAATGCCTATATATCTTTTAGGTCAACCAATACTTAACAATATATTTGGTTTTAGGGGGAAGTGTGAAAATTTCAGAAATTCCAAGATGTGCATTTAAAAGATCAATGTAAAAAGACATTGAAACTTGATGCAAAGATGATTCTTTATAGTCATAAAACTGCACCTCAGCTACATTATTTTGCTCTCTTTTCATGTCTAATATTTCAGGTGTGAAATACACACAAACATACTCTCCTGTAAGGCTGCAGATGAGGCCTATCATGAAGCTGAGATAATTTTACCTAGAATCTCCTGCTTTATTCTCCTGTTACATGTCTAGTAAACTCTCACCGAGTTCTTTTGAAATCCACACTGTTTCAAATGCATTCACCATAAAAGTGGAGTTACCTTATATAATTCTTGGCCTAGCCTCTAATGTATTGAAAACAAAATACTTCATCTTTTCTTGGCAGAATTAGTGATTATCTAGGCACAGACTCAAAACTGCACTTTGCTAGATTTGGGTTTTCCTGTTTCCATTTTTAAACAATGTCAATTCAGTAGTTAGAATTATTGGAATTACTTACAGATTAACACAGAAATAATTCATTTAATTATAGCAATAACAACAGCAGCAGCGGCAGCAAATAATCTTATGTTAGAAAACTTAGACTAGCATGAGGATTTCTATGAAGGAAAGATTAAAATAATTGTGAATGTGTAGGTTTGGACACAGAAAACCAGCATATTTCAGTGTTTAGTTAGCCAGCTCTGGAGAAGTGCACAGAAACTGAAAATACCAACAATACCAGATGCTAATGAGTGCTGAGACCTACAGATAAAAATGTAATTAGACCACTATTAGCAAATTGCAACCTCAGGTCTCAGACAATCCGTCAAATCCCCTGGAATAATCTAGATGACATCCTAGCAAAGGATATGGTAGGATAACCTAGTTTTCAGATGTGGCCCATATCCATCTGGGACTCATTCTGCTCACACCGGGGACCTCCCAGGGTCCTAGAGTCCTATGTTTGTTTCAGTTCAAGATTCTAACCTGTTGCATTCTTATCTTATTTTGAATAAAAGTTCTTCTAAGGTGCTTTTCATTGTGAAAGTAAGATTTCAAGAGGAAAATACATTCATGATGGGTAGAGAAAGGAGCTTATAAAGGATAAAAGAGATCTAACACTGTTACCTTTCAACAGTGGCCGTTCTGTACCAGAGTATTTAGGAGGACAAAACAGAGAGTAAAGCTTGAAGGCCCTGCAGGGCTCTAAAAGGGATCCTCAGACACAACAATCAGAAACCTTGGTATCCTTGGTAAGTTATAGAGAACACAGCCTGTCCCTTCCAGCTGTAGAAGAGTGCAATTACTAAACACATCATCTCTATGCAATTTCTGATTTCACAGCAGAAATCCTTTTGCTTATATAAAACCCCCACCACTACTAAGGAGAGAGACCTGAACAAGCTGCTGAAGTGGACTCGTGAAACTCATGAGGTTCAACCAGGTCAAATGCATCTGCGCTAGCAGCTTGGGCTGAATCAAATGTGGACAGGAGGTTGAGGGAGCTGATTCTTCCCCTCTGCTGCACTCTTCTGAGATCTCACCTGGAGTGCTACATCCAGCTCTGGGGTCCTCAGAACAAGAAAGATGTTGACCTCATGGAGCAGTTCCAGAGGAGGGGCAGGAATATGATCAAAGGGGCTGCAGCACCTCTCCTAAGAGGGAGGTGGAGCTTTTCAGCCTGGAGAAGAGGCAGCTCTGGGGACACCTTATTACAACTTTCAGTACCTAAATAAGGTAGGGACAAACATTTTAGTAGGACCCATTGCAATAGGATAAAGGGTCATGGTTTTAAACTGAAAGAAGGGTGATATAGACTAGGAACCTGACACAAATACAGAGAAGATGCTGAGATTTTTTTTTTTTTTCTACCTGCTTTAAGGGACTAGGATTACAGTGGGTGACAGATTTGGTTGACTCTCATGAAAAACCCTGGTGCTGTTGTGAGAGAGAAATCCTCCAACAGCTCTAGCCAGGTAACCTGGCTGTTGCTGATGATTTAAGTGCCACAATGCCCATCACCATACTATCCTCCCTAGTTGGCTACCTGCGTGTTTGGCCACTCTCTAAGCTGCTTCTGAAGTGTACTGGAATTGTGTATCAAGTCAGAGGTTCAGTCTACACCTGGACAGCACCAACCAGCAGCACCTGAGGGAAAGAATGAAGAAGTCCATCTTTCTCCTTTGTTTTTTTACCCTCTTCCTTTTCTCCTATCTCAGTCAGAAAAGCAAGGAGTGGAAGGGTAGAGGTTGTCAATATATCCCAATTTATTACAAACTCCTTGGTCGTACCAGATTCAAGACCTGAAGAACATTCACATGGCCACAGAAAACTAAACTAATCTGGATAGATTCAAAGGAAGCTTTATTTTCCACTGAGTAAAACCCTGGTGGCTTCTACTGACATTTTCCATTGCAGACTGAAACTATTAAGGAAACATATGAACACCTGAAAAACAAAAAGTGATTCTGAGGCTTCCAGCTGTGAGTTGCATTAGGGCTTTTTTAAATTACCCATTTTCTAGTTGCCAATTTCAAATGATATGGTTATTACATTTTTCTCATAAGAAGGATCAAGTTCTTCGAGGATTTAGAAAACACTGTGGTGATGAAGAGACCACCCTGTTGGGGCCGTCCCTGTGGTACTATGCTTTCTGAACTAAGGTTTTCATCCACACCGGACATTTCTGGGTTGAGTCTTCACTCAATAACTATTGAGCCTCTCTGAGAAGTCTGTGAGCCTTCATAGAAGTACAATTGAAGAGCTAGGCTGAGCTGGAAAGACTGGGACTGTTGAAGGGAAAAAGAGCAGAGATCTGGGATAAGAGGATAGATGACTCTGCTTGAGAATAAAGTGGAATCAGAAGTCAGAAATGGAAAGGTGAAGACAAATATGCTAAACAGAAAGGGAAATCATGTTTCAAAACAACAGATTTTTACTATTTGATCACCGATTATAATTACTAGCTCAAATTAATAACCCTAAACTGAGCATAAATGTTACACTTTAAATGTAACTATAGTGGGATATCTGGTTTCATTCTGTCCTTTAAATTTGGAAAACGAATGCTTATAGGAGATAATTATTTTCTTTTAGTGTTTAAAAGAAAGGAAGGTTATAAACGGGGACTAAAATAACACTCCTCATGTTTTCCTACCTGATATAATGATAAAATATATCTTAAGAGCAGGAGAAAATACTGTCCAATGTCTGCAAATTTTCTGCAGTATGTCTTATTCTGGTACTGACTCACTGACTGTAACCACTGCCAGAATGATGAAAACTGGTGTAAGACTTCTGTTTAATAACACTGAAGACAAACTTTAACATTGCTCTTATGAAAATATATTTGCTACTTATGTCAAGAGCAAGTTTTCCAGATGAATATAAAGTATCTCTGAAAAATGAAATTATGCAGTATATTGTATATACTGCATTTGTAATAACATCCATAATCAACCTTCCTTCCTTCCTCCCTCCCTTCTTCTACATATCTGTCTACCTCTCTGTCCACCTATTTACCTTTGTATATTCAAGAAGTCAGCTGCATGATTCAGTTTCTCCTTTTGATTTACAGATTATGAAAGGATTTAGTCACCTCACTGTAATTAATACAAGGGGACCACAAGTCAAAGAAAGGAAGTAACAACAGATTTGAAAAACAGAATGAAAATTAAACTGAAAAAAATAAAGGTGTTTCTTTGGGTTTATTAATATGTGAATTACTGATAAAGGCAAACCTAAGAGAAGAAGACATGCTGGATCTAAGTGTGTTCTGTGGAGAAGGATGGGAAGATATACTTCTAAAATGTAACCTGGAAAAGTCATTCAGCCTCACATCAGTTCAGCTTTCCTAAATGTAAACAGATGAAGCTTATAGAAAAGAGTTTTGAAAGCCCTCTCTTGCTCAGGTGCAAGGTGCTTACAACTGACTGACAGTTGCTATCCAGTGCTCATGACAAAGGGATAATGAAGTTATGCAGTCCCACAATCTACTGTGTGGGACCTTTGTTTGCAAGGTCATTATTCATGTAGAAGGTTCACTCCATCTTAGTCCAGCGTATTGGATTTAGTAACCTTGTTGTCACGTCTGCTCTACAAAGGGTGGAATGGGATATCATATATTAAAGAGGAGCATATGGGAGAAACTGTGTCAAAGCTGAAGTAATTTCAATGGGTAAATTAACGCTGTGGCTTCTTGCTCATCTCTCATCACATTTTAAAGTGCTTGTATCAATAAGATCAAAGATCATGGGAGAAAATGTGTCTAACATCTTGTGGAAGAAAAGAAAACAGAAAGATCTGAGGAAGCTTTTGTTTATCACCCAAACACAAATCCATACAAAGTCAGGAGGAAACACTGAGGCATCCATAAAAGCATCTCTTCTGTCCTACAATCCAAACATCTGGAACAGCTGCCTTTGGCAATTCTTGATGCTGACAGTTTCTTTGTTAAAAGTTATTCAAGATTCTTAAGTTTGACTTGCAATATTTGAAATCATTAGGCACTGTAGATTTTAGAAGGTCATGAAGTGTGACTGGCTAGGCAAGCATTTAGTTATTTGATTAACAGATTTTGTCTGCTTCTTATTTTTTATAAGTTGCATTATTGTAATATATTCATCTTATGGTTTATCATCACTATTCCAGACGTAGTCAGAATGAAAGAAGTTTGACTGTTGCTAGGATCTTGTCCTAAAGGATTGATTTCACTAAAGATGCTGGAGCCTAAAATACGACTTCAGGCACTTTAGCTCAAGCTTTTCTTCTGTTCAAAGTACAAATGGCTCTCAACATCTTAGCACCCATATTCAACTTAAAACTTTCCAGAAAACAAGTTGTTACAGTGTGATAGAAATTGAGGCCTGAGTCTTTACCTACATTTTGTTTAGGGGGATTTTTCTGGGAGATGCAAAATTGAGTTTGGAATGGATGAAGCAAAACCAGGAATTGAAGGTGAATAGCAAAGTTCCTATCAGACTTCTTTAGCATATCAATTTTCTTCTGCAAGAGTTGCACATAAAAAAGTATATCAGCCTTATTTAATAATTCAAGCATAACGAATTAAAGTGTCCACTCTCAGTAGGTTTTTCCAGTCTGTACTGCATCGGAAGAGTTGCTTGCAATAACAGTAGTTCTGGACCATTCAGCCTTCAACAGTCTGTCTTGCCTAGCCCTCAGCAGGAGCAGAGCTCTTCAGCTTGCCCTGGTCACATCTCAAGTTTAATTAATGGAATCTAAATACTTAACTAATTTTCAGGTACAATTTCAAGACCAAGCAGTTAAAACATTACTCACGAAACTGCATATCCCTTAGGACCTATGTTTTTCTCTGCTGCAAGACAGGAAAATTAGGTTTTCCGAATTAGACTAAACTTTGAGAAGATGCCTACTGTACTGAAAAGGCACAGTCAGAAGTGGCATCATCTGCAATGATGTTGTAGTGTACACATGGTGGGTGAGAGATGTAGCTTTCCCTTATTATAAACATCATCAATTCATCAGTGGGAAATCCCATTGACAATATTAGTCACTTTTACTCAGGAGCAAGTACATCCTCCAAGTTCAGTCTAGTGTGAAAAGACTTCTTTAATAGAAAGTAAAAATCTGGGTTTATTGTAGCTTTTACATGATTCTTGCCTATATCACAGAGATATAAACTAAAACATAACAAGAACTATGGTGCACCCACATGAAGTTTTCTATTTCAAAATAGATCAAGATCACACAAGATACTTGTGTCAGAAGTAGTTTATATCCTATTTGAATAATACTTTATTTTTATATACCTATGCCACTTATTTAGATTTGACCCAGCCAAAAATGCTGCTCTTTTAAGTTACTTTAACACAATGATCATGCATGAATGAATTTCAAAATAAAGGCAAAGAAACAGTAGAAGTAAACAAACAGCAGCTAAGTAAAATAAAAAGTAAGCCAGTGTTGTAGCTGATGAACTAAGGATGTTTAGTACATGACCAAATTGGAAAGCTCTGATGAAATAACTGTATCATAATTCCGTCATTTGCTAGATATAAACCCAAAGTAGATTATACATTGCAATACAGATCCTGATGCAGGACTAGACTCCTTCAGTGTAAACATATGACTTCATTTTCACTGTAAATCAGTGTCTTTTTGTTCTCTTTTCTATTTATTCCTTTGGAGTTCTGAAGCATCAAATCATCTATCTGAGTGGTTTCCAACATGAATCCCAGAGCTGAGGAATGATTTATACCAGAACCGCATGTATCAGCAGTGCTGTACTTCTTCTCCAGAATTTTGTCATATCCTGTTTTGCATATCTTGAGTATAAATGTATTTTCCACAGGGGCAGGATATGGTTTGTTTTGATCCCCATCTGAAAAATACAAGCCAAATGAAGAAAAACAGACCCAAACTTCTTTCTCCACTGAGTTTGATAAATTATTCTAATGTGTAGAAATCATAAGGAAGAGGTAGGATGGTTCTGAACTGGAGCACTACCACTTCTCCCGGTGTGGAAAAAGTGGATCTGAGTTTTATAATGTGCTCCTATTTGTGCCTAAAAGTATGATTTGAAAATGCTTGTTTGCATGTGATAGATAGATGGAATTTCTTTTCACTGCTTTGGAAGGAATGGCTCATAACATGTCTGTCACTCCCCAAAAAAAAAGTTGATACTTCCCCTCACCCATAGGATGGACTGTCTCCCCAGTTTTAATTTTAACTTCCTTATCTTCATAGGTCAGGCACATGTGGCAAATTGCAGACTGTGCAGAGCCAAGTTGCCCTTTCCCGATTCACAGAGGGTTTGCCTGCACAACCCTGCGTTCTGCATCCATGGGCACCTAGAGCAGTGCTTTCAGGAACAGTGTGTTTTTCTGCAGAATTAGATCTATACCGACAACCTGGAAGAACACAGAGGGATAATGTACACCAAGACCACCTCCTGACACATAGTTGCCAGCACGTGGTCAGAATCTGGGACTGAGGAGTTGGGACTACGAGTGTCTGTGGAACACAGCTCCTCACTGGGACAGCTTGGCTGAGGCCTCTGCCTCCTGTTGACTGCTCTTCCTAAAAAAGGTGAAGTGGGCCAGTCTAAGTAATACTACTGCTCTGGATCTGAGCTTGGTTCACCAGAACGAACCTCATCTCTTTTTGCACTCCAGTGCAGTCAGGTTTTACAAGGGCTGACAGAGGCTTGGCAAAGCTCAGTAGATTTGTTCCAGCACTGCACTGCATTGGCTATACTGCTTTAGGTGTCCAGTGGCAGTGAAACCACATGAAAAAGACATTAGTCCTGATATGATCAATCTTGATAGACTGTGGCTATCCTTCATGGACATAAGGCATTGATTATCTGGAACCAAAATACATTACCCACAGACAGTGGGTGTATTCAGACTTCATATGACTGCCTAAATCCCAATTAGATTTGAAGTCACTTCTGTGAATCAGGCCACAAATACTTTTATCTCTCTCTCTCATTCTATTCTGGCCCTTTACTTGTTTATGAGTGCCAGTATCCCAGGGTGCAGAACAGGAAAAACTGTTCTGTATCCTGGGACAGTGGGCAATTCAGGTACAGACTTAGAAAATCAGGATTTAGTTATGAACAATTGCATAGTGTAAGGTTATATAAAGATTTCACAGTCCCTCTTTGTTCATAATCTGTACAAAAATTAGGGCAAAAAATAATTGTAAGTTTTATTTTTTAAGTGTTATCTGTGTATTGATATGCAGCCTTTAAAGATACTTGGAAGGGGAAAAAAATAGAATTTGAAACGTTCATTAAATGGTGATTTTTTTTTTCCTCATCTATGTCAATTGTCCACAAGTAAACTATTACTGTGACTACTTCCTGTACATTTTTTCACCACACTATGCAAGTTGCCTGCCAGTTCTCAGTGTCCTACTTTAAATCTGAGATCCTCCTCTTAGACAGTTCAACTGCCAGGATCAAACAAGCTCTGTTAGTCCTGGCGTGAAACTGAGGTTTTTCTTTCTTAATTATAGTTGGCTTACAGCATCTTGTCCTGGATTATCACTAGAACAGGTTGCCCAGGGAAGCTGTGGATGCACCGTCTCTGGAAGTGTTCAAGGCCAGGTTGGATGGGGCACTGAGCAACCTGGTCTAGTGAACAGTATCCCTGGTCATGGCAGGGGCGCTGGAACTAGACAACGTTTAAGATCCCTTTCAACCCAAACCATTCTATGATTCTATGATCCAGTGTAATTTCACCAAAGATAGTTTTTTTTCTTTCTTTCAATGAAAAGCTGCATCTATGAGTATTGCTTTTCACCACCTAGTGGGAGATGAGGGAATAGTGGGGGCAGACAAGGAAAGAATGAAGGAAGAATGACTTTTTTTTCACGGCTCCAGGACTTCAGCAAAGCAGGCAAGAGTTACTGTTTAATGGTTCACAAGCAGTATTATTGGACCATATAAGGTTTTGAGGAATTTTGACATGAATCAACACACAGTAACCAAGTCAGCATTGAATCACAGTGCCTGGAAATTGCCAAACAGTGGTGGGGTTGCTTTGACACAGACCTGTGTCACAATATACATGTACTAAGCCACACTTTGACTGGCTATGCAGAGTTCAGGTTGATGAGTTTCAGGAAAAAGTTTTAAAATTATATCTAAATAATTAAATACCTAGACTATCTAATAAATTGATGTAAAGCCTGAAGAAGTGAACAGCAAAGCTATTACACTGCATATCAGTTACTTATGAATCAGTAGGTAAATAAAATCAGGCAAACTATAAATGTATATAAACGCTAACCATGTTTTTTCCTTTTGTTGTTTTACCCTACAAAAAACAATTTAAACAAAACTATATGTTTTAATACCTGGTGAGTGTTTTTTGTTTGGTGGTTGGTTGGTTGGTTTGTTTTGGGTTTTTTTCTGTGAAATACTTGATTTTTTCATCATTAAACTATAATTCTATCTGGATATTCATTGCTTTCAAAAGATGCTATTAATTTTATTTTCAATAACACAGTCGTGTTTAATGAACACAAACACTGCTTTTTAACACTGAACCAATAGGAACCATAGAACCTCAGATTTGTTCCATGAATCCTCAGAAGCTACCATGTGTTTTTACTCTTCAAGTACTGAACATTTCACAGGATAAAAAGTTTTGCCATAGGATCTAATCCAGAATGTCTTGCTGCTAATAGAAAAATATTCCTTGAAACTCTTTTCCCTTTTTGTGACATTTCTTGTTACACTGTGAAGATGAAGGGTTAAAATTAGAACACAAGTAAAAATGACTGTTATGAGTCAGAATTATCTTCAACTATATTGCAATTTGCAACTTTATCTTAGAATTTTTAAGTTCAATTTCAGTATTCTTAGATGTAATTATTCATTTGACATAACAGTGTATCTACCTCTAATTTATACATCAAAAATAATATCTAAAAATTTTATTTTTTTCAGAACAGTAAATACATTACTTGTGTAAAAAAATATATCATATTTCAATATTCCTTCTGAAGTGAAGGAGGTAATTTCTTCATCACTTACACAAGCTGGAATTACATTTAAAAATAACAGGAAAATAAAAGGAAAAAAAAATGAAACACAGCCCAGGCCTTTGGCTATGCTCTGCAGTGATGCTAATTAGGATAAAGTCTGAACAATACCATGTGATATTTGTGATGCCCTTATTAAAGTGGAAAGTAGAATACCTGTGTAGCTCATTGGGGAATGGGAGAGGATTAAGAGGTCAACTTGCTGTTTGGCAGAGAGCTGCTAGAAAAGCATTAACTACCCATGAATAATAAATAGAAACAAAACCTCACAGAATTCATCTTGTGAAAAAAACAAATTAGCACACTCAAGTAAATTCAGTGTCTTTTGACAACAATTGAAAGCTTTTTTTTTATGCACTGTGGTTAATAGTCTCCCTTTTCTCTTTATTTTTATTTGAAAAAATATGGATCAAAGCATCTTTTTTCCCCCTTTGTCCCTGTTTACACATTCGTACCTTTTTTCTTACACTGTTTATATATTTTGGTAGGTATTTCATATCTAGGACTGTTTTTCACTTGCTATACATGGTCAACTTCACAGGAAAGAAAATCCCCAAGCACTCAGTGTGCGCTGAGTGAGCCTCAGCTGCAGGTAAACTGCTTTATAACAAGATTTGTTGCAAGTTCAGCTGTGGAAACATTAAGAGAAAAATCAACACAAGTGATTCTCAGGCTGAAGCTGATGGGGACCATATGAATGTTCCAGTATTGGTGCAGTCTGGGACATGGGACAGACTGGACCTGGTCAATTCCAAAGACAAATATCTACCCGTCACAAAACTCAAAGTGTAAGGTACTGCCAGACATCCCTTCAGAACAAATCATGATTGTTGACCTGTAGCCTTCTTGAGAAGTCTGGTCATTACTGAGCCTCCAGACACAGATGGGATTGGTGAAAACCAAGTAGCTCAGGCAGCCTTAGCATCAATCAGTTTATCTTCTGGCCTGGGAATCTGACAGATATGCTAACTTTTTAGAAATCTGCAAAGCAAATTGTGGATCCTGACTGAGAGACTGTCTTTCTTTCCTGCAGGACTCTGGATACCAAGACTGCCTCAGAAACTGAATGGTGCAGTTCTTATTAACAGCTGTGGGGAGAAAACATAGAAGTTCGACTGGTGATCACTTGTCAACATCCTTCAGACACTTGAAAAATCTACTTTATCAAGAGCAAAGCTTTGGTTTCTGTGCAGCTTTCACTGATCTAATAAAAGCCAAGTGTGCAAGCTTAGCCTGAGATGTGGCCTTTCCCATGAAGTTTCTGATACTTCTGAGATAGCTAGCAGCTGTGATGCCAGAATAAAGTTTGTGTTTATCCCATTTCCACAGTATTGTCTGGTAGCCCCATAACTGATATTAGCAGCCACTTTTAAGTCACAGACAATTTGATTAAATTCTTCAGACTCATTTCATTGGGTTGAGACTGCCAAAAAGAAAAAATCATGTACACAATCACTTACAGGATGATGATGAGCCACATTGAACAGGAATGATTTGCTAGATGTATGATAGGCTTCGGACTACATTTCTGTTTTGAGAAAAGGCAATAGTATGCATAAGACAGCACCTGAAAGGGAAAGATGACTGGAAATTACCTTAAGTCAACTTTGAAAAAACTGCAGGTGGGGAAGCCATGTCTTATTTGTATGAAGGCTTGCAAGCAAAATGTGTGCTGTCCTTACATGATCTCACTCTCCTCCATGTTAAAGCTTATACACTGGTATTGTAGGCTGGAACATTATGAATTTGAACATTATTTCAGAAACATTTTTCCATGAGGTAGTGACTACTCCTCAGCAGATTGCAAGACACTTCTATGCCAACCTGTGGCTGAATGGCCAGAGAAGCTTCAATATCAAATATTATTAATGGTCCAGGAGGATGAATTCTGAGACCCCAAAGAGCACCCCTGCGGCATAACTAGAGCATATACCTATGCCAGATTTAATTCCACTATCCTGATGCACTGATGCCTTCTTTAATCATAAGGATGACAATCATTAAATATTGAAGACAAATACTAGAGAAGAAAATCAGTCATAACTCATACATAGAGTTAGTATTGTTGCCACCAACTTAAACAATGATAATTTGATGAAGTACTTGAATTTGATTCAAGTGTCAGTAATCACATTTAACAAGAAACACCAGATGTTTTCAGAGATAGATTGCAGCAAACAGATATCTATTTATTATGCAATCTGTTTCCATCAAATTCTATAAAGTTTCAGTTAGTTTATTACAGTTTCTAAGGAAACAAGGTCATTCTCTTCAGTTGGTTTTGTAGACTTTTTTCTTTGATCAGCATTTCCCCTAATCAGCCAAAATAAAGGTGGTCATTTTAAAGTTACATTTTCTGATCAAAGAGCTACTGCCATTAAGTGTAACTACACTTTGTAATGACACAATTCTTCGACAAGTACTTGCATGTGCCCTCAAGTCCTGTAGGTCTCACACAGAATTTAACTTATTTTTCTTAATTCTAGTGACCTGGTTACTTTCCTCAAGTATCCTCTGAAGAAGACTGTCTTTGCAGTCTATTTATTACTCTGGAAAAGAAACAGAGCAGTTACAGAGGAGTGTAGTTACTTAAGCATTTCAAGACTTTTTCTATATCAGTCTTATGATCATAAAACTACTTCAGCAAGTAAAGTTGCCTGAGTGGATGAATATTTTCCATTTCAAGCACTAGTATAATACCACAAACACACAACACATTTTACTAGCCCTGTCCCAACAAGAAAAAAAAAAACATATTTTTCCATCACAGCTGAGTGGAAGCTATAATAATCAAGATGAGTAAATTGTATGACACTCATTAATATTTAACACATGGTTGCCACTTGAATTCATTGGTAGACAATGGACACGAGTGAAATTGGTTGCTCTCATAGTACAGATAATTAAACACTGGTTTTGTTGACCACTGTTGTGATCCTGAAGTGAAATGGTAGCCAAGATTGACAAAATAGCAGCACAGGTCAGTAAAAGGTACATTTTATTCCTTCATGCAGTTTTGATTTAGCTGGTGATTATTTTCCAAGCTAACTTGGATACACAGTAACAGTAAAAACTAAGATTGCTTCATATATTCCCGTTGGATAATATTTTCCAGGGGCAAATGAGACCTATCATGCAACAATAAAATATATTTTGGTTGTGTGATCTGTGGTATTTCAAAAAACCCAATCATGCCATATGCTTATACAGGGATTTATATCAGAGAGCTGTAACACCCCTGAGCAAACTGCATTTTATCATAGTCACAGGATATTTTAGGGCACAATTAATTTGCATTCAATTTTCACTCTTCATTCAGTGATAAATTTCATACAATTTAACTTTTTCTTTAACATCTGTCCACCAGAGTCCACAGTCTTACTAAAAAAAAAAATAAAAATACACACAAAGTTAACTGTCTTTCATTTTTCAATACTAGAGTGTCTTGAATATATTTCTGTTATTAAACATCCAAATAAATAACAGAAACCTTTCCAGACAGAACAGCATAAATAATTGCACTGATCACCCTGTGTTGGCTCAACACCTCAGTATTAAAAGCTTAGTTCCAGACGATGTATATTCATAAAATGTATATAGATGAGCTACAACTGCTTCAAAGTCTTACATGTTTTCATGTATGATTCAAAAATGATTATTGCCTTCATTTCTTTGAAGGCATTGTGTGAACTGTACTGGCTTCATTTCTATTGAACAATGGAAAGATCTCGGAGCTTTCTCTGCTTTAGTCTGCCTACACCTTCTCCACTAAGGCATGGCAAGTAACTGCCAACTGTTTCCAAGTGAATTGCATTTTATTAGCCTAGTAGAATATCCCACTGATTTTCCTGTATTTATTTTGACTCCTTTGGTATTTTAGAAAGGAGATCACCAGAATAACACATTGGAACTGAACAAATATTTCCTGCGTTTAAAAATAAGTAGCCTAACTTAACCTGTGCAGAGGCAAATCCGTTCATGTATGATAAAAACCTGAGGTATATTGGTATTAAGTGGACAGGTAGCTCAAGCAAGGAAATTTACTAATTTCCTTAGCATCAGTAACAGTCTAGATGGACTGAGAACCTTACTGGCCTGTTAGTTGACACTCCAGACTGATTTTGCACTAATATAGACTTTACCCTTAACTCACACAGGTTTCACAGAGTATCCTGTGTTGTAAGGGACCCACAAGGACAATCAAGTCCAACTCTTAAGTGAATGGCCCATACAGGCATCAAACCTGCAACCTGGTTTTACTAGCAGCATGCTCTATCCAGCTGAGCTAATCAACAGACATTAGGTGCTGATTCAGTAGTTCTACTCTCTAACTTAATTTCTAGCTAGACTGAAGTGTCTGTCAACTAAGCATTGAAGGATGTGCCCAAATAAAGAGTATCATTTATTTATGTAAATGGCCAATATCTCATTTGAGATTCCAAAGAAGGCAAATTTAAGCAAGGCTTCAAGTAGGAAGAGCATTTTACAATGGGACCTCTCAGACTGATAGGTGCACTGTATCCAGTCACCTCAGCTGATCCACCCCCTCCTTGTGAAAGTGTTAAAGGTTACATATAACCCATAACTTCCTTCAAAACTGAAAACTGTGTAATCACAAAAAAGCAATTGGAATAATTTCATGGGGGGCTGCCCTCTTCTATTGATATCCCAAAAAAATGTGTAAGCTTATTTCACTTACTGTTGTTCTCTCGAGTCTCCAGACACCAACACAACCTCAGTGTATTTGAACAAAGCTTCATCTTATACTGCATGACATTTTCAACTGGAATAAATGCTGAATGCTTCAAGAAGCAAGAACAAGTGTGTTGTGATATTTACTGTGTGAATCTTGTCCTCCTGGCTTGCAGTTACCTCTTTCTTTGGGCTGTAGGAGCAATCAGTCAGCTCTGACCATCATTTGCATCTTCTGTCTAGACGTTCTAGCAGAGGATTTATAAATTGTTTTCTACTTCTGCTGCTCCGGAATTTAAGTGTTGAAAACAGTTATATTTCTGATCTCTTTCCGCACTGGTTTCCAAATTCTAACATTGACAACTGCTAACAAGAATTGTTCCTTATTCGCCTTCTCCATTTTATATTTGATTTTCTAGGGTTCCACAGTGGCCTGTCACCCACTTTTCCACAACTCAGGCTGCAGAGTTATTTAACCTCATTTTTATGCAGATATATTTCTTACCACTGATTGCAAAGGGATCCTAGACATCTAGCTTAGAAAATACAATTCACTTTTTCATCTACAGAAGAAAGATGAGATGAAAGCCACTTAGTGTTTCTCTGCAGTTTTAATCTGTTTTGTTCTGCAGTCTCACATTCCACTGACCTCTTTACTCTGTGTTTTCCTGCTTCTGCTTCTCTTCCTCTGGCTCATGAATGTTTCTGAAGTTGTTACAAATCTCACAGTTCTTGCAGCATTTTCTGAATCCAGACATCTTTTCACCACGCATGTTCCCATCTCTTGTGCACTTTGCTTTTGAGACTTCTTACTGTTTGATCTGAGTGGATCTGTTTGATCCACTTTATACAATCTGTTTTCCAATTGCCTGTATCCCTGCTCAACCTGACTAGCGTACACATATTTTGCTTTCTTTCTTGTACTTTCCAACTCATTTAGGTGATTTCTGCACATTAGTGCAGACTGGCATAAACTTTGCATATGTTTAATTCTGCATCTTCCAAGAGTCCTGTCTGTAGTTTTGGGTCTTTAACTCCAATTACAATCTGATCTGTGATTATTAAATCCAGCCAAATGCCCCAGTTACCATGGTTCCATTAAGTTAAGTTCAGATAGGAATTCTTCACAGAACTCTTCTTTTTTTTTTTGCAATTTCAATTGAAGTCTGATCTTTCACAGATTTATTTTTTTTCCTGGGCATGCAATATACCTTAATCCTCCTCACGTTTAGATCTAAAGCTGTCATTCCAGTTTGTAGTTTTATTAGTAAAAAGCATCAGTAACTTCAAGTCCAGTAAAGTAGGCCACATATATAATGGTTTGTTTCTGGATCTAGTCCTCTCTAATATTTCTTTGCGTATCTAGATTATAAAAAGAAAGGCTTGTAAAATTTACAGACTTACACTCAAAGAGAGTGTAGAATGACAAAATAACCATAAAACAGGATTAGGAATTGATTTTGACAGGCTGGAGAAAGAGTCTGAAAAAATTGGGCACAATAATAACAAAGATTTTATACTCATGAAGGAATAATCAACAGCAGAAACACAGCTGTAAAACAAGCTGTTAGAATTTCTTTGTGAAAGAATCTTGACAGAAACGTGAAGCTAACATGAGTCAATTGTAACATGCTGTTGTACGAGAGGCATACAGTGTATTGAGATGAACAAAAATAAGAAATGTTAAGTAATTTTTCAGTCAGTTGCTACAATCTTATCTAAAATAATGTGTGCAGTTTTAGACAGAACTCATAAGGAAGACAAAAGAGGCTGATCTGAGTTAGAAAATCTGATTTAAAGCAAGTCTTGTTTTGACTAAAGAACAGAAAACTGAGTGAGTATGTCATAATAGCCCCCAAGTAAGTAAAAACTGTTTTACATTACTCTGCAAAGAAGTAAGGGAGGAAAAAAATATCTGTTTTCTGTGTTCACAGACAAAAGCAAGACAACACAAATTTCAGCTACAAAGAGATTCAGGTTAGCTACTAGGAAGAAATTCCTAGAAATAAGAAAAGATAAAAAGAATAAAATGTGTGAGGAAGTGCTGTTGTTTCAATCACTTGATATATTTACAGATTCTTTTGAGGAATAAGGGAGAAATATTAGAACTACCGTGTGACCTCTGCATATCTTGTCCAACCCTATTTTTCTCTAATGATGGAGTAATAGTCAAGATCAAACATCCACTTTTTATGGCTCATTTTCATTAAATTAAATCTAATTGTTCATGGGAATATTTTAGTTCTTGACAGGATCTTTTTTGCGGTGATCTGAAGCAATGCTGGATAACTTCAATTCCCTATGTCCCTTCTTGCCAAAGAGTCACTCTCTCTCTCTACCTAGCCAGATCAGGCTACCCGCCTTTTTCCCACATACTTAAGACCTAAGGGCAGACTGCCCACCTTTTTCCTAGGTACTTTAGACTTAAGGGTTTATTAATTACTACCAGCCTGACACAGTGGTTCATCACTGTTCTGAACTGACAACCCAGAAACAATTGTCAAGGATTTGTAAGGGAAAACATTCGCAGAAGCAGCTCCACAAAGCAAAAGCAGGCATGGGACTACCTAAGCCTCTTGAGAAATGCTGTGCCGAAGATGAGACTGAAAATCACATCCTTCTCCAGTGTTTGAGTGTGTGACTTGGGGATGGGAAGAGGCTATACTACCTAATCAAGATTTAAATATTTTATAGGTGTAGACACCTATAAGACATAATTTTAAAAATTTTGTGATCTCTTTTCTAAGATACTGATGATAAAGCAAGAGAAAATTATGTTCTCCACCCTTAAAAGCCCTTGGTGGGAGCATTTTTTTAGAAAGTGGTGGGCCAGAATTCAATCCCTTTCTTATCTAAAGTAGTCACAAATGCACATTTTGCTTCTTCCGGGAAAGAAGACCAAACCTCTGGGATCTATGCCTGGGTGTCAGAAAATGGAAAGAATTCTTTGTTTTATTCCAGTGTCTATACAATGAAAAATGTGTGAATGGTTCTAGAAACAGAGACAGAATACAGACACAAGTTGGAAACAGAAGAAAAACAAATTAAATAGTACTGGAGTCAGCAACTGGGTCCCAAGGCTTCTCTTTATTCACTGCATGCTTGATCTGCCAAGCACTGCTCAGGCACTGATCCCAGTATGCAGTAGAGGGAAAGTGGGAAGCTGGGTGCTCAGGCTGGACAGTTCTGAGTAACTACAGCAGCAGAAAGTTGTTATAAGGCAATTTTCAGACCAAAAGGGAAGATACTTAATGATTTTTGGTGACTTTTGTGGTAGGTGGCTGTGGATCATACATTTTCTTGCATTACTGTCTCAGTCTTTAACACTTAAAATTGAATAAGCTGGGATCATAAAAAAGTCCTCTTAAGAATTTGAGTCGTCAGATAAAGGCACAGTCGCATTACAAGTTGATTAGAATTTTCACTTTATCTTATCAAATCAGTGGGGTTGCACAACTACTATGAAAACAGTAGTTTGCTTAAGCAATTTACCTGGCATTTGGATTTCTTTTTATTTGTCCATCCATAAGCAAAAGTGGAATAATGATTGTTTTCCTAAAATAAAATTGAAAGAATGAGGACTTTGTGTTATTGTTGATATGAGAACAATTACAGAAGCTAAATAGTAAATTAGTAAAAAGTAAGTTTCATAAATTTGGAAGAGTCTGCCCATAAAGACATTTATGCATCAAACGAAGTAAGAGCAGTAGCTCACACATCCAAAGTGTAGCCTGAAAACAGGAGCTCATGCAGTATTTTTTGTTTGTAGAAAACCTTTGTTTTCTATATCACTTTATATTTCCAATGTTCTTTTCCCACAGTTACATGCACTGTCTCAGAACTTTTGAAAGTTGGTAAAGTTTTTTCAGCAACTGAAAAAAGCAATAATCCTTGAAATTTTAAATGTGAAAGAAGATGTATTATTGAAGTGTTCCTTCTGTTATGGTAGATAGGTTTATATTTGCTATGCATACAAATGGATGCTATCCTGTATGTGCCACAAATCTGCTACACATTAAAAAAAGAATGGGCAATTCTGGATATGCAATATTCTATGAAATTCTTTTTGCCATCTCAAACTCCAATCCTATTAGTGGAAATTTTAACAGTTATAGGTTTGCTTTTCTCTTTCTGTTTATCCCACACCCACAGTTTGATGTGTTCCAATTGTGAAAGTCCTCAAATGTCCTGGAAAGAGATCAGTTTCTGGCAAACAAAAAGTAATCCCTAGAGATTGAGTTTTCATGCACAGTACACATAGTTCAATAAATTTCTTCACTGTCTGTGCAAAGAAGCTTGAAAATGGCAGAACTGTTGTATGAAGAACATACCACATGTTAAGTTCATAACCATAGAGGGTGTCAGAACTGGGGCAACAAGTCTAGCATTACTGCAATCCTTGCCAGATACAGAAATACCATGTTTTCTATGCATGGGCTGAATGAAGAATCTCAGGGTCTAGTTCTTTCCTCAGGTACTACCTGCATTTTCTTCCTTCTAGACTCTTGTGGTCTATTTGAGTAGTTTGCATTCATATGTATATATGTGCAGTTTTTAAGTCACACACCCACCCACACCCTGCATAATGCTGATAACTGGTGCTGTTCAATATATCAATAGAAAATGTACCCTAACCCAGGGAAAAACAACACTGATTAGGTACAACATGTAATGTGAAAAATTTATTAGTGAAAAAATTAGTCTCCAGACTAAAAATAACATTGGGAACAACTTTTTATTTAATCTCTAACCAGTTTAGCACAACCACGAAACTTATGTAATTGAGCAGGTAAGTTTCATGTCATTTGGTTTTATTGAAACTAAACTGGTATAAACAGTCTGATATAAACATATGCAATCCTTTAGACTAAAGAATTTATGTAGCTTGACATAATTAATCCTGTTTGCCATCTTAAATGCATAGAAATTAAAATTTTCTCCCTAGGTGATAACAAGATCATGCCATCTTAACAGCTAGTTGTGAAGATGGTTTTCAACAGCATGATTTCATTACTTCAGCACTCTTCAAAGCTACAAACCTGATTTTCAATTTCAGGTGTCAAGAGCTAAGATAGGGTGAGCAGATTTGTTATTTGTCAGTGTGCCATTTTTTTCACTCTGTTCTTTGTGGTTTTATTTATTCAATACTATCTAAATATACAATGTTTTAGTGTTAATGTTAGTGGCCCTTTCTGACATGAGCTTGCATATCAGCATAAAGCAGATACTGTAAACAATTATCATAGCCACGATGACCATAACCTCTGCTGCTCACATATACTTGTAGGTGGTTTTTTTCTAGAAAAGAGTCTAAAATCAAGAAAAAACACACAGATGAGCAGGACAGGGAAAAAAGGAAAGGGAAGGGAAGGGGAGGGGCGGAGAAGAATCATTACTTTATTGCTTTGTCTCACTGTCTTACCTTCATGCTTTTTGCATTAGGATATTTGATCTTTTTTCTTTGTCTGTCTGACACCTTCTTTCTCAGAGACCTGCAGACATTTAAAAGAGACCCACAATTTATTTCCTTTTTTATGCAGAGCCAAAGCAACCTTGGCCTCCTGAATCAAGTAACTCTACAGTACCTTTTCCTCCTGGGAGAGGTCCAGTTACAGGCTGCTCGGACATGGCAGTGGTACCTGATGGGTCCCAGCTGCCTACAGCAGCAGGGTCTCTGGTGGTGCTCCATTCACAGCGTGGGAGGTGCAGGTAACAGCGAGCTGCTCTGACAGCAATTGAATAAACCTGGCCCGAAGGCTGGCTGCAGTGGTACACAACCGATAAATCAAATTTTGATCTATGCACGACTGAATGGAAAAAGGGAGAAAAATGTTGAACTTTTTACCTCACCAGATGGGAGGAAGGAGCTGATCTACACCTCAGATTCATCTGCTCTACAAAATGTAAAGCAAAACAATTACCTTACAGGGCCTCATCCCTATTTAATCCCTACTGGGAAGTGATGCTTACGTATGTAAATGTACCAGAGATGGAAGTCTGTGTCTAACAGTAAGACATCTTGCTAACTCCTACCTGTATCACACCCAGCTTCACTTCACAGCTTTCTCCGGCTGTGAACATTTTCAGGGTCCACCCACATGGGCCTAGAAACAACCTTAGCAGCTCATTAGTGGGCCCCTGGGCTCATCAATGGAAAAACACAGAAATCTCCTGAGCAGCTGAATAAAGCAGAGCTCTGCAGAGGACCTTGGCACTCCACAGCCCCTTCGTGGATGTCAGGGTTGGATTTGGGGCCAGTGTTGTGCCAGCAGGGTGAGGGCTTAGCCTCTGATTGAAGAAAGGCATCTCAGCCCTGCAGGCAACCTGTGAATGGGGAGGAGTGATGGCAACGGGCCCCCCATACTGCAGAGACCCTGCAGACGTGTTCGAGGTGTGGTCACAAGCAAAGCAGGTGACTGAACCTCAAAAAAGTCAGTGTGGGTTTTTTTCCAGTCCAAAATACAAACTTACACCCCCAAAAGAATGTAGATTTTGATAGCCAGTTTTTGAGTCCAGAGGACCAATGAGATAGATTGTCTCCCATATCTGTAAATACGGAAATAAAAAATTAAATTGTTTTCCCTCCTGTTTTGAGACCTCAGAATAGCACAGCATCCTTTCATAATAATACAGTAAGCTCCTTCCTTCCAACCAAAATATCCAGAGGTGGAAACAACTGGCAGCTTCTCCCTTCCCTTCATTATTATAACTCATTTACTTCCTCTGGGAAACATAGAAGAGAAATGTTTTGCTAGTATTGTGTAAAAGGGAGTTCCAGCTTGCTGCACATGGGTCAGGAGGTCATGTGGCCCCTCAACAGAGATAAGATGAGGGAAGTCGGTGTGTAGTGGAATGCTGCACTTAGGAGTTAGTTACTGGGGGCAAATATGCAAAATTATGCACTGATTCTTACATGAAATCTATGCAAGTTGTTGGAATCAGAATGAGAAAAAACTATTAGACACATGTAATGGTGGTCCAGAAGAACTGAAGAAGGGAAAAGCAGACAGATAAGTTAAAGTTTCAGTCTGGGAAAAGGGGTTATAACAGGGAAATAAATGAGCTGAGCAGTTTCTGGTAAGTAGGGGGTAGAAAAAGAAAAACAGAAATTCTGTGGAATAGCAGAAGTTATATATTCCTGTGAAGAAAAATAATTCACTGAAAAATGATAACTGGAGATTAAAAAAAAAAAAGCTGCAATTAGCTGAGACAAAGCAAACAAGAGATGGAAGATGGATTTGGAAAAGGTATATATAAAACAATGATAGTGAGTAAACTTTCAGTTATTTGCTTTCCCCACATCTTTTCCCTCATGTTTATGCACTTTCCAATAGCCAAGAAACATTAAGATCTTAGAGGAGTACAATATTAAATCCTTTTGAATGCTTTCAAGACCTTGATGCCTAATATTCAAAAGATCCTTTAAAAATCCAGGACACCATTTCTGATAGATGGTACTATCCCACTGAAGAGCAGGGTTTACTCTATAATAAGTCATAAATGCTTCCCTTCCCCCACCCTTATGATTTATGTATTGAACAGTATCTTATGCCAGAATTCAGCAGTCTACAATTGTTCTGGGATAATCCACTTGGCAACAGTTTAATACTTCTTACTTTTACACTATCATTTTACACTGAGGTTCTGACTTTTCAGAAAGCATAGAACATGCACGAACAACATTTGACCTCCATCCCTCTCATAAATAACCCACTCTTCTTAGAGGCAGTCTGCTTTCATTATATTTGACCCTTGAATTTTACCTGTGAGATCACAGACCATGAATATGAGGATGCTGCACTGTAGAGATCACCAGCGACTTAACAATGCCTGTGCGACTAAGAGCTTCAGTAGGAGTTTAAATTTGTCACAGAATAACAGAACCATGCTCAGCTGGAGGGGACCCACAAGGATCATTGAGTTCAACTCAGCCTTGCACAGGACCATCCCCAAGAGTCACACCATGCACCTGAGATCATTGTCCAAACACTTCTTGAACTCTGTCAGCCTTTGTGCTGTGACTACTTCCTTGGGGAGCCTGTGGAAGTGCCCAGATACCCTCTGGGTGAAGAACCTTCTTCTAATATCCAACTTAAACCTCTCCTGGCACATCTTCAGGCCATTCCCTTAGGCCTTGTTACTAGCTACCACAGAGAAGTTCCTGCCCCTCCTCTTCCCCTCATGAGAAAGTTGTAACTGCAATAAGGTAACTGCAATTAGGTCAGCCTCCTCATCTCCAGGCTGAACAAACCAAGTGACCTCAGCAGCTCCTCATACAGCTTCCCCTTCACCATCATCGCTGCCCTCCTTTGGGAGGGCACTCTCTAAAAGCTTAATATATTTGTTATATTGAAGTGACCAAAACTGCACATAATATTCAAGGTGAGGCCACACCATTAACTTCATGCTTTAATTTTTTTTCTTGAATGAGGACAAAGGTAATAAATATTAGGGAAAATTTAATACCCTGTTTAAACATCTCACACTGTCAGAGGACTAGCAGTTTAAAGCTGATATGCACTGCAAGTACAAATCATAGTGTAATAGCACATATTAGCCCCTGAATAAAATCTTTTTTGTCTCTGGGATTCTCTAGAAAGGCAAGGGCAGCCAAAGGCAGTTCAGTTCCACAAAGCATTTGGTTGAACACCGAGATCAAGAAATTACCAGAAGAAAGAAAGGCAGCTTTCAGCTAAAGAACTACTTTTTGCATAGAAAAAAGGGAAGAACTACAAAAGTGCAGGATGCAACCTCTTTTTAATGGGAGTCTCTTACTATATTGAATGCCCTATGATCTTAACTGAGAAATATTTATTTATATAAATTTGCATTTTTTAATCCTTTCATTTTGCCTAAGAAAGTGCCCTAAACGTAAGAATTTTAAGAATGGAAAATCTGTACAGGATACCCCAAAAAGGAAAAAAAGGAAAAAAGAAAAAAAAGAAAAATTATCTTACCTGGTATCTTAATTCTTGTAGTTTATATTAGAAATTTGCTGATATACCTTTAAATTTCTTACATGAAACCCATAAAAAATGTGAAGGTAATCAGGAATCTTGATCTGTACAGACAGTTTTGTGGGCCCAGCAGAATCATAGTGTCAGTATACATATGGACGGAACACCTGCCCAAGCCTGCAACTATCTTTATATATACATATATATAGATACAATAATTCTGAATATTCTATTGGTTAAAACAATCTCTTTCCACTCAGGATTTCAGGGTTCTGCTGTTTCTAACACTAACAAATGACTCAATGGTACAGGATGCTCTGTATTGTCAATTACTATTCAACTGGGATTAACGTGTGGATAAAGAGAAGGGGTGGAGATGGAAATTATGTATATGCAACCTCTGCCAAAGAAACAAGATAACTTTTTTAAATGTTATTTTTCCTTTGGTTCCTGCAGATGTTGTGTCTATTAAAAGTAGTTAGCTGAGTGACTACACAGAACATTTTACTTGAAAATCCTAGACCCCTAATGAAGAGCTAGCTCCAATGAAATTATTTGTGATGCATTGTAACTTAAATTACAGCTTCAGTATAAATTATTCCTTGTTGAAATCAAATGGCCTTCTCTCAAAATGCACCTACTTGAAAACACAATGCAGACTACATTGCTATTTTCATAATTCTAAAAACTGACACTGAACACAGTTCAGTTTATCTGGGATAATTCAGAGAAAGCACCTTTCATGAAGTGATGCTGTCACTTAGTGCACATGTGAACAACTGTGTCAATGGAAATTATTGAGACAGAAAGGAAAACCTAATTACAAAAACCCTCACATTTCTTTGCAAATCTTGCAAAGAAATTTCATGAGAAATGTGAAGTCACTCATGTACAAGTGGAACATGTTTTAAAATTTCCCCTGGGAAATTTTTCTGAGGTGTATGGTGGCCCCTAGTGGACCCTGTCTTCGGTCCCAAATATGACAGCTGCCATATTTTAATAAATACTTGGGATGGTCTACTTCAAACATGTTTTATTAGTCTAAATGACATATTTGTTATCTCTGTATATTTTCATGTAAGTGCCGGATGTTGTTAATCTTCTGTAAGGAAACCTGCCAATAGTAGAAATATATATGTATAATAAGATATGTATAAATCAAATATAGGCTTGAATCCCATCACTTAAGTTAAACATCCTTGTAAAAAGATAAGAACATTGCTTTGGGCTCCAAACGGTTTTAGCTCCAGAACATCTACACTGCCACTAGCTGTATGATATTTCTTAATCTAAGCCTATTGTAATGTAAAGAGTAGTTGCATAGGAAGAAACTGCTGGCGATACACCTCCGAGTCTAAAGTATAAATCCTCAAAATTTTTGGTTTGGCCTCATCTCATTCTAGAGGTGCTTAAAGCTTGTGGGAGCCTTAAGTCCTTTAACATTACACATCTTAAGGATCTTTACAATTCCAGTGTGAAGCAGCCCCACAGTCACATTTATCCTGTGGTGCTGAGCAGTGGAAGAGTATCACACATTAAGTCAGGGCATATAAATGAGATATGGGTTTGCCTTGGTTCCCTGAAGGGAAAGAGGGTGGGGTTTTTGTTTGTTTGTGGTTTTTGGTTTGGTTTTGTTTTGTTTTTCACAAATCACATTTGCCAAAATGGCCTTTATGGAACAAGCAGTGGGAACTTGCTCTTTATTTACAATTTCTTCCTTTCACTGCTTAATGCAATTGAACAGTCTTACCAAAAGTAAACTCCTTGGTAATTCTGGGAAGTCAAATATGCAGGTAGGAGATCACAGGCCACCTTCCCTCTCTGCCTGAAAGCATTCAGACAGTTCTCTCAGTTCCCATGAGTGACTAAATGTACAAACTATCTTCTGTGGGAGCATGGAGCATTCCTTGTGTTTTCTGATGAATCTGATAGTTGCTGAAATTCACCCTGAATGGCAGAAATGGTATCAGAAAACACCAAAGCAATGCTGACCCTCACAGACCCTGTAGCTCACTACAGAATTAGGACACAATGTCACTCATGCATTTCTGTAGTCCTATCAGCACCCTAACACAAGTAGTTCAAGTGCCTAAACCACACCACCACTAGCATTTTTAATGTTACTGGAATATAAATGCTCCCCTAAAACTGGGATAAGATCTTACTTTTCTGAGGTGAAATTCACTTGGCCCATTTAAGGCATCTGCAGGAAAATCTTTTATAGTGGAGTTAGACTCCAGGACAACTCATGGACATCAATAGAGGGGACTGGGTTCTCCTCAAGAAGGGTTCATCTGGCCAGTTAGAGAGAACTTCAATCATTCTGTCATACTGGCCGTACCTCTCTGACAACAACGCAGGTCTTTTTGCACTCTGGACTAAAAGGAAAAAGTCATAGAACATCTTTTAGAGATACAAGGCATCACACAGGGCTGAGATGACACTGCCAAGTCATAGGCAGGCTGGATGTGGACTCCCTACTGCAGAAGCAGAGTGCCTAGCAGTACCCTCTGCAACAATATGTTGGGCAGTGAACTCTTGCTAAGGATTTAAACTGTGCTTTGGTCTGGTGATAACTTTGCTCTTCAGAAATCCATCTTCATTTCCTCTCATTTCCTAATGATGAATCCTTCTTGTGCCAGGGATCCTCGTAAAACCAGATTAGAGATCTGTAACAACAGATCTTGCAGATTATGTTACAAGATCTTTTTAGTTTGTTTGCTTGTTTGTTTTACAATGACTGACAAATATTTTTGGTTTAAAAGTTCTTGAGAAGTTCCCAAGAAGAAAATAAACAACATAACTGAACTCTATGATCATTATAATGCTGGGCATTAAAACAGTGAAACAAATAGAGTTGGCTGAACTATGGGAACATTTATGTCCAAAATGGATCCTTTTGTTGAACATTATTATTTTCAAATAACAATTTGAAACATGTTTCCTAGGCTTTATAAGACATTCTTTATTGTTTCCTGCAGCCTGATGAAAACCAAATAATGCTCTGAAAATAATGTCCTGAACTGACAGAGTTACAGTGCTTTCTAAGTAAGCAGCTCTTTAATATATTCATAAAAATCATAATTTTTCTAAATCATAACTTTTCTAAAATACTGGTAGTTTTATAATTGAATGTATTAAAATTAGTTGGTGTATACCTTGCTATCTCTTCAAAAAGCTTTCTTACTGAATATTAGGCAGGTAAAATCATCTTTGGCTATCTTGCTTGTTCCAGTAACCACTACCACAACTTCAGAGTGGCAGCATGAAAATAACTGAAAATTTAATTTCATGATAGAATGATTTCAATGGCATTTACCGTATCTTGAATAATTGCTAAACAGTAAACAGGGAAATGAGATGGGTCGACTGGGAAACTCATCTGTACAGAGGCTGACGGAATGTCCCTCTCAGTGCTAGATGGCAGATCTTTTTACTGTCTTTTTACTGAATCCTGATTGATGGGGAATGTACTATCCCTTATATTTCTGAAAGCTGGTGTTATCAGGAGACAGTTGCTAATGGCAATTGCATATAAATCCTAGAATACAAACAGAATAATCCCAAAAAGTTGTGTGCTGGACCTCAGTTATTTCATATGATTGTGGTCTACAGACATCCCAGGCCGGTGTTCATATCCTAAACCTTGTGGGTCCTTCATACTGCAACACGCAGATCTTTCTCTCTTCCTTCTTTTCTTTACTCTCAATCTTAATGATTTGCCTTTCACGTATGGAGCCCTCTACTATTCATCTTATGCCAAACACTCCTCCAAGTTTTTCTCAGAGAAAAAGGCCCTTCTATTATGTACTGCTAACTTCCTTTTCCACATTTCTCTCCTACAACATGTTTGATCTTGCTATATCCCTATATACAGACAGATGGGAAATTAAAAAAATTTTCAAAGAAGTTCAACAATTAACATATTTTCCAGCTATAAAATAAATCAGATGACCCAATTCTTTCATATAAAAACCTGTTGTCTGTATGACCTCTAAAACAAGACTTTCATTCTTCAAGGTCCTTCTAGATTTGGATCTTCTTAAGAATTAACTGGGATTGCTCAACTGGGATCTACAGTGCTAAATATCTGGAGTTTTACCTTTAGAAGCAAAGGATAAAATGAATGGCAACTTGTGCATTTTGGAACTTCCTCAAACCTTGCCAAGGTGACAAAAAATAGTCCCTAATAGGTGTGTGAGAGCTGTGTCTTTCACAGTGGGTGCATGCTTGTTAGAGCTTTTTACTCTGAGACATCAGTCCCCTGATTTTGCCTCTGGAAGCCCAGAAGTGGCCATGGTGATGTCGCGTCAGACAGCTGCTGTGTTTGCTGCTGGTCTGAGGGTTTGGCCAGCTGCAGTACCCCAGGAAGAGGAAATCTGCTCCCATATCTCTCCTGACATCCCCTGCTCTCCTCACCTCCCACTTGCAGAAATGGGTGAACAATTCTTGATTTTTTTTTTTTAAAGAAACTTGAGAAGTCTGTTTACATTTGCTCAGTTACACTTACAAGATGAGGTTTGGCTTATATAAAATCAATTATCATTGCAGGTTAATGCTCTCCTAGAATCAGCCCTAACATATGTCCATATTGTCTATCAATTTCCCCATAAAGACATCTTTCCAAAGAAACTCACTGTCAAACTCCTAAGCCCTGAACACTCTGCAATGATCAGTCTGTTACAACAGAGCAAAGTTATTCTGAAATATATGCCTTTTTCTGGATATAAACATCTTTCAGATTAATACATATACTCACTCCCCCTTCTACCAGATGAATATATACACTATATCACCCTGCACCACATCAGAATGAAAGTCATTAAATTATGTAACAACTTAAAAAAAATAGCATTATCGCCATAGACCCTGGTGCTGCTACCCTGAATTATTTACAGAAACAGTCCCAGGGAGGGTATCCAGACTTTTTTAAGGAACACAAGAAGACAGCTTTTGAACATACCTTGCATGAAATGCACATCACTTATTGCATTACGACTTCCTATCTTCCAAATAAAAGATTCAAATTGACACTCAGGAACAGCTCAGATTCAGAAACTAACTGGTAAAATAGAGTTCTAGTGCATGCTAAACCATATAACTGAAAAAGAGTCTTTTACACTATTTAGGAAATGTGAAAAAAATTTCTGGCATCCTTGAATGGAAATTCAATCATTTCTAGTAAGTTTGCTCAGAAAAAATATCTTGGCCTGAAGTGTCTGGGTGTGCCTGCTCATATATGAATTCTGTATTTGCAAATGTTCAAACTTAAGTGTCAGTAACACAGACCTATAAATCCTGAAACACTGAAGACTTCTACACAAATGTAGTTTCCACTCTTATTACGTTCAAAAATACAAAATTTAGAAAGTACCTATCAAAAAGCTTTGCATTTTTACTGATTTACCCAGTTCCTGAGGGCAAATGCATAACCAGGTTTTGCTACTTCCACAACCTGTTTTCTGTAACTATTGCTTGCCCTACATCTAGAAAATGCAAACTCCATTGTTTAAAAACTGGGGTGGGAGGGGGGGAGGGGGGAAGGTAAATATAACTTAAACATATACATTGTGGTTTCAGTGGTTTATATCTGTTGCAGAGAAGAAACTTTGGGTTAGAGTTTTTTTCCTTGAAAGTACTATCAAGTTCTTCCATAACACTAATAAATAAAAGCACAAAGACTGTTTCTTCCCTGTTTTCCACATTATGGTAATGTGACGTAAAATGAACAAGCAGATGGTGTCAGACACCACTTAATCATGATGGGAGCACAGTGAACTTCCTACTGAGTAGGGCAATGGCTATTCCAGGTGGGCATTAATATAGAATGATATGAACATCAGTCCAGCAGGTTTATTTGGGGGGGGCAGGGGGGGTGGGGGCGGATTCTCTATTTGCTATTGCTTTGTTGTTTTCTCCAAGTATCATTAACACCTATGTTGTATTAGAGTACAGTTTATATATATAAATTTTTATCAGACATTTTAAGAGAACTGGTGTTAGGCACATTTCTGGGACAATGCCATTTCTGCTACTTTTAAGAGAAAGGCATTGCCTCAAAAGCTGTGGGCCATGACCCAGCCAGCCAGCACCATGTTACAGTCTGTGTTAAACAATTGGTAGTACAAAGGATGCTGAGAAGAAAATTATAATTACTATTGTTTCCCACAAGCTGGACTGTAAGAAAAATCCCATGGAGCCCATTCTCTGCTGGACATACCACCTTCACAATTACTGAAGTATTAAAATGGACTAGTGCTACACATCATGAGCTTTCATGTTTGAAAAACACTTGCTGGCCAAGATCACAGTAGCTGCTACCACAGACAGTTTCAATGGCAAACAGTTCTTGTGGCTCACCATACTTCCCAGCTAAAGATATCACTTCATAAACAGTCAACCCCCTAAAAAACCACATTTTACAGAAAATACTCCTGCAGATTTACCAGTAAAATCCAATTTGAGAAGAAGGGGCTTAGGTTACATTTCTAAACAGGTATATACATATGAATGAAAATGTAGAGATATATATAATTTATATATATATATATATATAAAATTACATTAAATCAACATCTTACTCTGCTATAACAAATGCAAACAATTGAGGGCTCATATATTCTGAAAGAAAAAACACATCTGTTCTACTACATGGCTTGACTGCTCAAAATATGTCTACATTTTAACCCTGTGTTCTTCATTATGAAACCAAAGCAACTGTGTGTTTCATTTTCATATGACATTTTGAGTATTAGTATTGAAAACAACAGAAAAAAATGTTTTTTTTTTCTCAAACAACTTTTTCTGGCCTTTAGGTATCATAGGTCCCTTCCTCTTTCTCTCCACTATTTCTTAGCAGTGTACATTTCTTAAAAAAAAAACAAAAATGAAGACAAAGCCTCTCCTGAGGTATTAGAGCTGGCAAGCTGCTAGTGATTTTATGAACCTTGTGCATTGATATTCCACAACTGGAATACACAACACCTCCAGAGAGTACTAATGACTTCTTTCTGTCACTCTGTGGGAAGATGAAAAGCAGGACAATAAAGATCACTTCTGTCTTCTCAAAAACCCCACAAATTTTTTCAAATATATTTTCTATTAAAAACATATATATATAGGATCTGCTCATTTCAAAGGTAATTTCATTATTCCTGTTTAGTCATTTTTTTTATTGCACAGTCTGTAAGGTGTGCAATGTGCCAAATATGTCAGATGGTCCTATAACAACACAGAAGGTGTGTGAAAACAGAAGTTGGTTCTGAAAAAGTGACACCATCTTTCTAACTTTCTTCTAAGTTAAATCTCACCCAGGCACTTCCCAGGCCTAGTCTAGCCTAAATCCTGAGTTTATTCAATGTGCAACTCTGGCTTCTCCTGAGAGACACCTTATCAGCAGGGAACTGGAATTCATAAGGTCTACCTAAAGAAATTTTTTTAAATTTAACCCAGGTTCATCAAGATCAGCAGTTTGTGAACTGAGAGACTATGTGCTTTGTCCTTCTTGCAGAAGCCAGTCTCCAATATATTTAGCATGTGGTCATATAGCCAGATGTATGATGAAAAAATAATAGTGGTGGAGAGAGCTTCGGGTGATACTGAGATCCATCTACCCCCTCAAGCTGCTCCTGCTTTACTCTTCACATGTACTCATATCTTAACTTCTTAGCCTCCCTCAGAAACCTACTCCAGTGCTCCTAAAGATCACTGTGTTATTCATGTGACCTGCAGAAGCATGGGAGGGATCTGAAATAACCATTGACAGCAACAAAAAGTAGAAGGGAAACTGAGACGGAGTTATGGCCAAGTGTTCGACAGTAGTACACACAAGGCTTGGAAATGGCATGCCTGCTCTCAGAGCCCCTCCCTTGCCTTTCCGTATAGACAGTCAGAAAAGCCAGCTGCAACAGCTTAAGGTTTTATGCAAAAGATCGTCTTACAAAATATGGATCTATCATACATCTGCCAACAGGGCAGACCTCTGCTGGGTCCCCTCGTTCCAAAACATCATCACGTAACATACTTCTGAGACAACTGCAGTTCGTAAGAAGTAAATGCACTTTGCTTTGTTCCAGGAAGGCACTGATTGAAAATAATAAAATAATTAATTCACTTTCAGAGTCTGAGGCAAAACTAACTTAAAACTCCTGAAATAGAAAGTAAAAACTACAACTATGAAGTTCATAAATAAAGCAAGACTTGTGTGTGTTTGTTGGTTTGAGTCAAGTAATGTATTTGTCCCTTTGAAACAATTAAGCCTGCACTTACAACTGCAGTAGAGATAGGAAGGGACAAGGGGTGCTCACAAATAAAAAAGAGGAATGAGAAAGAAAGCATAAAGAACAACTGCTGCTGCTGCAATATTCCTCAGTCCAGACACTGAATCCAAACCTGAATCCCTATTGGAAGAGAAATCAGAAAGCCAACAGATCATTGAAACAGAAGGAAGATACTTTAAATTCATGCTCAACAGGGGTTTAACTGCAATTGCCTCACATTCATGCTAGGTATAGATTGTGCTGCAAAAGTAACTCTGTCGGTTACAGATGTGGATCTGCAACAATCAGTGCTGCTAAAGGTGTTTGGTGAACAATTTCAGCGGGTTTGGGCTTGGTCTTGAGGCTGAAAGAGTGTCGGAAAAGACAGTGTGACTGCTGGCTTCTTGTGTTTTCCTTTTCTTCAATTTCTTTCTTTTGTAAGATATGGAAGAATTTCTGAGTTTCTATATTTCTCCTGGTAATGCCTATGGAGTTTCTATTCAAGAATTTAGTAAAGGGACAGTATTGGCCTGAAAGTAAAAAACAAAAACAAAAAAAAACCCCACAAATCAAACCAAACCAAACCACAACAACAAAAAACCCAACACCAAAAAGCCCCCCTCCCAAAAAAACCCCAAAAATGAAAGACAAAAGCCCCCCCCAAAAAACAACAAAAAAACCAACCAACCAAAACAACAAAAAAA
>JAWWMP010000001.1:95183848-95250551 GCA_035047865.1 Dendrocincla tyrannina
CTGATGACCTTACAACAGTTGGTTTTATTGTTTTATGGGGGTGCAATAAAACCATTTGTTTCCCTACTGGCACGAATCATATACATACTTATTACACTGTGAATTCATGTGTTGAACTATTCTTATGAATCAAATAAATCACTTTGATTCATGGGGTTTTATTCTTCTTCACAGTGCTAGGTGCTACCCCAAGTACCATACTTTTTTCCCCTTCAAAATGCCTGATTTATACATTCAAAGTTAATAATCATAAACAGAATCTGTATGTTGTTAAGTGACTGTGAATGGCTTAAGGGACATGGACTTGCAGATGCAGGAAGAAATTTACATTTAAGTGTTTTGAAACTCCTAAACTATAACAAGAGAAATAATTTCTCCAGTGTCATGACCATGTGCAAGTACTAGCCAAATTTTCAGGTGCCATTACTGTGATGACAAAACTCTTCTATAGTGAGTAGAGGCAACCTAAAAAAATTAGCAGAGCACAGCAACATCAGTCTTCTGAAATCACATCAGAGTTACTTGTATGACCTTGACTTACCTGAATATGGAGTCTTTAATAATTACTTAGTTAAACAGGTGCATAGTTTTCATCTGGATAAACCTGCAAATGCCACTCTAGGTTAGAACTTCTTAGAAAATACAGAAGAAACAAATAAAAACACAGAAACCCACAGAATAAAAACAAAATTACCTTTCAGGGTTTTTTTTGTTTGTTTTTTGTTTGGTTGGTTGGTTGGTTTTTTTAAATGGTTCAGTTAGATGCCTCCCAGTTAAATGGACTATGTTTTGTGATATCATCCCCACTGACTCACTGATGCTGTCATTTGCAGAATCACTATTATTTGCAGACATAAATATCAAAACATATATATTTCAATTATATCAAACTTTTTCAGACTCGACACAATCAAAAGTCTTCTGCTTGAAGTCTCAAAACTCTTGAGACTCCCTGTACTAAGTCTACACTTAATGTCTTAAGTCCTTGATGCCCCAAGCGAGCAGAGACACAGTCCCTCCAGATATCCGTGGAATCTCCTTTTTTCTAAGGACATTTTGATGCTCCTTGGCCATTTGCTTAAATTCTTGGGGCAGTCTCCATGTAGTGATTCAGTTTTATCACTCAGGACCATGGGGAGGAATCAGAGCACTTGGTGCATGACAGCTGATGTTCCTGTTACCTCGCTGTGCCTCGCTGTGCTTTTATTGCAATGTATTATACTTCTAGCATTGTGATCAGAAGTACCAGAAGGCAATGCTTAACCTACTCAAAACATGGAAAGCCAAAAGGGGAATCACTTCTGTATCCAATAGGACAAAACTACTGAAATGCTTTTAATAGTGCTGTGGTTCATTTTAAAAGAAAAAAATAACTTTTTACAATACACACTGGATTATAAATTCACAGTTTGCATGTGAGGACATTCTGTGATCCTTCACTAAAAGGCAGTTCACAAGGGAGGACCACATGCCGAATTAACTAAAGAAGAGCCTAAATTCTCATCAATGCAAACAGGAAATGAGAGAGGAAGAGCACTTTGTTTTCCTGCACATAATTTCAAGATCAATTCTTTTTACTCCAAATTTAGAACTGCTTGGAACTGAGCCTGGTCTGAACAATTGAATGATTTACTATTGCTTTAAAATAAACATGACTCTGGAGTATACCCTTAAAGTACTTTTATGGTTATTTTTTTCCTTTTTTTTCTTTATTTTTATTTAGAGGAAGAACAAATCTTCCTCTATTTTGCTTTCACCAAAAGGACAAAGAATAACTCAGGCCTGTTAATGAACAGTGGTAAAATGGTTCTTGATGTTGGAATGATTTTTTTTTTTAATTATTATATGGTATTTCAAAAGTGACAGATTAAAAAAAATATGGTGTTATTACTGTATGTACATAAACGGATTGCTAAGTAAACGAGGAGTATATCACAAGAAAGACATAACTTGGAAATAGCATCAGTCTCCCTCTGTTTTCAATTATACATATTCCAGGCCAATTCCCACAGTTTTCAGAGGAGGGGAAGATGTACTCTCTGTATTAGTAAAAGCCAAAACATGAAAGGGAATTCTTTTGCTGACATGAGGCACCCTGCCTGAGCAATATGGTAGTTATATATTTGGGGTGCTTGGACAAAGCTAGGTTGGGTCCAGGCAGGCCTGCATCTTTAGACCTCTCGCACATCTCTGTCAGCCAGTCCTGGGGACAGACATGAGGCTGTTCCAGCCTTTGCCTTGTATGCCTTCCCTGACCGAGGTAATGTCTTCTCTTCTGAGAGGTCTTGCTGCGTTTCGTTCCCATCTGCCTGTAATGAAAGAGTTGGCTGGCAAGTCTGACATGATCATCTTGGGGCTCATGGCTCCTGGATGAGCTCTTTTGTGGTGACGCATTCTCTTTCCACCCTCCAGCCTGCCGTATAGGAGCTCCTTCAGCATTTATTGACCATCCAGACTGTGTCTGGTGGAAACGCAAGCACAATGTTACAAGACTTCATTATTTGTCAGCTTGTCAAATCATCATGGAAAGAATTGAGTGTAAATTAGTTTCTGGTGGAACATCTACCTGATAGAGGTATGTTTTGTGCAGCATCCAGTACTCTTTGTATTCAGTGCATATTCAGCAAAGTGTGAGGACAGCAGCCCTTTGTCCCTTTGTTTGCAAAGAGTGGGCTCCTGCACTGACTTCATCCCCCTTCTACAGTCCACAGAAAGGCCACACTAGATTTCTAGATTTGAGAGAATCGAGGTTGAATGGCATGGCCATTACACCTCTGAGGTGAAAAGATTTATGAACTACTGGAAAATGTGGTTCTACACACGGAAGTCACTGAGGTAACATTCTTTCTGCCATGAGCTGGTTGACATGTAAAATCAGTTTTCTTCCAAATGAAAATCCAAAGCTGTCTGTAGAGACAGCAAATCCAGCACCCCTTTCAAACACAACTTGCTTGTCATGAGCAACCAGCGTGCAGCAGTTGACATCAATACATAGTCCATTGCATGACTTCAGAACTCTCTTAAGTCCAGAGAGGTTAAATACTCCTTTCTTCCATAGCATTTGAGAAGATATGGAACTGAACAAATTCTTTAGCTTGCTATTTCAACTCTCCTGAAGTTAAAGTCATGAGAACAATGAATTATATTAATAATAAATTATTATTATTAGTGGCCATTTGGAAAACTTTTAAACGGAAAAAAGATTAAAAAAAAATGCTTTATTTTTCAGTGGAATACAAAAACAAAACAAAGAGCAGTGTATATTTTATTTTCTCAGCTTTTGAGCACAATTCTAAAGATGTCATTTGAGATGAATGCAAAATACTATTTTGTTGTTTTGACTCTAGATGGCTTTGTGAGCAGAGACGCTGGGCCAGATGACTGCTGGAGATCCCTTCCAAACTCAACCATCCTGTGCTTTGTGAGAATGGTCAAGTTAAAGTCCAAACTTTTCCTAAGTATTTCCTTCCCCTGCTTCAAATTAATCTACCTAACTTGATCCTTGAAGTCCTGAGTCACAATGGTGTAAAATAAGGCACCACATACATAGATTCTGATAGAAAACTTTCAAACGCAAGAATATGACACTTCCTCTCCCATTCCTGAGACATTGCCGTTCTTTAGTTTCAAGTACTCTTTCCACCCCTAGAAGCTGCATCTGCCTTAAATCAACAACTTAATGGGTGGTGTAGTTTTTTTAGTTGGTTTTGGTTTTATTCTTATAGAAGGGGATACAGTATCAAAGGAAACAAGCAATGAAGATTTTTATTTCACACAGCCTCTTTTCCAATTTGAAAAAACTAAAACCCCAAGCAAAGAGAGGCACAATGCCTAAACGCTCTTCGGTGATACCAGGCAACAAATGCAATGTAAGTATATTTTCCCTCTTTTGCCATGGGTAAACATTTGTTCTGCAGTGTTACATTTCTGTTAAGAGAATTTTGTAGAAAATAATTTTTTCATCTTACCCAAAGACTCTTTTTCTAGCCAGTTAATAAACCCCTACTGACTGACTTCCCACTATTCAAAACATGCAAAATGAGGTAAACTAGGTAGATAGAACAAGTGACATTAATAGGAGAAACTGCATTTGATTCTTAAGCTTTGCATACTTAAGACCTTGTTTTAAAAAAAAAAAAATAATCATGTTAGTAGAAACTCTTTGAAAGAATCTAGTGTGATAGGATCTTTTTTTCGTCTTTTGTTTCTCCTTCTCATTCATAGCCTTTCATGTGACTTACAATAACACACTGTTCCAATCTGTAATTTATTGCTGCCATCTCCCATAACACCTTGAGAAGAAACAGGATCAGAGATGTTTTCAATAGAAGAAACAGAAGTGAACTCCACTAAATGTCACCCTTGGGGCAACAGAGAAACAAGCTCGAACATGAACGAAGCACTTCCAAAATAATACAGGAAAATACAGCTATGGATGTCTTTAAAGGGAACTAGCTAAAAAACCCCAATAAATGCAACAACTTTTTTGGCAATATATGAAACTACACTGTAACTCAAACCTGGCTTTCAAGGTAGCTTGTATTTTTCCTTCCAATACATCATATGGTATATGGCCCTATGCAGAGGAAAAAAAAACCAACAAAACCCCCACACTTTTGGACAACATATGTTCTAGAAGTCATTGACTGCTTCTATACTCGTAGCTTTTCTCTTTTTACTTGCTTGAAGTTATGCCAATCTCAGATCAACTAAAGAGATTTGGAGAGAAAAAAGTTATGGAATGAATTATTTCAAGTAGGATGCAATCTCCACTCAACGAACAGAATACACCAGAAGCTTAAATATATTACAAGGTAAATTACTCCTCATTTGAATTTTTTATTGTATTAATTACTACTATTGCTGATAGTTTGAACACAGAAAAAAATCCAGCCCAGAGACTCAAAGTTACATAAGTTTCAGTATTGCTCATGATTTTGGCACTGACATGATAAGAAAGTAAATTTGGGTTTACTTTTTAACTACAGTAACAAAAATCATCACGTCACTGTTTGATCATTGGATCTTTTTATTTTGTACTTGGAAATCTGAAAACTCTTTTGCAAATCCAATGGAAGTTTGTTACCCGGACTGATATGTCTTCTTAACAAAGGCTGTTTCACTCCATGAATCCCATCCTTTGGTAAACATTGCATAAAACCCAAAAGTTGAAAACTGTCTTGTATTGCCAACTTCTTTTGACATCCATGTGCCACATGCACAGAACAAAACCAGTGAAAAATCCCCATCTTTTAAAGCTGAAAAGCCTCCTTTGCTTAAGAAAAAAAAAAGATAGGGTTAACATTATTAACTCAGCTGTTCCTTTTTCAATCAGGTCAACACTACTCTTAGGGGTAATGAGCCAGATCTTACACTTCTATCAAAGACTTGTACTTCAAAGTGATACAAAAGGCATTTAGAATATAAGTGAATGGCAACAACCAACAACCTGTTTTCAGAAGGGAGGTGACGCCAGCATGTCTGATCTCATCAATTTTTCCATGAAAGCAACCAAATAAAGTTTGATACAAAATGGAGAACATGCTGTGAGGCCTTCACCGCTACCTAGACTGCATTTTTGAGAAACGCCCTTTCTCAGCTTCATTCTTGGATGTTAGCTTGTGCTACAGCTACATTTTTCTACTATGCAATTATTGACATGTGGGTGGGAAGACAGATGGAAAAAAAATCTTCCTCTTTTCATTCCTTATTCAACAGCTTCCAGTGATAATCCCCAGCTGAAGAACTGAAATCAGTCTACCTTCCTGATACCTGTTTATTCAGACAACATTATTCTATTTCCAACATTAAAATAATTTTGGATCCAAAGCTTTCATGTTTAAGTATCTTGTTTTTAAACTGAATGCACAGATTTTGATAGTCAGTTCAGTGTATCAAATAATCAAAATGTTAAATTAATAAATTAATTTCAAACCTGCCATATTTTGCACGTAAATAATCCCCAGCTGTATAGAAAAAAAAAAAAGGAAATTACAGACAGAACCTACAGCCTCAAACAGACTTCAGACATTTTCACAATCCAAAAACTCATTATCTCAAAGCCAAGGGTCAGCAAGAAAATCTGACTCAAGAGTAACAGTCTGCCTAGAAAAATAAAATAAAAAAAAATCAAACAACAACAACAAAACAAAAAAACAAACTCCCTTTCCTCAGTGGCCAGACAGTGATATTAAAGAATGGATTCAGTCCCTAGCAACACTTGCCTAAGTGATCCACCACCACACTTTCCTTCTTGCTGGGGATCACCTGAGGCATAGGAGCTTTATGTAAATATTTTAAAATGGATTCAAAACGCGCCGTTTGAATTTTGTGTTATTTTACAGCATATTACAATAGCCTTGCTCCCTAGTGGCAAATACCTGCAGAGAGAAAGAAGGACTTCAGTTACACTTGGCAATTGAAAATTCCTTTTCAGATAAACTAGGCAGAACTAGCGCTTTTGATCCAAAGTTCGGGCCACAGCAGGGAAACATTTCTCCCCAGTCAGTCGGGTTAGCAGGCTCACTTACTGCTGCTATGGTGGTGACAGCAGTGGTACCAGGAGCAAGCGTCACTGCACAGGACTGCACTGCTGCTCTAAGTCACAGGCCAGTAAGAAAAATCCTAAATCTGAATACATTCAAACCACAAGTTTATTAATCTGGAAGAGATTGCTGTTCCTTGATAATGCATTTAAATAACAAGTCCTAGCTCAGCTTTATTAACATGAAAACAAAATAATTTATCTACTTATATTTACCTTATATCTACCTGTGCTTAATTTTTGCAAAATCTGTTACTACAATAAGCTTTACCAAAAACTAAGAACAGACTGTTAAGCCATTCAGTTAGCAGGCATCAAAGGAACCTGTTTATCAGCACAAATGAAAGACATGCCAGTTATGAATGTTTTATTTACCATATTAACACAGCCTACCAGGCCCGCTTCAGTTAAATGGTTTTATAAGCACATTGATTAGAAGAGGGTCCTAAATTCAATTACAATTTCTTTGTAACTGAGAAAATCAGGCCAAAGAAATTACTAGATACTACACACACAATTTGAAATACTTCATATTTTTGGCATTAGTTCACCAAACAGCTCAGATTCTTTTATTTTTGTATTTTAAAATCAAAAGCTGCTGTTTTTTTCATGTGAGTTGCAACAGTATTTGCACTTGAAGCACAATCACCTCCTCTGCACAGCTTACAATTGAGCAGAACAGAAAATTCAGAGGATGATGACTGTAAAGCACTCTCCTCCTTCTCCGACCAAGAGGTTTTAGTATCAGGGATTCTCTAAACTAAACCAATTACTGACTAAAATTGAAATAAACTCTGGCACTTACAACTGTCTTCTTGTATGCAGTTTTGAGAAGAACAGCAATTATAGCTTAACAGCCAGCGTACACCTAGAACTGGCACAATTCTTCCCACAACGTTTAGTGATAGAACAAGTACATGTGCAAATATGTGCTGGTCAGGCATATCAAGTTGTATCTTGAATTAAAATCCAATTCAAGCTTATTTGTTTTCACAAATAGTTTTCTCCCTTCTTTATTACCAGAGCCCAGAACAGTAACAATATGCTGGCAGCAAGAATTCAAAAAATAAATTAAAAAACCCGCAAAAGTCTAGTTGGTTAGTTGTTTAAGCTGACAGACTTCACTTTTCAAGGTATCTATGATATGTACTCTGATAAAGACCAGTGCAGTAGAGACAGCACGTGCATGGCATCTTACGAGCTTCAAATACTAAAAGGCAGACCTGCATTTCTGGTGTTTTGGGATGCCCCTCAGAGACTTCAGTGGCCTGAATTACAGATGCTTACAGTAAGAGATGTTCAACTATCAACTGCCCCAACAATACATTCTTATTGGTATTGAAGCAAATGTAGCACATCAGGTAAAACTTCAAGTCAAAGCTGGTATAATAGCCCCAGTTACTGCTGCAATTTTCACAGAATATTTTGGAATATTATTGTACAAAACTAGAAAAATATCTGGATACATTAGAAAGAAAATCCTAAAAGTCAGCTTGCCAGAAGTTTACAATATTGCTGGTTTCAAGGATAAATATCAAACTTGACATACATTCATGCATGGTGGATTTTGAAGGGTAGATGGAAAAGGGGTGTGGAAGACAGAATGAAAAGCTAGAATCTTCTGCTGAGGACAGCACATGAACCTTTTACTTTCCCTGTGAAAAAGTGCCTGAATTATGAAGCTGAGATTGTAGCAGTTAGCAAGAGTTTGTACAAGAAAAGTTCAGTATGTAAATTATGTAAGAATTCACCAAGTACTGGCAGGATCCAGTTTTAACCATTTAGGCCATTTTAGACCATTTCTTATAATATCATACTGTTACTGGTTAGCAGTAGGTCACAGACAGGTGGGTTCTGGTCAAATGCTGTTTTAAGAGTGTTCTGCACAAGAGCGAGCTAATAAACTATGAAGTGACAAAGATTCGGGAGTAGTGAGTAATGCTAGGTGAGTGTGGTCCAGCAAAACTTATCTGCCCTGCATGAGTGAAAAAGCATATTTTAAATGGCCTTTACTGGGTAAGATAGAGAGTTACATAGAGAGTTACAACTCTACTAACTATATGGCTAGGCTAAGAATAAGATGCTAAACAACATCCTGCATGCTTGTTATCATTCAAAAATTTTGTATGTTTTAACTGAGCAGTTCTTTTGATTCACGTCAAAGACATGACTAAAAGCCTGACAGGGTTCGTTGCAGTTCCTTCACTTTCCATTAGCAATTTCTTGAAGCATGTAACAGTGGTTTACAAGAGAAAAACATCAAATGCACAAAACTTAGAACGAAGTGAGGCATAAAGAAAAACTCTGTGTTAAAACAATGAACTTTTAACTAGTCCAAACTGTATCCAGTTGGCTCAATGACTACATAATTATCTCAGCCAGATGAAGATATTTAGTGGGCAAGAAATAAAACACATTGGACCCAGGAGAAGCAATTTAACACCATCAGCTAAAAAAAAAAAAAAAACATTTGTTAAAAATGGACTTTTCGAGTTTTTGGTGGAAGATGAAACAAAGCTTTAGTTAGGTGTGCTTGGCATTATAAGAATATTTTTTGATGCTTAAAGAAACAGATTGAAAAGAGTGTTCTGGATAGTGTTCAGGTCATTAAGTTGTGAACATGTCAAAGCAATTAGGGTTATGCAATCAAAGTTTAATGAGAAGTCTGAGTTAACACTTTTCATTATTGGTGTGCTACCTAAAATGATTTTGAAATATATACTTTTTGGTGCTTCTTCCACACCACCTGAAGTATGTTCCAGCACTTGTATCTTGTTCCAAAAAGACTCATTTGCTGAAAACAAGGAAAAGTTGTTTTTGCTGCTCCTCTTCTCTCCCCCTCATTTTCTTGGATGAAGAACCTCAGTCTCCCCTCAACATAAATGGAAACAAACTAGGTTTAAACATTTAAAAAGATATAAAGGTTTATTAAATGAATCCAGATTTGACAGATATTACATAAATTAAACAGCAATAAAGTTTTACTAGGGTTTATGTACAGATCACAGTGATTTTCATTGTGCAATGAGGGCTGACTTTGTAACTTTGAACAGTACTTATACATGTGAGCTACAACAAGCAACCAGCAACATACATTAGTCCAAGTTAACCTTGCAAGTCCAGCAGTTCAAATTGATTATGCAGCACACAAATGCCTACTATCACTACTTACTAACAACAGAGTATTTATAAAGCAGTCAAGGTTTGCCATAGAAAAGTGCAAAACATAGAAAGTCTGTACACAGTACAGTACAAAAAAGGAATCATGCTACAGTCATTGAAAGCTGAAAAACAATTCTATAGCATAGGAAGCACTGCATCACAACTCTTCTGAATGGCAAGCAGATGGGCTGAGGAACAGCCATAGCTTAATTGCTTTCAAAACTGCAAAATCCCTGTTCCATCCATTTAAACATAGTTTAGTACCTATATTTGATCCATTAACAATGACTTTCTACAGTGGAAGATCACATTAGTTAAAGCTCAGTAGCACACATATTCATTGATCAAGCTAATTTACAGGAAAATTTACAGCACGTTCTTCATTGAAATCATGAAGCATTTATATCATTTGGTTACAAGGCAATTGAGTTTACAATGCAAGTTTATCACTTAAAACCTCAAATCGGGCAATTAAAAATATATATATATATATATATAAAACTCAAAAATAAAGGTTGGTTTTTTAATGTTAAACATTCCTGTTTACTGACTTAGAATGCCAAAGGCCTATAGGCTCTCTTGCTAGACAACAGTCCTTATACAACAGTCTATATGCAAAAACATGTGTTAACAGAAGCAATCAAAATAAAACGAACTTCAGAGAACACCCTATTTAAATAGAAAATAAAAAAGTGGTCTAGTTTCCTTAAAAGAAAATAAATCCATAAATACAGAGTTCTTAGTGCAGTGTGTATCTGCATGAGCACTCAGACAGAATGTTAGTGGGCCAAGAAGTCCCAGCACAGACTTAAAATAAAACAGACTCGCTTGTGCAAATAAATTAAATGGGCAAGTAATAACAGTTAATTAAGTCCAAGATGTAGAAAAAATAACTGATCACTTAAAATAATGCTTCAAAAATGTTTTGGTTCTATTTTTTAATTCAGGATCTGAACTAAAAAAAATTTGGAAAGCAGTTTTGTACTAGAAAGCATTTTGACGAGGTCAATAGTTAGGCTTATGTACACATGGCTCTGGAAAAAATGTCAAGTCCATGGATTAGCATTACTAATATTGTATTAGTAATATTGTATTAGTTTCTTTAGTCTCTATCATAATGAGTGTCAGTGCATCCACTGCCAGCAATGGGCAAGATTCACAAAATCAAAATCCGCTATCTCCTGTTGTTCAAGCATTCAAAACTTCTAACAAAAATTCAACTTAATTTCCTCAGCTTTGAAGACTTAATTAACACAGTGCAGCTTTTAAATTTGGAAAAAACCCTATATTTAGCACACTTGTTTGTTGCAGTATGTACATTTTTCAATAAGGAACTGATTTTTTATTACTCAGATTCTGTATAAAACTGTAGCTCACACATTAAAAGTAACTCCCAAACTGTGCTTGTTCCCCTTAGACAAAGTAAACTGTGTTTTATGTGCTTCAGTTTTTTAGATTCATTTAGAATAACTAATTCTACAGATACAAATACAGTGGATGAGGGTAATTTTTTTTTCGAAAGAATAAGGTACTTTTAGTAGGTTAAAATTGTAAGTTTCCTATGGATTGTCCTATATTTCATTATACATTCCTACACAGTATTTACTGATTGGCAGCTGGAGCCATCAACTTGTATAACATCAAGACAGCTTTGTGATATCCAGAAATCATCATTTTGAAGTATCCTGATTTTGTTACACACTGTGCATTTTTGCAAAGAGTTATGCAATCTCTTCAGGTAAGACTTGCTTTATGAAGAAACAATCTAATACCCTAAAAATTTAGAGCTAAACAAAAGAAAATGGAAGTCACGATTCTACAAGGAGACTCCAGATCTGTCAGAGAATTACAAAAATGCTAATTTCATTAGCAATTATGAGAACATCTACTTCGTAGGCATTCAGGATTTCGTTCAGAAAAACAAATCTTTGGCCTACATTTCTTACGGCATTTCAGATTGCAAATGTGGACGACGGCATGTGGGAGAAACTGTCTGTATGATCTACTTAAACAGTACTAGGTAGAGCCATGAGTAGTGGAACTCCAGTGAGCTGATGTGCTTTTGGAAAGAAATATTTTTGGTCTAAACATCATAATTTCACTAGAAATTGCCTAAAACCATAATATCCTAAAGAATGCAATTACTTTTTGCAGTTGAAGCACTTCAAAACCAATTCCCCTATATTAGTATCACAATATATAACATGAAAAAAAAATTAAAAAAATGTTCTGATTTGTATACATCTACATGTTTATGTGCATTCATATACACAGATACATATATATGCACATAAAGATATTTGGTGCTACTTAAAATGAAGCAATATTGCAAATACTTCCAAAATACAGTGTACTCAAGCTGCTATAAAGATGTTAGTACAGGATGAAAAAGAGACTCCTTCCATCTAATGTTTGAACCCTGTATATGCGAAATCCTGGCAGCATGGACTTCAGAACATTTTTGAAACAAAATGCAGGAGCAGAAAAATCAGGCTCTACTATATATTCATTCCTCCCTCTGACATTCTGAACCACCTAGCATTCAACAACAATTTCACTAATGAAAAAGGCCTGTTATGGCTCATGTTTTACATTTGAAGAAGACAGCAAGCTTGAGACAATTCCTGTAAGAGCCAGTTAGAGCCCTTTTTTCAGTATGCACTGGATTACATGTTTACAGTGAGTCTTCACGTGAGGAATCTCATTTTAGACAGTGTAAAATCACTCAAAATCCCGGCTTGCAAAGAGATTTAACTGTAACAGAACTTTTTAAATTAGCCATTAAGATGCATCTTGAACAATAAAACATTCCCTTGTCTTTCTGCTTTCAAGTACTATGGTTGCAAGTGTGAGGCATTGGAAATTTTAGCTACAGATCTTTTTTAAAACATAATTATTTTTATTTTTTACAAAGAATTATAAAATGTATATAAGATGATGAAAAACTCATTTATCCTTTTAAGATTTTTATTCCTAAAGAACTTCTTGAAAAACATTATTTGAAAAATAAAAATCATAGACTCTGCAAAGTACAAAAATTTACATCTTTGCACAATTCCCGTGCTTCACTTGTATTGTATTCATTATATACATATATACTAATTTGTGCTTTTAATTACACAAGTTTAGTATAAACTTATAAAATTAAGTCTATGAGTTAACTATGCAAAAAGGATCTGGGAATAGCAGGAAACTTAACCATAAGTTAAAAAAAAAATTCCTAAAAATACAATTTTAGTGAGTCTACTTCAGAGCAGACTATCATTATTATACTTCACTAAACTAATGTCAAATATTTATAGCAAAAAATCATTCTTGCCTGCCTCCACCTTTTTAGGTATTTACTATATACTACTATGCATATCTGAATTCAGTATCATTCTCAGCCACAAAGAAAATCTTCATTTACATATGAACTCCATAAATTCTTCAGACTTGCTCTTAGCACTTCAATTTTCTTCCAATTTCTAAGACAAAAAAAGGAACAGAAAACACAAGATGGAGTACAAGTGAACAGAGTAAAAAGTATCAAACTATCACAGTTAAGAGACAGAAACCAGGGTACAGAATTAATACTATTCCTCTAACTAAAGCCCACATCCTTAAAAGAAAAACCTTGCGATTAATAACAATCACATTACCTTATATGTCAAATCAATTTAGGTATTCCTTTTTAACACACTATTTTAAAAGATTTAAGGACCAAAGGACTTAAGTATCTCTATGCAAATAACTTCATCAGTGTAGAAAACAAAAGCCTGTGAGACAAATGATCTTTGTCATCATGAATGAGATGTAGTTTCTGCATAGTTTCTCACTCCCAGACCTGCAATGTTTTCAAGAGGGCTCCTGACACACCTCATCTGTTATAGATGTTGCTTTCAGAAGTTCTTGAAAATTTCTAGATCTTTAGGGGGTACCGGAGGCATCTTGTTCCAGTCATCTTCAGGATAAGCTTCAAAATTGGAAGTATCCCCATCATTGGACACTTTGGGTACTATGGGAGGCTAGTCAGAACAAGCACAACAAAAATGTTAGTACAGTTTCCTCAATGAGCTCTCCTCCATCATATTAAAGCAGAAATTCTGTAAAAGAACAATTAAAAAAAAAGGTACAGATTTACAGTTCACAGATTTACAGTTTACCTTTTTCCCTAATAATAAATGAGAGAGAAGCTTGCAGAAACATATACACATTCCCACACTGTCTATTTTGAAGTTAAATAACGTGGTTAAAAGATACTTATAATACAGATACCTCTGTTATTAATTCTAGTTTTAGCTGCTTTGCAGACTGAAGGTAACTACTGCAAAACATTACTACAACCAAGCTTCCAGGCACATCATAATAGCATAAACTACTACTCTTCTTCATTCCTCCCCTCATCTGTGGCCTATCAACGAAAAAGAATGTAATCATACGAGGTATGAATGAGTTCATAGCAGCGTGGGAGACTGCTTACTAACTGAAGGAGAAAAACCTCCTCTTCATTGCTTTTGAATAGATTGCTTTATTTAAGGAGGTTGAAATGACTAACTTCTGTATCGCTCACACTACCTGCTATGCTTTTTCCTAACCTAGCAATAAATTCAAGCAGGTAAGAAATTGCTGCATTGTAACTCATTTCACAAGGATGGCTCTAAAAGCAGCTTAATTCCAATGTATTTTTTTTTGGTGAAACCTGAAGGTGCCAAGAGAAGTATCTGTTTCCTATTTCTCTCTTCAGAAGATCTTTTCAATTTCTAGTATTGCCCACCAATTTCACAGTACCTGTAGTTTTCCCCTGTCTTATGTCTAGCATCAAGATTACTCTACCCTTCTGACCAGGGCATGAGAGAAAGCTCCTTTCTGGAACATTTCATTACTTGCAGATGTTAATGTAGGGCAAATCCCTTTTCTGTTCTCAAGGGACATTCATCTCTCTATCCCCTTCTCAGAAACTGTGAGATTAACTATCACTGTGAATCCAACAGAACACTTCCGAATGAGAAAACCTTACAGATGATCACCAAACTGGCTAATGAAGGTTATACCAGACAGAACTATAAAGCACAGCAAAATATTATTCTGCATCTCCTTGAAAAGATAAAAGCCTGGCTTCCACTAGCTTGTGAGATCTTATCTGATATTTTGGGCTTCTCAAAATGATGCCAGCAGCAGCAGGTTTTCAATGGGAAAGCAAGGGTCCGTGAGAGATGACATTTCTAACGTTCAGCCAAAGGAAGAGTCCTATTTTTGCACCTGGCAGTCTCAGTACACTGCTCAGATGCTTAAGAAAATTTGCAGAATCTGCTCTATTATGAAGAACTGTCTGCTCCCCTGTGGGCAATGCCCAGCACCATTCCTCACCCTGTAGGCATTTTGACATGAAAATCAGTTTTGTGAAGTGACACACAAAAAGGGAAAACAAAAGAAAAGAGAGAAAGGATGATTAAAGAAATTATTTTCTTTCAGCCATTAGTATTATTTATACGATACTGATATTTAAGACCTAACTAGGACCATGAATCAATAAGTCATCTGTAAAACAGGCAAATTCACACTTTTTACAGGGAAAATGGAGCATAGTGCGCATTATTTCATATTTTCAATCTCTTCACCAGTATGAAATACAGTGAGATAGTGAAAATGAATTCTGAAGAATACAGCTGCCTCTAGAAATCACCATGTACAATTCTGACCCAACTCACATCCCGGCTCTGAAGTTTAGTTAAGCAACATCTTGTCTTCTAAGAACTTAATGTAATCATCTCAAAGATTAAGAAACAAGTTTAGGATTCATAATAATCTGAATGCTACAGTGTCTCTTTTATTTATTTTTTAAATAAAAATTCCATTCAAAGGATGTCCTGGACCTGAGACATTTGATTGTACATCTAAAAATCAGTTTTTAGTATTATTTGTTATTGATTTGGCAATACAGTAGGTTTGCATAAGCTTCAGAGTTTAAAGACTTATAAAGCAGGCTATCATCCAGTTTATGTTCTTTGAAATTTCTGGTGAACAGAATTTTCAGTACATAATTTGAAAAATGTGGCTTCCTTACAGCACAGCTACATAAAACATCAACTGGCTGTAGTAATGATTAAAATAAGACAAATCCACACATTAAAACCAACAAACTTATTTCTGTTAAAGAAAAAAAGTCACCTAAAGCTTTGTATTAGGACGTTGTTTACAAAGATACGTCAAGAACATTTTAATCTTTTTTTTGCAAGAACTCAATTTAAGGTATCTAGGCAGGAATTAAGTTTAAGAAACTAATGCAAAAAAAGAAAACCAAACATTTAATCGGTACTTGATTGACTGCATATGGCAACCTCTGCTACAGAAAATAACTGCTGCGAGAAATCATACCAGTTAGAACTCTGGGGAAGGAAAGAAAGAAGGTGGTTTTACTTCCAAAGGACTTTAAAAAACATTTTGCAATGTTGATGGCTTTTGCAAACATCTGCCCTCATACAATACTAGAATTCAGTGCTGTTAAATAGTATGTTAGAACTACATTCGTAAATCCTTCTTTTTCACCTTCCCTATTCCTTCTACTCCCATATGCTTTACATTTTGTTAAAGCATTTACCTGAATTGAACTTGGCACAAAAATTTAAAGCCGAGAATGAAATACTTCCTTAAATGTAAGGGCAAGGAAAAAGGGAAAAAAATAAATAATTAAATCAACAAACTGCCAATCCCCTCCACCACCTCAAATAAAAAAAAAACCTACATGTAATTACTTACAAAACCCTAACACTGAAAAATAAATGTTGTATTAATTAACCCACTTCAGCAAACCAAAACGCGCATTTTTTTAGACATTTCGTATATAGACAAAAATGCAAATAGACATTCACACAATTAATTCTCCATTGTTAAAGGGCAAATATGCATTTAATTATTGAAGTGTGCATATAGACATGTAGTCATACACGCACGAACACACAGATGCAACAGCCAACAAACCTTCAACAGATCAGCTTAAATGAACAATGACTTCTCCTTGTGATGTCCCATACAGTATTTTGCAGAATATACCTTTAGTCTCCTTTGAGGTACAGCATCCCAATCTATAGACCTGAACCATCGATGTCTCTTCACATCATCTGCTCCATTCTTTAAAGAAAAAAAAAAACCAAAATAACTATTTTGTAAGTTATATGTATGCCAAACCCTGTATTTCATCACATTAACTGTGGTATCAAAGCAGACTAATAGTCTATCATTTTTTTTTTCAGCTGATAATCATTAGAAGATTTACAGGATAAATTCATAATGTTAATTCCTTAGCAGATCCTGAGTTCCAGAAATAAGACAAATATTTTTTCTTTGTTTTTTTTCTTTTGTTTTAGGGTTTTTTAGCATTCTTCTGACACAATGGAGATCAAGAACAGGCTTTAAAGTACCCACAAAACCATTCACTACAGTTCTATTCACTTGCATTTTCTCCAACATTTTAGACAATGCCTTTTATTCAGATATACTTCCTAATTCTTACACTAATAAAGAAAAACAACTGAGAGTGGACAGTGTCTTAAATAAAAATGTCTGGGATGCACACAGTTTTCTCAAATATTACAGATGTTTAGTCCTGACAGCAAAAGATTCTCAGTATTGTTACAAAAGTAAATATATTAAAACATTTGTTTTCATTTTAGATATACAGTTAAAGGTGTACTTGCCTTGCAATGATTATTCTCTCTGGGCTGCCTGTTTTGATTGAATACATAAGGAACAAAAATGTCTTTTTCTTTTTTTCATGATTAAGCCTGTTTCAAACACAGACTCATTCTCAAGGCATTAAGCATCAGGGAAAAACAGCTGGTTCTCTTTTTTAGGCCTGATCACAGCCCTCATATAACTTCATAAAATTAAGCATATCACACATTTCTATTTTCAGATTTATGTGGAGTAGGATTATCCATGCTCATACTCAACGAGATATCAAGGAGAACAATATATCACCTCATTCCCTCAAAAGCAGATCTCACCAGAAAATGTCCAATGGACTTTACATCTTTTTAAACCAATTACAATCATGGAAAATGATCAGACACAAGTCTGACCTATTGGTTCTACTTCAAAACCTGCTTGCAATTAGAAGTGGTTTTGACTTTGACATTTTAGTCAGTTGTAGGGGAAAACCCCAAAACAAACCTAAGCAACCACATGCTAAAAAACACCAAAACTAACAAAAAAGCCAGCCAAACACATTTCCAAAAACCTATATTTGAATAAATCAAGGTTTGCTTTTGTTTTCCTTCAAAACTGTCAAAAGATATAAAAGTTTTCACTAGTCAATCAGTTTTTACTTTTCAGCTTATGAAACCCTCCTGCTTCCACCCTTGAAAAACACTGCAAAGGATTCTGAAGAATAAGAAAAACATTATTTCCTGGCTTTTCTTAGCAGTCTAACTTTGTGCCATAAAAAACTCGGAAGGAAAACCCTAGAAAGCCAGTTGTAGCATTTATACTTATAACAATATGTTAAAAAAATAACCTTGGATGACTGTGCATCTTTTACCTTCACCCATGTGCACCATTCAACATGCTTTGGGCAAAAAAACAAACCTCTAACCTACCCTGCCCAGAGGAATAAAAATGTTAGCTGTCCCTAAAGAAATAGAAAGATTACACAAGCTAATTTGGGTATCTGCCACACTGTAACAAGAACAAGTCAATGGAGTCACTTACTCTACCAGAAGGCAAATTAACCTACACTGAGTTTGCCTGGTGTTCTGGCTAGCCTGTTAAAGCGAGTTAATTCACCCACCGCTAACTTCTCACTGACCCACCAACCACTGCTACTGAACAGCTGCAGAATCATACAAGCTTTTGTCATCAATTAATCAGCTCTCATCATCTTGGTAGTATAAGCAGCACCTCAGCAGGGCAGCTCAGAGAATTCAGAGGAGTGCTCTGTGTTCCTCCTTGACATGTCGCAGATATAGGTGTTTTTCTGAGGTAGGCTGGAGTGCTGTATGTGATCATATTTTTCATTAGTAAACTATTGCCTTCAGAAGTCTGTTCAGATTAGGATGAACAATTCTTCCTGGTCGAAGACTGCTTGATTGTGCTTAATCAGCCCCACCAAGACAATGACCAAACATAATGGTACTGCGACAACCCTTATGCACTTGAAAATAATTTTTAAACTTCAGATCTGATTAGTGTTCCTTCTGGGACTAACAACTCCAAAGAAAGAATCAACAGAGTTGGCACTCTGTACTCTTAATACTATGTTTCTGGTCTAATCTAAGTTTTCAAGTTAATCAAGGGGGTGGGGGTGAAGAGGGAGGGGAGCTATCATGAAGGATAGCATTAATCAAAATAGAAGTATGATTTTCAGAAAAAGAGAAATACACAGACTAAGCTTTCATTTAGGATTACATAACCAATGTAAAGTGTGAGAAAATATAACTGTTTCATGCTTATAAAAACAAAATATAGAAGAGCTGTTCTACATATTTCCTACAGTTCTTTCAAACTTGTTCTGCGTTACACCCAACATTTTACACTGACCTTCATATTTCCTAGTCGTCTTGTTCTGTCAACCACAAGTAGCTTCTTAATAAGGTCTCTGAAATAAAGAAAATATGTTCTCTGTTAAACAGAAGTAATTTATATTTGACTGTCATACAACTGTTACAGAACACAGACATACTTCCCTTTGACCTGTTCATTTCCTCCTATGTGAGGAAATGTAAGAGGAAATGATTAAAAAAAATAACCTGTTTTAAAAGGAACTTAGAGAATTCTTGCAAGTTTCTTTTAGACTCTTTCAAGAAACAAAGGAAAAAAAAAACCCTTCTCTCCTCCCCTGCCCCTTGCCAGGTAGAACGGTTTCTTTCCTTGTATTTTTGTATTTTGCTGGGCATTCCAAATCTCAAAATCAATCTCAAACCTACTTGTCAGAACACAACCCTAATATATAAGAAACACACTTAGAGCTGCACCCTCAACTATATGTTAAATATCCAGAGAAACCATGTAAGACCTAGGCATTTGCTTAAAGCTAGTAACATCTATAAGCTTTAGTTTCACTAAAAATGAAAAGTATCCCCTGAGATTCATTGAAGAGTTCTACATAAATCTAAACCAACATTTTAAAAGTATAAAGACATAAAAACTCTTCCATTTTAATAGAAAAAGATTTTAAATATTAAGGACCAAACAACTACAACATAAATCAAATGTATCATAATCTATAGCATTAGCTTGATTACTTATGAGTTCAGAGAAAAATATGGCTTTGTATTTCCAGAAGCAGTTGCCTTTTATCTCCAAGATTACCTTGCTATTTAATTTTAGAAAAATGGCATTCTGGTCTAATTGCATAAAGTACTAATGACAGGAAAGAACAAAAGTTTAATCATCTTTATTTCTATAATCTCAAACAGGCCTGAGAGATGACATACTGTATGAAATTTCTGGGGATCTAAAAGAGTACGGCTAATTCCAATTTTTAACTTTGCAATAAAAAAACCAAACCAAACAAAAAACCTAGCCTCATTTACAGAAAAGAATGCAAACATAATAATGACGCATTTGCCTCTCTCCATCCCTATCTGTAACACCTACTACCCCAAAATCAAAACAGTATTGTGTCACCTGTTCTTGAAATCACAAAAGCATATGCATAAATATATGAACTAAGAGTGAATGTGCTGGGCTGTTTGAAAAGCTGTTGTATTCGGCAGGAATACAATTCTAAAATTCTACTGGAAAAATATTCAATTGCAAGATAAAAAAGTCCATGAAGAAGGCAATTTCAAAAACTGTCATGGTCATTCCAGACAATCAATGTTTGGATTAGATTAAATCATGTGACCCACTCCTTTTACAGTCACCTTTGCAGCAGTATCTCTTTCTCATTCTTCTCAGAGAAGACCATTCCTTATGGAAGAGGGTACAAGAATGACTATAAGTATACTTTAAAACATAAGTAGGACTGAGAAGAAATCCAGACACCCAAAAACTGATTCACAGGGTTTATGGCCAAAGATAAATCACAGTCTGGATGTGGCAGGCCCCAAGATAATCTTCTTCCTTGCTGAGATACTGATTCATAGGAAGAGAGAGAAAGCAAACAGAGTTAAAATAAGGTGAGAAAGAGACTGTCCTCTTAAAACAAAATAATCTTGGCACTTGCTGTAAGCTAATGAGGCAGAGATGTTCAAAGACTATCCAGTTCTTCATATTGTGTTTTAAAGGAAGAGTGGCTGACGGAACAAGACAGGTACACTATGATAACAACTCGCTGTAGAAAACAGGGGAAGGCACAAAAATAGCGTGGACAGCAGGACCAGGGAAGTAATTGTCCCTCTACACCTGGCACTGGTGAGGCTGCACTTCAAGCACTGTGTCCAGTTCTGGGCCCTTCACTACAAGAAGACACTGAGGTGCTGAAGCGTGTCCAGAGAAGGGGAAAGGAGCTGGTGAAGGGTCCAGAGAGTAAGTTGCTGAGGAGGTGGGAGTCTTTAGCCTGGAGAAAAGGATGCTCAGGGGAGACCTTATCACTCTCTACAACTACCCGAAAGGAGGCTGTAGCCAGGTAGCGGTCAGCCTCTTCTCCCAGGCAATTAGTGACAGGATGAGAGGACACTGCCTCAAGCTGCACCAGGAGAGGGTTCAGGGAGGGTTCAGGGTGCACATCAGTGAAGATTTTCTTCACTGACAGGATGGTTAAGCATCGGAACAGGCTGCCCAGGGAGGTGGTGGAGTCACCATCCCTGGAAGTGTTCAAGAAACAACTTGGTCTAGCTGACACAGTGGTGTTCAATCAATCATTGGACTTGGTGACCTTAGAGGTCTTTTCCAACCTGAATGATTCTATGATTCTACAAAATAAATGAGATCATCCAAAACTAGGGTGTGAAAGGAGGGGGAGCCCAAACTAGAATCCCATAAGACTCCTTAAAAACAGGAGTTTAATGGGAACCAGCTGCTAAGCACACACTGAATGAACATGTGAGTACAAAAAGCTGTGAAGGAAGTGCATCAACAACTGATTCGATTAATGTAACCTACAATTAACTGAAGACCAGACTGAAAGCCACAACCTGCATACACATGCTTACTCTCATAACTAGAAAGCTACATATCATTGGGCATCTTCAGGATAGTAGAAATCAGTGTTGGTCTGTGAATGTTGAGCACAAACAGAAGCTAACAGCATCTCTACCTTTAAATACTTCCACCATGTTAGATGAGTTGCTAATGATGGAAACCTAATTTGAGGTGTTCATCTTCTGGTCACGCTCTTACACTTTAGTGCACAGAATACTATGCAAGATCCTCAGTTTTCTTTCTAAGACCAACTGGGTTAGGAAGAACAAACAATGAGGCTACGCTAAAATGGAAACAGCATAGAGATGGTAAGGGTTACAAATATGAGACACTAATCAGGCTAAAGGTGATGCAGACAGGCTTGATTCAGTGCACCTGATGATTATGGAATGACTGGAAGCTTAAAAATATCCTTCCCAAATGATTATTTTTGCAAAAGAATTCATGAAAGTACAGAAAAAGTCAGCTGGACAGATTTCATTAGATTTGCCATACAATATTTTATCTATTTACCTAGTGGTGACAGTAAGTCACCATCAAAACACCATGAATGGTTCACCTAGGAATATAAGAAAAACTTCCTGTCCTCACTCACTCAATTAATTTTGGTTCTGAGGAGAAACTTCAGGTTTAAAAATTGCACTTCCTCTGCTCTAATTGTCTCCCCATCTTTCTCCTCTTTACTTTCTTACAGGGACCTGCTACCAATGAACTTTGTACAAAGTAGAAAAGCATTTAATATCTCAGAATTAGCAGGAAAGTAAGAGAGTCAGATACTGTCATACAACTGTATCACCAGCTTGAATTCTACCATACTAGAAGCTAATCTGGACTGCAAGTGTAAATATAATCTAAAATACTTTCCAACACGGTATTTCAGAAAATCAGAATCTGGTATCTTGTCTTCTAAGAAGATCCTTTGGAAACAGTGCTCGGGAGGTGTTTAGAATATAAAAGATAGTGGTAGGAGTCATGGACTTACTTTACATATAAATCCAAATGCCTCGGGAAATCTATTTTGCCAGCAAGAATCTTCTGATATATACCAAATGGATTGTCATCAAAAAATGGAGGAAACCTATTTTAATACAGAAAATTTTTAAAGGTTAGGAAAAGAAGTTCTAAAAATCTTATAAGAAGTATCAGATTACAGCAATTCCCCTCAGAAATAGTTGATTATGTTGTTCTTTTTGGTAGGGCACATGAATCAAATCCTAACTTGAGGGATAACTTAAGGCTGCCATTGCAAAACTGTAAACATTTTTGTACACAGGATACTGAATGCAGAATTAAAATTTAAACATTACAATAGAATAGAAAAACAGAAAATTGTTCATTAATACAGTAAAAATACAATTTATCAAATTTTCACTGTTAGAAGTAAACCATGCTTCATCCATAAAACCCAGGGGTATAGTTTCCAAAAGAGCAATACCATTTTTGGTCTTGTCCTGTAACTGTAGACACACCCTTATTCACCAGTTTCTGTTGAAAATGTCAAAGGACCCTCACATAAATACATTGTCCATTTCAGTTACTTATTGTACTTCTTGAATTCAAGTATATGTTTTGATAGATAAGGTTTTTGAAAGAGACAGACTGTTCAGAACTTTCCAAATGTAGCTGCCTTTCTGTGTGGGACAGATAAAGTACTTATTTCCTAACCTTCCCCATGATGATCAGTAAATCAAGACGCAATTAAAATACTACACTACATCTTCTACAAAATTCTTCACGAATTATGAGCTAACAGAGGCTGCTTCTTGTCTTACAGCTACGGTAAGAATTGAGAGTTTTTTGTTGTGTTTCCTTTACTAGTACAGTACATTACCCTCACCAATGCAAGAGGCTCAGAGTACATCAGGGTGCAACAGTACCAGTAGAGGCAGCTTAGCCAAGTACCAACAGGTTTCTGAGTATCAGTCACGTTTTTAAAAGTTAGCACAAGAAACCTCCTAAGGGAATGGAATAAATAACCACTCATTCACTAATCACAGTCCTGCTTTGCTTTTTCTAAATGATGAAGCATCCCCTCTTATATTTCTGTCTCAAAATGCCTAGAGAATAAAAAACCCCAAAAACCAGAAAACCCAGATTATGGGCATCAACTGTATTAATAACCTCCAACCACTCTTACAGTTCAATTTCAAAATATTTTCACATCTCCCTAACATTTTATAAGTACTTTCTAAGAGAACTTAACTGCGTGTATACACACACAAATACAGTGCTGGTGGCTTTGTAAATCACTGGTAGCACAAATAAGGGTGAAAACAAAGTTTCTTCATGTCATCTTCCTTTAATTTTGCAGCCCTCAAACTAGCTTATTCCTCAATAAGTACTATACATTATTTCCATTATGTTTTCAGAAGTACTGATTTCTTCATTATTCAGCTGATAGTCAAGTGGATTAGAACTTCCTTTGAAATACTGTAAAATTTGGCCATGGATAAAAATCAAATTCCATCAGAATAGTTAAGTAAAGATGTCTGTTAGCACATATCAAAAAAAAAATAAAATAACAGTTCAAAGCACTAAAATACATGACAAAACTATCTCGTTAAGGAAAGACTAAAGAACATTTCTTGGTGGTGTTCAGAATGCCAGAGTAGTTTCATTATGAAAATTTTCAGGTAACTGGAAAATAGAATCTCAGGAAGAATCCTTGGGTTATTAAAAACTCCGGTTTTGACAGTGAAGAACAAGGAAAACGTGATAGGTATTCAACATGCACAAAATTTTCCCACATCAGAAAAACTAGCATACAAAGTTTCTTTTTAAATCAGGTAACATAAATGTCCTTCATACTTTCCACAGCAATCTGATAAACAGTACACTCAATTTTCTATTTCTTATTACATATTACCATCTATAAATGCATAAAGCTATCAGAATGAGACTTTGTGACTATGTATTACAAAAGTACCAGTTGCAGTAAACAGCTTACTGTACACTACTGAGGTGTGAAATCAAGAAGAATAAAAAGTGTGTGCAATTTTTTACATATTTACATCTTTAAATTGCTCTTTGCTTTCCCACTTTGAAAATCCAAAATTATGATGTCTAGAGCTCTTGAGAGAAATTTAAATCACACTTGGCTATACAAGAATTTCATGGCAATGCTGCTTGAAGTGTATTTGAACTGTATACAAAATGAGAACTGCTTTGAAAGATTATATGGTTTTCTTAAGGACAAACCAAATAACTTGATTTTGATGTTTCTTGTAAATGCCTATCTTCAACACAGCACAGTTTTTAGACAAAACAACACAAATATTGTGCCGGAAGCTACCTAATAAATCAAGAAAAAACCCGCTGAGCTTTAGACTGTCTTCGCAACATAACACAAATACAAACAGCTGCCTTTCTTCCACCAACTGAAAGGCTATATTATAAATAGCAATATTGCTGTAAATGGGACAACAGCTGCAAACCATTCCTTTTTCTGACTGATGCATAACAATAGTACTGACATTAGTTTCAAAGATAACAGAAAGTCTGAAGAACAGAAGTTGTAAACCCTCAAGTGAAAACACACAGATCTGAGAATATGAAACTGCAGACAAGAACCATTATCACCTAAAATGACAGACCAGCACATCACATATGACCAATGCAGAAAACCCCCAAACACAAAAAGCCGTCATTAATAGGCAAAATTCAGCTAGCTACATATCTGATGACAACACAATTATGACCGAATATATTTAATGTTCAATAACAAGTATATTTTCCTCTATAGTAGATTGTAACAGAACTCAATTACTCAAAATAAACAGATCTTCCAGCTCTTTGTACTGTTTGTTTAGCTTGTTTCGATTAACTCTACAAACTTTTGTTCTGTAAAGATTTCTTCTCAGTCGTAGTTCTCCCTGTTCTTTCCCTTTCCTATATTTTACTATCTTAAACCTAAATGGGGCCTTGCCTTAAATTCCTTAAATTTAGTATATGCAGAACTAGAACTCTATGGGCCTCTAGAGATTAAGATAGGGAAATAAGACACTACAGAACAGGAAAGAGTGGGTTTGTTTGTTTGTTTTCAGAAAGACCATTTCCTTACACACACATCTACCAATTCTTTTCAATTGCTTTTGGGCTTCAGAGATACTAACTTCAGGAAATAACTAACAAATGTCTTAAGTTCATTTACTTGCAGACAGTAATTTAATCTTGAAGCCAGGTTTTATTCGCCTTCAAAAAATTTTTGTATTTCTTGAAACTTCTTTGAATTTCAAAAGATAAAGTTACATAGGAATGTTTATGCATTAAAAGCCTTGACAGTATAAATATCAAGCCACATCATGAGTTCATGAGGAAAAGCGTTTTAAAACACTACTGTCAACAACAGTGAAAAGCTGATACACCACCAAAAGCATCTACCCTATGTGACAACCTACCCGCCTAAAGCGAACACATACAAGCCATAATCCCTGCCCTGCTCTCCCCCTGTAATAAAAACCTCCTAGGTAGCATCAATCTACACTCCCCACCTCAAGAAAAAACCCCAAATCCCCAAAACAATCACAAATAAAAACACCATCAAAAAACCCAAACCAAACCTCCAAATAAGAAGACCCCAAACAAACATGCTTGCATAGAGTCCCTATCCCAGTTTAGGATAATGACTGCATGCTGCTTTCCACTCTTTAGTGTTGGATGGAGTCCCTAGCCAAAGCAGCATTCAATTATAAAAAGCACGTCTACATAAATACTGTAGCAAAGACCATGAGAAAAATCACACGCAGCATACAGCTGCTCTGTTAATCACCCTATATAAGACCTCAACTGCCTTTCAGAGAAGCATGATTTATACCTATTGGTTAAAAGTCTCTAAAGCCAAAGTGCTCCAATTAAGTTACCCCTCCTGCTGCTCCCCACCACTGGAATCCAGGCCTCATCCCTTGAGCCAGACAGTGTCATGACACAGAAGATCCTACACAGAAATGACTGCAGCTGCTCCCTTTTTTGTTTAGGCTATGTACCAGTCATACTTCAGTAGAATATATAGCAGTCATACTTCAGCACCCTGGAGTCTTGAGGTCTGCCTCCAGAAATAAGATCTTGTTTGATTATCACCTGTAGTCAGTTATGTTAACTTTGTAAAACAGGAACTTTCTATTACTGCTTTAGTAGAGAGAATGCTATCAACATCTCTTTAAGGTACACGAAGAAAAAAGGCCAATATCCACTTACACTGAGACCACACAGACCAAACAGAGCATGGTCCCACTGAAGTCTGTGGCAAGATGGTAAATCACTCAGACTACAGTTGAGTGACTGCAGCACCTGTGCTCACGTTACAACACCTGACACTTTTACCTACAGTCTTCCTGCTGTCTAGGACTCAGATTAGTGGCAACAAGCCTGCTGGGAATTGCTTGTTGCTTTCATCCCCTCTGAGAAGATTTCTCTTGACCAGTTTGGCCCGCTTACCTTACAGCAAGTGACAGAAGAAAGGTGAGGGCTGGTCTCTACACAGACCAGCCTACATAAATAATGACTTTGTATTAGACCAGTCAGTCGAGCCTGCCTGGGACAGTCTGGAACTACTACACATTTTTATGCTTTTCTGTCTACAGATTGCCTTGAGATTCAAAGTCAATGTGCATGCAATCCTTCAGGACATTAAGAAAGCAAGCAGTGAGCAGCAATACTGTCTCAGGATAAAGTTTTGATGCTATTGGGTGGACTTCGCAGCCATGGATTAGAGCTCTGAAGTGATCATCCATCCATCAGGGGAACTGCTTGATCAGGCAATCTGATGAGTTTGTCCAAACACTGGAAATGTCACCAAAGTTAGTCTGAATTGACAGTACTGCCTAGAGAAAATGATGAATAACTCCAAAGATATTTTGTTCCGATCATTCTATAGGACTGCAGATCTAGAATGAAAGGCCACAGAGGCAACCTGACTCACACATGGGTACTGAAGTCATAGAACACAGTGAGCCAGGTACCAAAGAGAGGTTCTAAGAACTATGAAACCAAACTGATGAAATATACTGTTTCTTCAGAGCCTTTGAAGGTCTTGCTACACCATCAACCACAGCAAAGCCAAATGCTTTCAAAATACCACTCTAATTTGCAAGTACCTTCAAACAATTCAGACAAGACAAAAAAAAAAAACCAAACCAAACAAAAAAACCCCCCGCAGATGCCTTGTCAGATACATAAGGAGATTTTAACATTCTCGCTAAATCAGTTATTTATTGTACTGAAAACAGTATTCTTTTTTGAAATTAGAGCAAATTAAGACAATTACTTTTATATAACTGATACTAAAAAGTCATATATGGTTCATTATATGAAACTCTTCCAGAAACTCTTCCTTCAGTTTGAATTTGTACCTTCTGGAAACAGTGACTATCAAACAAGTTCCCAAACATCAAAAGTAGCACTTGAGCAAACTGATTTTAAATAGACCTTTAAAGCTTTTCCCTGTTCTTTTTCCTTTGGTTTAAAGAAAACCAGTAATCACTAGTAATGCAAGCTGTATTAATAATAAACGCCTTCCTACATGCCACTATGCATTTTTACAGACTAAAGCTCCCACGGCAAGTATTATTTCACTATGCTAGAAATTTATTACAGGAGTAATAATCTTCTTTACATTTTAAATATAAAGGATTTTATGAACAAAAATCTAAACTTTAACAAAACATGAATTTCAAAACATATAAGGAAAAGAACAGCTGTTAAAAAAGTCTGAAGTAAAACAAACAAAAACCCCAAACCAAACCAGAAACCCAAAACCAAAACAAAAAACAAACCCAACAAACTCAAAATCCTAAAATATTCCCTAACAACAGTGATATACGTTCTTTTGTAGAGATTCCCAATTTCTTTCTTCAGAGGCAGAAATTAAACTGGTGTATCAATAATGAATTTAGCTCAAATTTCCTAATCCAAATATTGTAAACAGAACTAAGTTGAGAATCCTGTATTAGTGTACCACATAATATTGCTGTAATATAGTAATTATCACTTACCCTGACAACATTTCAAATATAAGAATTCCTAGGGCCCACCAATCCACAGCTCTTCCATGGCCTTTACTTTGTATGACTTCTGGTGCGAGGTACTCAGGAGTGCCACATAGAGTCCACGTTCTGGGAGTAAAAGAAATAAAAAAACCAGAAAAACAACAAAACCAGACTGAAATTAAATTAAAGTAACATTAAATAGGAAAAACCAAACACACATCCAAGTAATAGCCAACATATACCTATTCATTTACCATATATAGAAACAGAGAAAGGCCTCTACAAAATCTGAACAGACGGCGTTGATGATGCTCTCCAATACTGCTGTAACAGATATATTTGTAAATTAAGAAACTCCTTAGCTGCAGAAAATATCCATACACTGAGTTTCATCTTGTGGTATGGTACTGTATCCATGAGGATGTATGTTGCTTTGAAATTACTCAGGGAGTTCATGGACTACTTCTGACAGGCCCAACAGAAAACAAGCTTATTGGCCTTTTCCAGAAAAAGGAAAAAGTTTTGTTTAGAAAAAATAAAGGAAAGAAGGGAGTTAAAAAAGTAGTAGTTTAAATCAGCAAATAGTTGCACGTACAAGAAAGATTAATTTTTCAATCTAAGTAAAATTTTACAAATAGTATTTAAATGTAACCTGTTATCACTTCCACAACACCCCTTAAAGGAAAACATTTTGTATTTTTAAAGTACTTACAAGGTGTAGTTAAGCAAGTGTGAGATACATAACCAATACTATTTTTGATATATTTTACTTACACTTTTAGTCACAGCTTTCTACAGTGAGGTCGGGATAAAGCAGTGTCATATTGCTAACTAATTGAAATGTATGTTTTGAATTCCCTAAAGACATTAAATAAATGGAAGCTAGGCAGTTATGTTTGCAAACACCAAATTACAACTTGAAAAGATGAATATTCTGAAACCATTTAATCCAAAAATATGAACTCCTCTTTGTAAAAATGCTCATGTAGAATTTGCCTGGCTTCACTCACTTGACTTAGGTTTAAGTATATATTTGAGAAAAAGAATGTGCTTTCATTCTGAATAAATTGCACTTCCCTGATACCAAGTCAGAAGATGAAACTTTGAAGAAGTGCTCACCAATTCAAGAGAAAATGAAATAATGGCACAGAAGAAGAAAGAAAAAAGTGCATCACATTTTAAAAGCAGTTCTAGTAAGATATGACAAAGAATATAGTCACAAATGGTCACTTACACGATTTCTAATTTGCACCAAAAAACATTTAATTGAATATTTGTAAGAGCAGGAAGAATCTTCTCCAATCAAACAGGTAACATGCTCCTGAACAAATGCATTAAGATGAATAGCAATCACTTTTAGAGGGAATACTAATTCAACAGCTTCTTTTCTGAGACTGCAGGGAGGTGACTGTCCTGTCCTACTCTATGCTTGCGTGGCCTCACCTTCAGTACCATGTGCAGTTTTGGGCACCACAATATAAAGGAGACATTAAGGTATTAGAGAGTGTCCAAAAGTGGGCCACAAAGATGATGAAGGGTCGAAGGGGAAGCCTTATGAGGAACTAATAAGGTCACTTGGTTTATTCATCCTGGAGGAGACTGAGGGGAGACCTCACTGTAGTCCTTGTGAGGGAAAAGAAGAGGGGTAAGTACCAATCTTCACTCTGGTGAGCAGTGACAGGACTCAAGGAACAGCATGAAGCTGAGTCAGAAGAGGTTTAGGTTGGTTATCAGGAAAAGGTTTTACACTCTGAGAGTGACTGAGGATTGGAACAGGCTCCCCAGGGAAGTGGTCACAGCACCAAACCTGACAGGGTTCAGTAAGTGTTTGGACAACACTTTCAGGCCACATGGTGTGCTCTTGGGGATGGTCCTGTGCAGGGCCAAGAGCTGGACTCGATGATGCTGATGAGTTCCTTCCAACTCAGCGTTAAAGAGAGCTTTTGGGAGGTTTTTTCCTTGCTTTCGTTTTGTTTAGTTGTTCTTTTTAAGCCTTAGCCTACATTCATAAAAAATAATTAAGATAAAGGAAGAGGAGCTGTACAGCCAGCCAAGTCTTTAAATGAAGAATTGACTTGAATTTCTTTAAGCTTGATTTTACTATGCTGAAAGCTAAATTACTCCAGCTAAACTGTGAGAGTGCATTAGACACATTGCATCCAACATGCTTCACGGTTCTTGAAACTACCTTCATCAGTGTAAACAATACATCTTTAAATTTTATCATAAATTTACCTAAAAAATATAAACTCTTATTTTCCAAATCAAGCATACTGAAGAAAATTCTTATCTTCAGTGCTGCTTTACACTACTGCCATCTAGCAGTTGCATAGATCACTACCATGGAATTAAGAAAAACTGCAAAGCTCTATTATTTTTTAAAACAAAAATTTCTTCCTCTCCCAAATTTAAGCAGCTGTATGAAAAAAAGCATTGTATGCATTATTAATCATACTGATTAAGCAAGCTCTGCAAATGAAGCAGATGATAGTTTTACTGTATTTGGGAAGAAGAAGGTTTTCCTCTCTTATCAAGGTCATTTGCATGCAAAAAACCAAAAAAACATAAAACCCAGCAGCCTAACATTTGACCATGACTTCCAGGACCTACATAATTTGCTGGGGACACTGTAACTAAAATGGGTATTTATTAACACAAAGGCTATTAACAAGACCATTTTATTCAAGCAAGTGGAAAACTGTGAATTAAGTAAAGGCCAACGTAACTTGAAGTCTCTTAGTTGCACCAGTAAAAAAAAATTCTTCCTGCCAGTAGTATAACTATTTCTCCTAATTTCAATCAAGAAATTGATGGTTATTAACTACACAAAAACAGAAAAGAAGCTCATCTTTTTTCCAGGCTGTATATTTGTGCTGTAAGATCATGACTTGTGTTTCCTCTTTTGATGGTCAGGAAACTAAGTATTTAATATTTTGGAAAACAAATCAGGTACATGGTATGTCTAAATATTTTTTTAAATATTTAATGTCTAAATTATTTTTTAACATTACAATTTTATGTCTATTCCATACTCATCTGAAACTCCAGATCATCATTTTGAAGATAAATTACAACGCAGAAAAATAAGAATAGACCGTTCCCTTCAAACTGCTAGAAAATACTCACTGCTCTGAGTTTCCAAGATAAAAGCTGAAATACAGGGAAGCAATAGTTGATAAGGTTGAACATTTAATTTTAAAACATGAAGATAAAAGAAAGAATGGTGTAATATTTGTGGAACTTGTTAAGAGTACTATTTGAAGAAGTCTCAATGGTTAATGTATTTTAACATTCTACACCATTCAGCATCCATCTCTGTAATAATTGACAGGCTTCTTGCATATGAGCAAGAGATTAACAACAATGTTCTTTTTGGTGTTCTGGCTGTTTGTCTATAATTGTATCAATAAAGATTGCTTTGCTTCCAGCCCACAAAAGTTTGTTCTGCAAGACATTCTTGCCTATTTCTACAGTGAAAAACAATACACTTTGCAAACCCCACTGTCTTACTTTTTTTTTCCTCTTCAATCTACTCTGCAGAACAGTCATGAAGCACACCCAGCTTAAGCAACAGTGCAGAACTATCCCAAATATATTTAAGATTAATAATTTCTCAAGTTTCTAGAAAGGAATTTTTTTTCTTTTTTTAGGAATGCAAACTGAATAAACTAAAATTAAGTGAATGACATTTCAGAAAAAAAAGATCATGAAAGTCTTAACTTTACCAAAAACTTCTATAAGTTTATTATATATAAACTTCTTTCTCTCTTCCTGAGAGAAATCTGTGCATTAAGAAACACAGACAATTCCATGCAGATTAGTTTTGTGCTTCTCTAAAAAAAGCACAGGAACTGGAAAAAAACCCAAAACAAAACCCTAAACCAAAATGAAACACCATACCACCCAAAAAAACAATACCAAAACACCAACTAAAAACTGCACAGAAAACGATCAGATCAGAAAAAAAATTAATGGAAATACTATGCACAAAAAGTGGTATATGCTTTTCATAAAAAGAAAGATCCACAAATGTAATGGCTGTAAAGTTCAAAGCAAATCTTTTCTACAACCTTCAGGTAACAGTAATTTATAAGAACCCCTTCCCCATCTTTCTTCTTGACATTGCCCTTTTTAAAAGTAGTGGCATATCTATTTTATATGCATGTACTTACAAGAAACTGAAAAGGTTATTAAGTCTTCAGTTAAGCAACATAAAAATGAAAAAGAAGAAATAAACAGCAGCTGAGACAAAGACAGTGTTTTGGAGAAAAAATTACAATTTTTAAACGTACCCTATGACTGGAAAGGAAGGAACAAAGATAAACAGAAGGGTGTGCCAACAAGGAACAGAAGGAGAAAAGAAAACCCCTTCTCTTTCCTCTACCTCTAAAAAGGAAATATTAAGAATCTGCCCCTTCAAAAATTGTACCAATAAGAAGGTCAATGTGCAGGCTGCTTCCTACAGTAGGAACACAAGCTATGAGCCACACACTCTCAAAGAGCAGCTTAATTGTAGAGCGTCATGGTGAACACTTCATCCTTTCACACATGGAGCAGGAAGAAGGCAAATGCGTGCAGAAAAACCTCCTTTAGGCAGCTGTAGAATCATTCATATGAAGTATTATGTATTAAAAATGTGCAGTTGTATCAAAGGTAGACCATGTTTTAATTTACATATCATGTCTTCTTCCTATAAATATATTTGCTGATCCTGAGTGGCAGGTTACCTCACAATGTCTGCAAAACTTAGATGCCTCATGTCTTATGTTCACAACTTGCACATATCTATACACACACATACATGTAATATTCATGTGCACAGATGTTTGCCATGAATAAAAATGACAAAATATCTCCTTATACTTTTGATTAAATAGTCTATGCCATAAACAAAAGAACCCACTGGAGTGCATTAATTGATAAATGGTTGACAATTGTGTATTTTTACAGTGACAAAAATAGTGTTGTGAAAATTACTTCAGCTAGTGCACTAGCCCGTGTACAACTGGAACTACTATGTCGTTCCAATAAAACCAGTAACACAAAAAACCAGACCAGATTTGCATAGGTCTACCTGTGCTCTAACTGATACTGTCCTTGCTCCTTCCAGTTTTATATTCTGTATTTATATTACCTATTGTACATTTAGAGGGAACGTATGAATATAAAACTACCATAGTGTTCTATGATTCAATTCAACACAAACTAATCAACTTCACTCCCCCACCCACGCAATATGGGAAAGAAAATCAATAGCAATAATTTGTTTTCATGTCCTAAAACACATTTGAACAAATTTACTCCTATCTTCCAGGTTGGAAAATATACTCTGATGTGAACTGTCTCCTTATTTAACTACAGGTTACTTCTGTTGTGCCTTAAAGCCACAGAAATACAAATCAGGAATAACCACTAAGTGGCAGTATCTACATGCCATGAGAAAGCCACAAGAATTTGCACGAAAAAGTCTCATAAACAGATTGTCCTACTTTCTTACATGGAAACAGTGTTACCCCTTTCTGCAAAAAGTTATTTTGATTTAAAAGCAAAGTATTAAAAGAAAAGGTCAGCATTGGGACATCTATTTGCTTGCCCTGTGGAAACTGAATTCAACAAAATGTGTTGATATTAATAAAACTGTATGGTTTTCAAACAGATTTTCAGACCTTAAAGGTGAATAGAATCAGCTTATTACTAGTTGTCTACCATTCTTCTGTGCCAAGGCAACCCAGCGCCGTGCGCATGTAACCTATAGGGAAGCAGCTTTTATGACCTTCATAACATGATCTGATTTCTCATCTGGCTTTTACTTTGTAAGGGATTCATCGATCAAACAGCTCCCTCAGATCCCCTCTCCTTTCAAACTGATGTTCTAGAATTATCCTCATACCCTAACCACCTATTGCAAAAGCAGCACGAAACAGGTACACAGATGAGTGAAGAGGATGAGCACCCAGGTAGCAGCTAACTTTGGCTGCCTCAACTAGGACAATCAAATACCATCCACCTCAAGAGACGGCTCAAGGGTGTGAGACCAAACCTTGTCACACCGCTCTTATGATATGACAGGCTGGTTTTTTTCCTCCCTTTTCTCAAATCTCAATGCCCTTGCTTCCTTTTAAGAACATGCATTATGATCTTGGAAGAGTACTCTGAACAGAGAAAGCACTGGGGGGAATGAAACACTCTCCAATATCAAGAAATTTACACATATTATTAAAAGTTGACAGTAATGTAGAAGTTACAGTTAAATAGATCAGTTCTGCTGAAGCTGGCCTCATTGTTTCTGTCTAAATTTTTGCAGTTTAATTTTAGCAACAGGCTAGTGAAAACACAGTATGCAGTTTTAAAATTTTATTCTCACACATCAAAAATCTCTAAAAGGAAAGCAGGAAACATCAGTTAGACATTTAGCCATTCGGTATGTATGGAGGATTAATGTACAGATCTTAGTATTTACTAATACTACTTTCACCTTTTTACAAGATGACTGGTGAAAACTTCAATATACAAAGTATTCATTCAAAAATATTTTTTCTACTGCTGCTTATGTGTGGTATTTCTCCTAGTTAGACCTAAGGGCTAACACTGGTTTTCAAGTAGCCATTTCAAGACGATCATTTCCTTCATATTAAACTATTTGACACCACATGGAGCGTTAGATGAAATGCTGAGCACTGAAATCAAAACTTTTTCTTCCAACTGTTTAGCAAGCAAAATGTAATTACCTGAACAAAATCCCACTTACCTATCCACCAGCTTTTTAGCAAATCCAAAGTCAGTAAGCTTGATATGTCCTTCTTTGTCTAGTAATATATTTTCAGGTTTTAAGTCTCTGTAAACTATTTCTTTGGAGTGCAGGTATTCTATTGCACAAATAATTTCTGTAGAGTAGAACAGTCCTGTGCTGTTGTTGAAACGTCCCATGTTGCGCAAGTAACTAAAAAGTTCTCCTCCTGGCACATATTCCATTAACATATATAGAAAACGTTCATCATGGTTGGTCCAAAATCTGTAATAAAAACATTATTTTACTGAATAAAGAAATTACGTCTCTGATTTGCTTTAGAAGTAAACCTCTGTAAAATGGCCTCTGTTGTCCTAACTGTGTACATAACTAATTTCTGATTCCAAGTCTGCAAATATTAAAAACCCAAGAATCCAGCCAGATTATGTAAAAGACATTCAAGAAGCTGACTTAACCTGCAACATAAAACAGATAGTTGAGGATGAGTAAAGCACAAGCCAAGAAAGAAAATTATCTGATAGACTCTGCTGCATTGTACAAAACAGGTGTCTGCTAAGCACCAAATAAGTGACTTGATATAATGACCACACATTTCTTACACACCTTACATTTTATTTAATCAAACACTGCCAAAGTGATTTGGGCAGGGAAGGAGGGGGGGCAGAACCTGCTTTTGTAAAAATTTTCATGACAATATGTTCAAAACTAGACATCAGAGTAGTCCTCTTCTCCTACCCCTTCTTTCCTGGAAATACACAACCCTGGCTAAAGCATCAGATCACAATGCTTGCTTTTCTATGGTATCTTTCACAAAAGCAACAGGAAAGCAAAAGTGACAGCAAAACAAGATTCATTTCTGTACCTCCAAATTAACCTAATGACAAGTACCTTCTATTCCTCAGACTGCTGCCTTTAGTTTAAGAACTATTATTGTGGTCCAGTCATTAATAGAGTGCAGTAAAGAACTCGCAATGAATAAAGAAATTCCAAGTGACTTTAAAATGCTTCATTACAGAATACAGGAATCTTCACTCACATTCCTCTAAACTCAGTTCTTTTTCTTTCTGTCCACATTAAACCACTCACATACCACACACCTAAATGTAACTCACCAGTTTAGAAGAAAATAAGTATCAAGTAACATATTGAAGAACACTACCCATGTAAAACAAGGAGATATTCCTAATTCTATAATAAAAGATAGAGAACACTGTGTCCCTATCTACTTTATTGATACAAGAACAGAAGCTACTTTAGCTTCTGGTAACTGCTTCTGCAATACCCAAGTACTTCTGCAATATCACCTGGTACTAATCAAGGCATAGAGCCTTAGGAAAGATAAGCAGAGCAAACTGAGTTCTCAAACACATGAATGACTTTTACTCAGTAAGATTTTAGTTTTTAATACCGGCACTGAGGCAACTAAAAAAACGAAACAGACTTATCAGGTATCAGCAACAGCTCCTCCATTCCCTCAAAAGTGATGACAAAAGCTGAACCCAGGCTTGCCTTTTGTTTTTATGGAACATCTTCCCTATCACAGCCATCGACATAATTAATTACCTATTGATGATTTTCAAGGTACCTTTATTGACTGTTTGTGTAAAAACACTCTGGAGATGTAGTTTAGGTAGTTAATGAAAGAGGAACAGGGGTGGGCAAAACAAAGTTAATGACATATTTTAAAAAAACATGTACATGGGAGAGGAAGAGCAAAAAGAGAGGGGAAAAAGTGGAATATCTAGACCATCAAAACACAGTATTTTTACTAGAATTAATTTCTTCAAAAATTGACTCAAAGGTTCGTCTATCCTCAAGAAATATGGATATATTACTTGGTATACAATAAAAGGAGAAAAATTAAGTACTTTGATACTTCCAATGCAGATTGCTTTAAATGGTAATTTTAATACAGAAAAAAAGGAAGAAAAAAATCTCAGAAGCTGGGGTTAGAATAGTATGCGAGGTGACATTAACTCTACAATTCAGCTTTACTACATAAACTTTGGATGCCATTGTGAACAATTACAGACATACACCCTGTTTGAGCTTACAGGACCATAAGATACAGCTGACTTATTAATTCTTGTTCTCCTGAAAATAAAAAAGAAATCAAAGATACACGTCAACATTACAGCTTGCTATGAAGTGTTACATACAGAGGTATGATAACACCAAACACGTCAGTAAGGATTGCCTAGGAGTCTCCAGTGATCAGTAGTAGCAGGAGCACCAAACAAGTATTTACAAAAAATTGTTTCACGTGTCCACAGAAAAACTAGACCTCCCCATAAGCAGAAAAGGCATATCTCAAAGGTAACAGGAAAAGGAAACAGAAATACATAAACTCTTTACATATAGAAAGATACATGAAGGACAAACACCAGAAATCAATTATGTGCAGTATTACTTATAATTTTCCACCATAAAATGCTGAAGTATTATGCTGCACTGACATATATGACTTGTTTTGCTGCCAGAGGAAAACACTATTCATGTTTAAGATGGTGAAGCCAGTTGAAAATATAAAGCCGAGACCATACAGGTAACAGTTTAAAGGCACTGAAGCAAAACTATACAGAATTTTTACCCTTTTTGTTAAACACTTAGTAAACACTTTACTAAAACAATTCATAGACAAAAAACCCATGCATTGGACAAGGCATGGATGAAAAAAGCTGCTAGCCACATAAAAAGCTGCAGAAAGTTTTATTTGTCATACAGTCAGTGATTATTATCCATCAATGCTTGTTTAACCTAAAGTACACAAATATTATTGTGACTTAAATTTTAACTATCTCATTTCAGCTAGGTTGCTTTGACTCTCCTTTGCCAAGGGACAAAGGCATCACATGAACTATTACATGTGTACAGATGATGCAACATCTTATTGGACATTTCAACAGAAAAGGCAGAGCTCTACAAGACAGGAAGAATATTTGCCTTGCATACAACTGAACTTCCATTTGAATTGTGTCCTTTGCCAACTTAAAAATTTGGTATTTTGGAAATAAGGTATGAATGAAATCCAAGAAAACTTAAAAGTTTGCGTTTTTGATCACTTCTGTGTGGACGTGAATCCTCACATCCCCGTCTCCAACATCTCACACAGGTTTCTCTATTCTCACTTTTCCTGAAACACAGACCAAACTAGCCAGGGTTTTTTTGTTGGTTTTAGTAGGGTTTTCTTTCAAGAATTTAAGCTGTACATACATATACACATAAAATCTTGTTCCCCCTGTTCCATCCAAACTTCAACCAGTCTAACAAGATCTATTCAGTCTCTCCATTTTGCTTTCCTCCATACATCTCAAACTCCACATACCATACAACTTATCTAACACAGGATTTCTGAACACTAACTGGAAACTAATAGCATCATGACGCTGGAAAAGGTAACAACACACCAGAGAAAAAGCCTTCTTCTGCAGGGCTCCTTCCATCTTCTGGATGACTTCTTTTCCCTCTGATGCTTTCTTAGCCCTGGGAGGGGGCTGCACTCCTTGGAGCTAGAGATTAACTAAGGCTAATTTTGTCTAATTTTATGTAAAACTGATTAAGGCAGGTAAATGTGAAACAAATCTTGGTCAACAGCCCTGCATCCATGCATGAGAAAATACAAATAGAAATTAACTCTGCAATTACCCAGAGGTTTAGTTATCCTACTAACAGATGCGGCCTCAGATATACACAAACAGCATAGTGGTGCTATGAACAGAAAAGTACGATAGATTCTCTCTTTAACAACGGGATTATTGAGATAATTAGAATTACCATAGTTCCGCTAAAAAAAAAGTATTCTTTATCAACTGTGTTTAAATAAGTTTCTCAACAGGTTCCACCATTTAACAACCTCTAATATGGGAGTATCAAAGTCCAAGAAGTGCAGTTATTTAAACTCTTTAAAACTAAAGTTTGCAAAAGTAGAGTTCATGAAAGCTTTTAAAAAGCAGATACTGAATCGAATACTATCTTTAGCTAGATGCCTACAAGACATACAAGTAGAAATACTTTCATCACATTTCTAACATGAAGAATCATTCTAGAAGGCATTTTGACAAGCAAATACTAACAATTCTTCATTAATATTTTCCTTTTTCTTAAGAAAACTTCTGCAGCATGAATATGAGACAGAAAAATTATTATAATAAATTATTGCTTGAATGTTTAAATTATACATCTTGATTTTAAATTCTTCATTCTTCTGTAATAAATACTTTAGTCCAAAACCTATTTTAGTCTAGATTACATAACAGAAATTAAATGCTTGATATTCGTCAAGTACGTAAGTTTCAATGAGACTCTGGAATAGGATAACTGCACTTTGTGTATAAGTTAAATGAATTAAAGAAACACAGGAACTTACAATCTGATCAAAAAGGGGTGGTTGACTTCTTTCAAGACAGACTTTTCATTGTGCACATGTTGCTCCTGCTTCAGTCGAATGACATCAGGAATGCTCATTACTTTCAGTGCAAAGTAACGTTTGCCCATTTTTTCCTTCACCAGATGAACACGCCCAAAGGTACCTGTGCCTGAAAAGTTCAAGTAGAAACATCAACCTACTGTACAAAGAAAAGAAAAAGTTAATTTGATAAATTAAAGCCTAGAGGAACTCAATTTCTATTGGTTTGTTTTAATTTTCCTCATATTCTCACATATTCTACCTGTTTTCAAAGAATTCTTTTTCTTGAGATTTCTCAATTTTTAGTGATGATTTGATAAAAAATAATGGTATTGTGATACTGCGACTCTTTGGATAGATACTGGAAGCATTTCTTGCAAAGAAGAGGGAAAGCGTAATGGAGATGCACACAAAAAATAAGTATGTAATATATGTTTCAAAAGTAACCAATATAAATGGAGGAAGCAAAATCGTTGCCAAATGCAGAAGAAAAGCTGGGAAACACTCTCTTAAATTTCAGAGATCAATTTAGATTCCGTGTGGAGGGACAGGCTAAACTTAAAAATAGCATTCAGCTTACTATATCCACAGCACATGGCATAAAGAATAAAAAAATCACCACTGACCAATGATGTAATCTTCAAATGTAATGGATTTAATAACCCCTCAACACAAAAAGCGACTTTCCATCAAGGTAGTTAAAAAAATCAATCAAGGCTTAAAATGTAGAAACTCGTAACACAAAGAGTACAAAATGCAGAATCACGATGACAACAACAAAAAATTCATCTCTCAAGATTCAGTGACTGAGAACAGCTCCAGTCTCCAATTACTCAGGTGAGATTATTCCCTTAAATGTGCAGAGAGGTGAAGTGATTCAGCAGAAAAAGACAGCGATGGGAAAAAATACTTAAAAGTTGCTGACCCTTCTAAAAAGAAATAATAATAAAAAAAAACCTGCTTATAGTGCTGCAGTGATATATCACTTGGAAACTAGCTCTCTGGCACCCTTTTTTTTAGCCAATGTATTACTTTTTCAATTCTCTCAAAAATATAAAAAGAAAATAAAAACCTATTGACTTTTAAATAAAATATTAGGCATTTCTCTATTCAATACAGTAGTCATTAAAGTTCCTTCTAAGTGCACTGCGCTCAAGACAACCATACATAACTGACCTGAGTATTTCTTTTAGTTCAACATGAAAGTTAGAACTAGCACACTTAGTGCTATTTGTAGCACAGCCCAGTGTTACTTGAATATGAACACATATTTCAGCTCAATGGGTGGCTGCTTATTGTTTTTCTAGTCATTAAACAATGTCATGTAGGTTCCATTACAGCAGTACACCAGATACTTTTAATCCCATTCTCTGGCAGAAATACGTGCCACTATAAAGGACGCTTGGCATTCAAACCAAGTGTCTAACTTGTAAAAGGTCACACTCTTCCAAAAAGTCAAAATCTTATACTTGAGCTCACAAGCTTTCCGTTCTCTGTACATGCCCTAGAAAGGCAGCCCACAGATCCATTACAGTATTATTAAATGGTATGTCAATTCACTTCAGATTTGCTGATCAGTTACAATCAATCTGTATTCCCAGACAATGTCTAAGATGTGTAACAGGGCGCTGGAGATGAGTAAGAGGACAGAGATTAGTATGTATGCAAAAGAAAACAGATTTTTGAGAGAAAGGTAGGGGAAAGAGCCCAACAAATGAACTTCTGAAACTGTGTTATTTGGGAAGAGGAGAAAAGTGAATTTTTGCCTCTGGTAGGTTCAAGAAACTTGAAAATTTATTTTTTAAATGTTTGTTTTCTGTATGTGTATACTCACCTAAATATTTACATTTAACAGTTTTTCTTTCCAGTTACTTGTAATACCACTTAAGACTATCACATTTACTAAAAAATACAACAAAATACTCATTTTGGAAACTAGGAACTACCAACCCCAGCAATCCAGTTTTATGGAAGTTGGAGCTCCACTAACAATACAGTTTTCAAAGCCTGCTTTCAAGATAAAACTCTCACTACACAAACATATCAATGATTACCATTGTCCAAGCTCAAAAGATTCTATCAAAGTAGTTTTACATTCCCACCTGTCCCAAGTTACAGTTCTTTAACCGTGAAAAGTGTATACAGGTCTCAGAAAAAGCATGCTGTTACAGCAAAGTAACCCATCAGGTTACCCTGGAAAATTTATCATGCAATTAAATGCTTTAACAATGTAGTCACATTACATGACTATACCTGTAAACAACCTTATTTGCTCAGGGATGGGCTTCTGCAGAAAAAAAAAATATAAAAGGCCCAAAACTTTCCAAGCAGAGGCACCTGTTCAAGCTATTTTAAATAATTATTACACATCTATGTTGAATGAACAGGTAAAAAAAAATTAAATTAGGTGATTTCAGAATTAGGAGTTGAAATTTAAATTTGGAGTAAAAACACTGAGGAATAACTACAGTCATATTGCACAGTGAAACTAAAAATCATCCTTCAGTTTTGAGACTGTCACATGCGGACTCAGGGAAAGTAACAGCCTTAACCTCATAAGTAAACGTGGGTTTTACATGCATTTTGATATTTGTATGAACAAAGTGCTTCCAGAGACATTCAACAGGAAAGCCAGAAGTGAACACATACCTAACTGCTCCTACGTCTCTAATGGTTGCATGTTTCATGACTTGTTCTACTTGTCCTAGAATTTTTTATTTTTAGAATGCTTTATTTTTACTTATGTTATTGTCCTAACTTTACATGCTGTTCAGAAGTAACAACGGCAATAGTATTAGAAATCACAAGTTCCACCCATTTTCAAAGAAGAACCTATTAGGGGCTTATTTAGCAGTAGTTCTAACTTTGAAAACATGGCCTCTTTAAAAATGCCAGGAACAGCTGTCCTCTGCCAGGAACAGCAAAGTCTGGCAGGCTATTCCAGAATAGTGGCAAGCACCTAATCTAGAGAGCCTTCGGGAAAACCGGAAGACCACACAGACAGCCGAGAACACAGAACCTCCCTAACCAGTTTTATCGTTGAACCAATCGCAGGCAGTCTTTTTTTCAAACATCTTCAGCCCAATTTCAAGCAACTATGAAAATCAACAAGACAACATAGACTAAGAACCAATCTAACATTTGTTTTCAGACATCTGTCATAATATGAATTTGCCTTCCACGGGACGAATTATTAAACTTCTTATTTTTTTTAAACCGCTTCACCAGTCTTGAAATAACCAGGTAAAGTTTGCATACAAAAAAGACTATAATTCAAATACCTGACTTCAGACTTTTGATCTGGGTCTGCTGCTCATACTTTTAGCCATTTTTGCAAACATTTTTAAAATTTTCTTCCTTGCATCTGGGGGGAGTAGAGGGAGGAACCAAATGACAAGCAAGGTGGGGAGGCTGCGACAAGATGTTGTTAGGGTTGTTTAGCACAGTCAAGAAAATCTGTTTTACAAAGCACATCTTCTTGTGCCTAGGTGGAAATTCTGCTCCTCAGATTCACAGTAAGAAAACTAAAAAATTGAAGCAGTGAAATGGCAGTGTGTAAGATGGAGGCACAGCTCCTTACACTTGATGGAAGGTTTTTGAAACCAAAAAAAGGCAGGGTTACCAGTCTTCCATTCAAAGCACTACTGCCTTCTGCCCTCCAGGAACGAGACACTAAACTTACCAAACAATTTCTGTTAATTCCTGTGAAGGGACTGTTCAAGTTTTTTCCCTTGGTACCTCATAGCTCAGCTGAAGGAGCCAACTAAATTCAACTTCTTGTGACATAAGTAAACATTCCTTAAGATTACCTTAAAATAGAAATATTTTATACTTGCACATTAAGAATCAAAGGAAATATACTGTTTACAGATTTGCACATTGTTCTAGTGATATTTATTTAACATTTGGTTCAAACCAAGGGAACTTCAGGGATATTGTGCCATTCTGCATGAGTCCTGGGATCTACCAACTACTATCTTGCGGAAGGAAGAGCAATGACTACATACAAACACATGCATATCCCCGCATATCTATTTATTATAGCACATATTATTAGTTCTAGAGCAAAAAAAGCACCTACATGAGAAAATTATATCTCATGAAAACAGCTATTATTAGAAGGTCTGAAGCTGATTTGTAGTTTATTTGTGCAGACCCCTTCTACCTGCTAAGGCATATGGCACGTAAACGTTTCTGGCCGCCAACAACAAATGCGAGTCAAGAGTGATTGTGCTATTTACAACATAATTCAGGGTTTTCAGGACTAAATGGGCAAACAGAATAAAATATGCAAAATGCTAACCAATAATCCAGTATAATCTGTTTACAACAGAAACAATAAAATTTTTGGATCCCATTGCATATTTTATGCGGTTGCAGAGCTTGAAGGAATGCCAGCAATCTTCTCCATTAGTTAACCTTCTCATGTTAAACACACAAAAGGACCAAAAACTGCAGAGGACCAGCTTGGCCTAAATATCAAATGTGAGAAGGGCATTTTCAGTCTTACAAAAGCTGAATTCCCTAATGCCAAAATACCATAGCCAGTTTCCAGCATTTTACTCTCTTTGAAGCCTGGTAGAAAAGAATAAAGAATGTGGGAACACTTCTGATGCAATGTTAGATACTTTTGATGCTAGGAAAACCAATCCTGCAACTTCTGCTCAGCTAAAACAATCGAGTGAGTAGTCATGTAGTGAGTATTTTGCTCTTGATGTAGGTGACTAATTTAATGCTCAGTTTGCCTCTTTATTTGCTCACATTAATTAGGCCCAGCTGTTCCAGCTTCCCATCCTTTTAATCCCCAGCTCTTCCAGCTCTTTCTTAAAACCAAGTTTGCCTTGCTCAGATAGATACCATCTGTTTTAATGAAGAATAAACTAGGTCATGTGAGATCTATGACCCTGAGGCTGCTCTCTGAGTCCCAAAGGGGTTGCTCCTGACTTCCACAGATGCCTACAAAAACCATCAGATGTATTCACTTTTATTTACAGTTAGAAGAAACATTTCCTACTGTGACACATATTAGTGTGCCACAAGCACAACAGACTTAATTCTGTTGAATATCAGAGATGAACGAAGTGAATTGTATCACATTACTAGCTCACTATTGAATGTCAAATTTGTCTGCCATTTAAACTTTGTCTCATGTTGGGATGGAAATTTAACAGCATAGCTTAGGAAATGGGGGTTGTCAGTAATTCTTGACAAAGTGGAAGAAGTGGCATAGCAAGGAAACCAGCATGTCCAACAGACTGGTAATCAGAAGATTAACACTTGGGAGAAAGATGCAGGGAAAACACACGGCACAAGTAACTGTGGGCTTCCACAACAAAAGATGTGGCTGGCACATGAACAGGGCAACTCAAAACGAGGATAATAATTGGATGTCATAGTAGCCAAGTTCACATTTTTTACCAATGTGTGTAACCCATAGACTAGTGTCAACTGAAAATGCCAAATTGAGTATCTTCATTGTTCTGCAAGCCAGCTGTGGATTGACCACTGTAACTCTTAGACCACTGCTCTTATAGATCTGCATCACTCTAGAGCGTTCAGATCCAAGACTGAAAAACATATCATATATATGATATATGATATATGTAATACTGAAATTAAGAAGAGGTTTTATAAGATGCCTTTTTGTGTCTGGAACAGCTCTTCTCATACTACTGAATATAAGAAGGAAATGTCAAACCACAATTTTTGTAAAGCTTTTGCATATCCTTCAAAGAAATACACTGAAATTAGAGACAGTCTGATTAAATGAGCTTAAAAGCATAGAAAGCAGAAGTGTTCACCACGTGCAGCTCTGCCAGAGCAGCTTGCTTTTCATTCATCCATTGTGCTATGATTTACTTCACAAGAAGAACCCTGTGGATAGAGAAAATGTCTTTCTACTTAGCAATAATGTGAGACAGTAGACAGTAGGAACTATGCCCACCATACTCCACACAAGATCATCACACATTACCTGTCCCAAAAATGTTATTGCCAGTGGCATACCAGTGGTTTTCTCTTAGTTCTGTTATGGATTACAGACTCATCTCTTGTCAAACAATTTTTCAACTTATGAGTTCAGTATCATTAATGTTTTATCCCAGCACACTTAAGTCAAAAAGAAACTAGCAATGCATGTTCCAAGTACAGCATCTGACTCAAAGGGGCTGCTGTAAAAAATTCTGAAAGATTCCAAAGACTGCCATATTTTCGTGTTCCTTCTTACTTGGTATAAAAGGAGTCTATAAGAACACACCACTAAAACTACATTTATCAACCTGGTATTCATTTTAGTCTGTTCTCAACTTCACACAAAATTAAATATGCCACCCACTTAAAACTTTCTGAATTACAGTCCTTATGAACTAAGGACACAGGAATCACTATGCTAATTAATGCCGATCAATCAAGTATCCTGTTTTTCACATGGTTCAGAGACAGGTTTCTGATTTCCAAACAGTGCCAATCAACTGAACATTGATCAAACAAGTTCCTTTATAATTCCAGATTTTTCTTTTTTTTACTCACAAATTATATCAGGGTTTCTTTTAACAAAACAAGCAGAATCCTTTAAAGTTTCTTGCTTGCCTTCTTTCTTGCTTTTTCTTTTGAAGTACCAGGGACCAATAAATAAATAAGACCAGAAAGTCATCAGCCTGCTGGTGATGATAGACTTAAAACCATTCAATTTCTGAACAGCTCTTAGAACACTGAATTTAAATATATTTCCCAACACAAGACTTTAATATCTACCATCCTCAGAACAAGTCTCATAAAACTGGTACTTCCCTATTTGATTCTTCAACTTTTTGCCACTCTTGCTATGCATTCCCCAACCTGCAACTCATGACACATTGATAGAAGAAAGATGAACAGATGAGCAGATTAAAAGTTTTCCCTCCATACTGAAGATAGGACATTGCAAAGTCATTATTATTCCTACTTTTATGTATTTAAATACAGCACTTGATGTGTAGATAGGTCACAACTGCAAAACTGTTTTTATAAAAACAGCTCAAATAGAAGCATTTAAAGATGAAGTTGCTTTTCAACTGGAAACTAAGCTTTATGCTATTTGCTGGACGAAATTAAGAAGGCCTGTTGAAATAGAATATTGTAAATGATACCAAACACTCCCTAGGAATGAAGTACATCAATCTGCCTTGACCACATTTTAAAAAACCTTGGTCTATGATGTTTTAAAAGACAACCACAATTAAGCTAAGAATCAAGTACCTGTATGGCTAGCAACACATGCCAAACTAAAACACTAGAAAGCATTAAATTCTCTCCGTCATCCAATGAGATTTTCAGGTAATCAAAGCACTATGAAAAAATGTCAGGTTTTAATAGTTGGAAAAGTAAATTGGAAATTACACTACCAAGACACATAATCTCTGGACTTCAAAAAGTTCATTCAAATCCTATTCACAGAATTGCTTCTTTCAGGTAGGAGAGGTTAAAATAAACACATTAACAGAGAGGAATGCAAATATTAAAGAGAAGGATTTTTAACCTGTTGATTTCCTCCAAAATAATTTCAAAAACAATAGAAGTCAGACATGCAAACCCCGTATCTAGCCAGTTTTTGCCCATTAATTGGTATTCAAAATTCCCATCAAGTTTAGAGTAATTCAGAATTCTTTCTAAATCAATTTGTGCTCCAAGTTAATCTTCTATAATTGCTTTAATTATTTTTAAGTGCTTTAAGCCACTATGAAACACTTTCCTTAAAATGAAAGCTAACACAAATTGACAGACATTGAAGATAAAAGTTACTCGTTTTCATTCAAGGATATTATATTTCTGCTTACCACAAACAATATGTGTCATAAAGTAAACCCGTCTCAGGCAAAGAGAAGGAAAAAACAACAAGATGAGTAAATATTATTCCAGGTATCATAAAATCCAAAATTTTACGCTACAAAACCCCTACTGACTGTTTAAAAAATGTAATTAAAAAATGCTATGACAGAAACATTTTACAACACAACCCAAAGTGATGAATCTTGATCTCTCTTCAGTTTGATTTTGTGTCTGTGAATGGGTTTGAGTTGTGAATATATAGCTCCCGCTTCTTGAGTTGGGATTAGTACTATACTTAATATTTTGAACTGGATGTCCCAGAAGCAGTGTAAGGCAAAAGGGACTGGCTGTTTATCTATGAGGATGAATAAATTGCAGTTTACTTCTGGTAGTACATAAATAATAAATTCCAATAAATCACTAATATATCATTTTTCACTTATTCTATCCAGTTAATGCCATAGAAGTGTTTCCCATTGATTCTTTTTCCTCTTCCAAAGAAGGTAAGAAAAAAGTAGAACCTATGCAGGGACATCTTATATTGGGGAAAAAAAACAAACCAAAAACTCAGTTGCTAAGTTTCATTCTCATAATCAATCAAGTTCTTAGCCAAGAGAAGAGTCTCACCATCTATCAGCACTTCTATCTTCACTTTCAGCTTCCCTGTTTACAGGAAGCATTTACAGAACTGTTTTGGCTAGTTGTCTTACATTCAGCAAGGAAACATTTAATTCATTTTTCACCAAAAAAACCCACTCTCCAAAACAAAATAAACCCCCCAAAACTAAACAAGATTGCCATGTCTCAGTTAAGAGCGGACTGAAAGAGTTTTTCAGGCAACCTCAACTAAAAAAATGTAGCCATTAAGGTCTTCCTGTTTAAAGCAGCACCTCTATAGAAGATACACCACTATTCAGGTACTTGAAATACTGTTCCAGCAGCTCTTGCTCTGTCTGTTGCTACAGTTGAACGTATCAGGTCCTACATGTTGCTGTGAAACTACTACCTGCTGAAAGTTTTCAACTACACAAAGAAAACTGACCAGCCAAACAACTACAAAACACTGTGCCCCAAACTCATGTTTTCATGTGAGAAAAAGAAATAAAAATAAAATTTTGATGACTAAGAAACACAAATGGAATAATCCCAGAAGGATCACACAGAAGTCAATCCTACACTGAGTCTGATAAAAATCAGATTCATGGAGCAGCATGGATCAAAACTTTAGCAGCCCCCTCTTAACTAGGTAAGCCTAAATAGGGGTATTTAGTAAGTATCTAACACCTGATTAGTCACCTTCCTTTTCAACCCAGAAATACATGTTTCTACACTTGTAGAATTTTTACATAATCAGCATCTTTTTGTCTGTCCTGAAATTCAGCTCTTCTGAAAGAACTACTTGCTGCAGTAATATCAATGCAAATAAAGCACGAGGCTTAATATTTTTGTGTCCTTTTAAAAGGCAAACAAAAAAAAAAAAAACTTGTTAAAGTACAAAGGTTTCTTTTTTCTGACCGAATGTAATAAAAGCCACATTGTTTGTATTTGACCGATTTCCTCCTTCACCAGTGCTGGACAGAAACCTTTGAAGGACTAATACCTCTTATAATACATCCCTTTCAATTACATTTCACTTCCTTTAGTAGTGCTAAAGGAGAAACAAATCGAGAGAGACATTTCACACAGTGCACAAAACCTGTCTTTTTACATACTTATCAAACAGATTATCAATTCACTACTTAACATGGTATTTCTACAAGCCTTTTAAAGGATAAGACTGAAGAGTAAATTATGTCAAAGAGCTTCTGGATGAAGACACATCTAAAACTTAAGACTTGATTTAAATGCGCTCAGCACATTTTAGTTCTCTCATGAGTTTCAGGAAATAGTTAAATAGGCAACTAATAGAAAACTGTTCCAAGATTACCTATTCTTGGCTATTTTGTGTGTTACCACATAATTAAACATGGAAGGTCCTAGTCCAGAAACATATTTGCATATTTACATACACATATACCAGCAAAATTAACACTCAGCTAGAAAGACCAGGTTCAAAACCAAACACACTAATATTTTGAAAGCAAAATGAAACTGAAGTTCAGTGGCAATCAATATCTACCTTTCCATTCTTTTTCCCAAAGGGGCCCACTCAGACCCTAGACTTCCATTTTTAAATTTCAAACTGACCTAGACCCAACTCAATCTATGGAAAAAAACCCAACCAACCAACCAACCAACAAACCTCTAGACATTCCCATGAAGACAAAACCTGACCACTGAGTAGCAGTTAAAGACCTCAAAGCACCAGAAAGTTCATTCTCACAATATATCTTAAAATCTTAGGACTGATATTTTTGTAAAATAACAAACTGGAGTTCGATTTTCAAAAAAGAGATGACTACTACAAAGCACCATTGTTGGCCTGTTGCAATTTATGGTGGAAACTTAGAAAAGTGTTTTCACAATACAAAAAATCAAAGCAGTAACGTTGCAGGCTAAAGGAGTACAATTTCTCTCATCTTTTAGGACAACAACCAACAGTCTCTGCACACATGTTGAGTTGGAACATCCTCACTTATTACACAGCTTACCTTTGGATCAGCCAGGTGGAATCCCCTGGAAGTCAACAGAGGAGAAAGAAGGCACTTCTATATTCAACAGAGGTTTTACACATCCAATTTATGAACACAGAAGTATCTATTTCCTCTGTTGATTCTACACTACAGTTACACTACACAGGTCTACACTCAGACAGAAGAAACCAACCTCCAAGTTATATGGTCTGTTAAGTGCACACGGGATTTCATGACATGGGAACTAGTGACACAGAATATGCTAATTTGTGCAAGGAAGTATACAGCTGTGAGGTTTAAAAAAGAATTGTTAGCAACTCACTGATTTCTTCCTACATTATAAAAACTATGCCCAATGATACCTATAATTCACGATCTTCAGCACTGTTACCTAAATGTAACTTACTGGTACAGTGTCACAAATGTGCTATTAAAGGTGTCAGCTCATCCACCTAGCATTTTTTTAAAATTCTGATAATAAACATTACATACAAGAAACGATATAGTTTGTACAAATAATCACAGCTCAAACCACATCCCATTTGCAAGCTTGAATTTGTCTGTATAGTCTGCAATTTTACATGTTCTTCAAGCTTATACAGCACTATAGAGTCTTAGGAGGTACTTAAAACTATTGTAATGTTACTCACACGAGTTATGGTGACTAAAAGTTTATCAGAAATACTTTTCTCTACGACCTTTTCTAGAATTCCTATTTGGTTTAATCTTCATTTTGAATGGGTTTACTGAGTACTAGAGATTCATTATAATATGTACAAAGGACTTAGTGTTGTAACTATAGCAAAATTAATACCTTCCCTACACACTCAAATAATACCTTTGCATCTCTAAGTTAGGAGCAATGTGCTGTGCCGCTATAACCCTGTATTCTATCTTCTGTAAACAAAGTTTTATGAAACAAAATCAAGCTATAAGCCAATAAGAATCTTCTCTTAAAATATGATCTCAAACTGGAAAACATACTGCAAATTTATGAGAATTCATGAGTGGAACGAAGTATTCCTCAAAGGGAAGGCTTTGTTTATATTTAAAATGCAGCATCAACCGATATTCCCAAGAGACTACTGAATAATAATGCACTAGGTATCTAGAATTTACTTCACAAGTTCATTACCTTTCCAAATTCTCACGTAGCATACCTTGCAAAAATTCATGTAAGTCTGTACAAGATAAGGTGACAAAACCACAATTGTTTGGCACTAGTATAAATGGCATAATATTCTCCACATAAAGAACTATTATGCAAGAAAGTGGAAATAAGTCTACAATATCCAAACAAGGCTGTATCTGATACGGAACTAGAACAAATACACAAACATAGTAAGTTTCAAAATCCCAGTCTCCACCAAATTTCATTCTCAAATATTAAACATTTCAGAAAAATCTCTATAGTGTCCAAGAATTGCATTACTAGCAGAAGACTAAAATATTATTTGTATTAATACCTAATGTTACTGAAGACATGCCAATGGTAATTGAATAATTTTGTTTAGTGTAAACACTTAAATACTGTATAAGAAAAGGACAGTGGTCTGAACTTTTCATGCTACTCAGGACTGTATGGACCACTCACTGTGTTTTTTCTCTACAATGCAGTACAATAAGTCTAACCTTAAATTCTGTTCTAACTTCAGTTCAGCCTACTATGAGACTGAAACAGAATGGACACATTAGTTTTTTCTACTTTTACTATGCAGTTTCTTAACAGGAAAGAAAAGTCACTCTACTAATTTTCCACAGTTCCAGCTGCTCCTTAGCTTTATGCACACACTTTCCTTTCCCTCTTATCTCAAAACTGGAATCCAAACTCTCTCCCCGTTATTATACCTCTGAATATCATGCCCCAAAAACCCATCCAACTCAACAAAATAAGACTTTAAATAGAACATTGTATATAATTGACAGTATTTAAAAGAACCACAACAAGAACATTTGCGAATTTATTGAAAACTACACCAAAACAATCCTGATTTTCAAAGTGACTCTTAAGAAAGTAACTGTACAAGAAAACAAAGGAAGAGGTGAAAGGGTCACTACAGTCAATACTAAAGTAAGTTTCAAAGGCTACAGCATATATCATAACAGTATCATTAATTTTGCAACAGTAAGGGTAGGTTTTTTGACTGATACCTGATGGCATTTTTGTGATGGACAGTGTTTCTGTACAACCTTTTTTTTCTTTCAGCATGAAGTCATCTGAAATCCAATTTTTGTAAGAAAATTTGTGTTAAATACAGTTTGCAAATTTCATACATCTGAAAACAAGGTGGAAAGACGCAGTATGTCACAAACAGGCAAGGATATAGGTAAACTCCCTAGACAATACATTTTTTCCCATGCAAAGGCAATACTGACATACAAGATTATAGAAACAAATCTCATTTGCAATGACTAGCAGCTGCTCCTGAACAAATATAAAGAGTAAATACGTATGAAAAATACAGCGTTTCTCAGATTTGAAATTATTCATGAGTCACAATATGAAACTGACAATCCTTCATACTGTCACATGAAGAGCAGAGAAGGATAATGTTCAAGATTCAACACCAATGACATAGGAAATAAAATATCGTGCAATACGTATGTCCAATCATACGTAGGCAAAAGGCTTTTAAAATTCCCAAAAGAATGGTTTGGACATTTGGGCACAATTTAGCGTACCTTGATTTACATTTAGCAAGCTGCAAAATTCACTCTACATTTCCAAGGTCAGCTTGTTACTTCTTGGACTATTTATGTCAAAATGCATAAATAATGCAGGTAGGTGATTTCAGACTTATTTTATGCTATTTGATAGCTAGTTTTTTGGAATGGCCAACTTACTTAATATAAAACAGTATGTGTTGTGTGAGAAGGCTTAAATCTAAGAAAATATAAATCTGCACAGAAGAACACTGCTACGCCACTTCACACAGTATACGTGACTTTAAATTGCATATCATTTTCAAAATAGAGATCTCCAGTGCCATTTCTGATGGAAATTATGTTCAAATTTATTATTTCTAAATTGCTTACAAGAGGTTTTTTTGTTTATTTAAGAAGAGATTGGATGTGGCACTTAGTGCCATGGTCTAGTAGACAAGGTGTTAGGTCAAAGGTTGGACTCACTGACCTCAACAACCTAGCTGATTCTGGGATTCTGTCTCTCTTAAATAGTATCTGTCAATTCAAGGACTGGTTCCAATAAAATAAAATAAAAAGTCACCTCATCCTCATGCTGTAGGATTTGCACAATACCATATCAATCCAGAAGGAAGAAAACAGTAGGCACATATGTGCATATGTACCCCACACAAATCTTTTCATAAGACCTGGGAACTTGCCATAAAATCTGAAAACCCTTCATATGCTGTCAAACAAATTTTGTTTGGTTTTTAAATGCACTGAGAAAGGACCATGTAACATTTCACATGTATTGAGTCTGGGCTGACAAAATCTCATCCTTACTAATGACCCAGTGTTCAAGACTCCCATCAGATTGCAGAATCTCAGACTAACAATTGGATTCACGTATTAACCCAATGCTGACTAAGCACAAGGTAGTACATTTAAGATGTGTACTCTAGAAAAGTCAATTGAGATGTTAAAAATTGCATTTCAGGACAACTGTTTAGACAGCATACTGACTCAATATACATGGACAGCTTTCCATTCTCAGGGGACTAGCTAATGTAAAGAATGCCTCAAATGGAAAACAGAGCTTTAAACAAACTTCAAAAAAAAATCACATCCATTACCTGTGACAGTCATAAGCATCAGGTGATCAGAACCTATAGATCTAAAACTGATCAGTCCATAATTAGTGTTACGTTGCTACACCCTTCCTCACAAACCTCTACTCTAGACACAGTAGTTTAACTTTTACATATAGTATATTTAGAATACTGACAGAAGTCAACCATTAAGGATTTATCAATTGTTCTGTTCCATAGCCCATGACGAATTATTTTCCAGGTCTTAACTCATAATGCTCCGCATGAAGAGTATCAAGTCTATTATACAGCAGTAATTAACAGTGAAAACTAGCAGATAGACCTTACTAATAGAAACAAAATTTCCAACCCATCTTATCCCAATTACAGTTATGACCAGTCAACCATACAGAGCCTTTTTTAAACCCACAGTGTTCTCACTTTCCAGTCACTGAAAGGAGTTAGTCATCAATTCTCGGGGGTTTTCATGAATGAAAAAGCTGGGCAAGACCTGGAAATGCATGCTTGCAGCCCAGAAGGTCAACCACATCCTGGGCTGCATGAAAAGTAGTGTGGCCAGCAGGTTGAGGGAGGTGAGACCCCACCAGGAGTGCTGCATCCAGCAGTGGGGTCTTCAGCACAAGAAAGATGCAGACCGGTTAGAACGGGTCCAAAGGAGGGACAAAAAGATCATCTGTGGGTTGGAGCACCTCCCATATGAAGACAGGCTGAGAGAGCAAGGTTTGTTCATCCTAGAGAAGGCAAGGCTCCAGGGAGACCTTATTGCAGCCTTCCAGTCTTTAAAGAGGGCCTACAGAAAAACCTACTTTATACACAGGCAGGTAGGGACAGACAAGGGGGAATGGCTTCAAACTGGAAGCAGTTTAAGTTAGATGCTAGGTTAGATTACTCAGAGAACTTGTGGATGCCTGATCCCTGGGATTGTTCAAGGCCATGTTCGTTGTGACTTTGACCAATATGGTCTAGTGGAAAGTATCCCTGCCAATGGCAGAGGGGTGGAACTAGATAGTCTTTAAAGTCCCTTTCATCCAAAAGCATTCTATGATTCTATGAATACTCAAAACTTGAAAATAAAACCAAGTTCTCTTTTTTATCAGAATCAACTTTTTTTTAATTTCATTTTCTGTTGTTTCCCTCAATCCTATGTATGTCTTCATCATACATCCAATTTCTTAGCAACATATACCTATGTGAGCAGGTAGATGAGAATATATATATATACATGCATCCATTTACCCAAACTCAGGTTAATTTATTTTGTTTACTGCCATAGCTGCTTCTCATTTCTACTCCCTTCAATTCCCATGCCATACAATCCCTCAATTATCTGAGCCTCGTCTGATATATTTAAAAACAGGATCACCATCTGCAGTAAAGGGAGTAATGAATAGCAAATCCAACACTACTTTGATAGGATAGATTAAATTACAGCTAATTGAATTCATGAGCTATAGTTCACACACCAAGAGCACTTGAAAAACCCTTTGTAGACTTTGTCCCTCCAAAACTGAAATATCGTTGCTGAGGGTCACTCGCTATTATAGCTGACACAGCACACAGCTCAACAGAAATATATTTTAAATTGTACTCAATTTAAAGAAAAAACATTTCAAGATCATTTTAATTCCATTTTTATGCTTAAAGAGACAGTACACAAGCTCAAAGGTGCTAAAATTAGAAGGCAGGGACAGATGTAAGGATCAGAAATACACACAAAACAAACCTATCTTGGCTGCCTCATCGATTCATATTTAACTAAAATCAATTGTAACTGAAAGCTACTGGTATCTGTTGGTTATTAGTTTATTATCCATTAATGCTTTTACAGGAGGTGAAGCACGTGAAGTTTTCAGTAGCAAAGACAAAAGGGATACTTTTGCCCTGATGACAGATGAAATAAGCCAAACAAGAAATATTAGGCATATTAGTTATTTACTATTACTGTAGATTGTTTCCGATGCTTGCACATTTCCTAGGAACAAGTAGCAGTCAGAGGAGACAGGATAGAGACTGAAGAAATTATTATTTCATATATAAGAGGTCCTCATACATCACTGATGGAAGAAGAAAGTAGCATTGCACTATTAAACATATACCTCCTCACAGGGTGCCCGACAAAAGCTGCACCAATGACTAATACCATACTTCCTGATGTAAAAACTAAATGCTATCCTTTGTAGGATTTGCCAGTACACACGTTAAGTATCAACAATGTTTGGAGTTTCTAAGCACCTGTTTTCACTATAGTGCCCTTTTCAGTCAAGTTTACCAGGTGTGTCAGTCTGCGTACAACATGCAAAACTCTCTAGAAATGACTGTACTTTACAAAAGCTTCCACACTAAAAAAAAGGGATTTGTCTTGCTTATAAAACTTCACCAACTACACTATGGATTGTCCTCCAATGCAAAGTAATCAAAAACTAAGCTTTTCTCCTTCTCTCTGTTCCCTGCCTCCTACAAGTGGCCTAGCAATTCTAGATGGCTTATTTTTTTTTTCCTATTACTAAAATCATTGCTTAATTTTTTACCCAGACTCATATTCCAGAGAAGGAGGCCAAGCAATGAAATTCTGTTTGTTCTCAAACAATGCAGCTCCTGACATCTCTATCAAAAATGAAAGCAAATACGACTAGAGATCTCAACTATCACAGGAGTTCTGAATCTCTCCCTACCTATTACACCCAATTGCCAACAGGAGATATTTTTTTTTTCCCCTCCTACAAGTATTTTCAATGCCAAAATACATAAAGATTAGAGAGAGGTTTATCAATGTATTTTATTACAGGACATAAACTGGCAATATTTCATGTAAGAGAGTCCAACTTGAAGATATCACAGAACCCACAAAAAAAGCCATAGCTGGCTTATTTCCACAAGAAATAGAGGACACTGCACACTCAGTATTAACTAGTGGAAACTACACGTTCAGATATACTTACCAAATCAGGCACTAATAACATCTGCTTCTTCACATACAATCATTTAAAATACCCAACTGTGCTCCTGGTTAGAATTTCACTCTGTTCAACTTGTTTTGCTCTGAAAAGAAACAACTATCCAGGGAAGACAAACCTGCCTAAATTGCAGTGTCTCAAAACAGCATTGAGTCCCTTTATTCTACTTTTTCCAACATAATTTTTAGTAGGAACTCCAATACGCTGAATCAAAGGTATAGCCTTACCTATGCATTCATCTCCCTTACTGCCTGCCAGCCTTCTCTTCCATTCATTTACTTTCCTAAGTCCCCATTTCACCAAGAACCTTCCTTTTTTAAAATGCAAATAGCAACCATACAAAAAAAAGTCAGTAGAATTTAAAAAGAATATTTGAAATTAACAGAGATGTGTGAACCCTGTCTCCAAATACACTGTCAAAAGCACTTCACTGCCAACTAAGATCAGGATTCAAAGACAAAATTGTTTCTACTGCAGACTTTCATCACCCAGGTACACTCCTAGAAAACTCTTAAAAGCATGTGAAACAGGCATACTCTAAGCTATGAAATCAGTAACTATGAAACCAATTCCTGCTGTAAGTTAGGTTTACCTGCAGACCTGTCAGAAAAAAAAGAAGACTGCTGAAAGACTGGCTAGTTAGTCACAAAGCCTCCCCCATTTCACAATGTTGCCTCTATTTATGATGAGCATGTATCACAAGCTCTTGTCAACAGATCAAGAATTCACTGATAAGAATCATCACCTGCAGATAGCACAATTCATACACATTTCTTCAGAAGTATTTAAAAAGCATTGTTTTCACAGAATTACCCCAAATCAAACAAACCCGGCTGCACCCTGTCTAATCTACAATCAACGGTACAGTAGGGGCACTGAAAAATTTAGGAAGCAAAAAATCATCTCTGTTGTCATCAAAATAAATATTTTAGACTATAGTAAGTCCACTGGTGCAGATAAAGAGTTGAGATAATTCTAGAAACTCTTCACTTAGACATTTAGAACAAAGAATAACAGTTTACTTTTATTAAATACTTAAAAAGGATAGCTGTCATAGGCTCTACTGCACCAGGAATGGATGTACCCCAATTTGTATCTACTTTTCAAATGATGAAGGATGATATGTACTAAACTGAAATTAAAAATTAAAAAAACACCCTTTTTTATCCCCAGAAGAAATATATTTTCATGTCTTTGAAAACATTTTGCATTAGCTTTGATGTTAGTTCTTTTATTTTCAGATTCTTTTCAATTCTCTTCTCAGTTACTTTTGTCTTCTTTCTAATGGTTCTGTCTTGTGGGACACACTGTCTTTCTCACAGCTTCTTCCCAGATGTTATTTGCAGCAGGAAAAAAAAAAGTAACAAAACCGACTTTAATCAAAACCAATTCAAAAGCAGATCCAAGGAACCACTGCTATGCACTGTAAAAATACAAGAAAGCTTTCAAACAGAATAATTTGAATTAAGGTGCAATGCTGAGAAAAATCTTAGAAAGGTTTTTAATGTATTTTAACCCGAATTACTTTATATCCAAATATATTAATAAATGACCAATTTCTACACAGTATTGCTAACATAAATTTATTTTAAGTGAACTGAACTATATCAGTCACTGAAAAAGAAGGAAGAACAATGTTGCTGATTCAGCATAAATTCTAAATTCACCACTTCTGAGCGTTACAACTGGGTGGCTTAAATAAAGACATATTGCAGCAGGTTTTACAGGCCTTTGAAAGTCACAAAAATCAGGCAGAGTTTAGTGGCCTCAGAACCCAAATTCAACACATAGCTTGCAATGAGAAACACTCTGATGAACAGAGGTCAAGAATCCCAGTTTAGAAACAGACTGACCAGCAGCTGTCCTCATTGTTCCTCAGAGACAGTCAATGAGTTACCCACTAATCTTCCTGAAAGCAAACTAAAATTTTACAATGTATACTCTGAAGTTATTTTTGGCAGGTCATGCAAATTAAAACCATACTGGCTATCATCTCCTGCACCCAAGAGCTGTAGGAAGCCAGTGCCAAGCTGGAGGCGGGGGAAGAAGTCTGAGGCTAGAAGTCTGTCATCAGTTTTGGGGCAGGTGGTTAGAGGAGTCTGCTATTATAGCACCCAGAAGCTTAATATAAACACAGTTAGCCACCAGCCTCTTAATTTTTATATTTGCCATCCATACAGCTATTACAGTACATCCTCATGAGTAGATCAGCAAAGTAAAAATCTAACATCCAGTTCAGCCTGTTTTTGAAGACTCTCTGGAAGTATACCTCTCTTAATATCTACCTTAATCGCTTCAGAGCATTTAATTTACTGACCGGAGCAATACCTGAGAGGCATAAAAAGCAGCGCTAACTAGACATTTTGTTTCCACCCAGAGAGCACCCTGCATCTTCAACAATAATGGCAGTGTCATTACCATAAATATTTCAGATTGCTCAGAGTTCCCACATTCCTCCACACAAATACTCTTAAGTAAATGCCAAGAACACTGTGAAAGAAACTACACTTTAGTGAAGAACCATACCAGAACCCATACTATAATACCACATAGTAGACACCTTAAATAGTCATTTTACATGATTTTGGTAAGAAACCATTACCTCCTTTTTAATAATAAAGAAGAAAACATCAAACAAGAAAACAAACGAAACAAAACAAAAAAATCCCAAACCTTGGCACTTTCGCCTGCTTTCGTCTTGTATTAGACAATGTCAGAGGTTCTATAATCACCTTTTCCAGGCAAAATAGTGTATTGCTTCGATAACTTTAGTGCTTTTTAAAAACATGCACAAAACAGTGCCAAGTGTTGGCATAAGGGCCATGAAATATACTGCAAACCAAGCCTATACAACCAATCTCTTTTTATGTTGGTATTAAATAAGCACTCCCCGACAACGAGAGTAACAAGATGAAAAAAATCAGACACCTCGGGAACAATTCCACCGATCAGATCCACTGAACAGACAAGCCTTAACATTCCACCACCATCAGAAGCACACAAATACATTATACCATGCAGTTTAGTAACATAGGAAGGATGCTTCCTTCATTAAATTTAATGTGCTTCAGTTATAAATAAAACACACACACACAGAGCAGCAATTTGTCTGATACAAAATGTATTGAAGCAGACCAATTGATTCCCTGGAGAAAAATGACAACACATTTACACAAAAGTTACTGTCAATCAATTAGCAGACTAGCTAGCAACTACTTCGAGCTGGGATGGGAGTGAAGACAGTGGGCAGAAGGAAAAGGGCAGTCAAGTGTAAAGTCTTCATGACCAAATCCTACAGACCGGCATCTTTGATCCACCTTCAGTAATAAAAACAAGGATTAAAAAAAATATGTATTTTATATAAAAAACTGAACCACTGCTCTAACGTGAAGTGCACACAGTGCACTTTACAAGGCAAACATTCTTTGCAAAGAATGTTGCATCATATACCTCTCCCTTCTTCATTAAAAAAAACCCAAAAACATTTGCTCATTCATTTGAAAGATGGCCTTCCTATGAGAAAGCAGAAGTAGTTTAATTTTGAGAATTGTTCTTCCCTAACACCTGAATATCTCAGGTACACACCAACACACAGTACTCAGCAAAATTTTACTTACCAACTTCTTTGAAGCTGCTAAAAACCCCACTAAAACATTGCAGAGATAGAAGGATGCTTTCCCAAGTAAAGATAACATTGTAGAAGCTAATACTGATAATGTTCCACATTGATAAGTACCAACAGGAAGGGAATTATATTGTTTAACCTAAATTAATTTGGGTAAGAACAGTTTATACCAGGACAAGACCTTGCAAGATAAACACAAGTTCCCATCTTTTACTTCACAAAAAATTCACTTTTCATTGCTGTATACGCATCTATGCCTCCTGCACCAAACAAATGTGGTACATAAATTCCACCATACTTGTTTTTTTAATTATACTGCGTATCACCCTTAAAAGTGGACCAAACCAAGATTAAACACACTTTAGGTAGAAATTTGCCCCCTTAAGTTTTCATGATACAAAAGCCAAAACACCAAGGCATTCATCTCCAAAAGGCTGTTCTCCCTACAAACAGTCCAGACATGCAAACTCAAGAACCTAAACATAGAAAAAGGTGAGTCAAGCCCTAAGAGCCTACATGCTTCTCATCCACCAGTACTTTAAGTTCCTGATGCTTCTCTTTGAAAGAAAAAAAATTAGTTCAAATTGATATTTCTCTTCAGGTTTCCTATCTGCTTCAGTTTGGGCTGACACACAACACTTGACAGAGGAATTTTTCAAAAGTACTTCCATCTAGAACATTAGTTTTATTTAAGCATAAACTTGGCAGGGGAAAGGTATGGTGTTAGGTGCTTTTGATTTTGTGGGAGAGTTTTGCATTTCTGAAATATTAGCACTAGCTGCGTTCCAGATTATTTGCATTGCAAAAGGCACTTTTGGGCATCTCTGGGCTAATTATAGGACTTAACAAAATACTTATCTCCAGAAGCATATGTGAGGGTAAAACCCTATTCTATAAGATACTGTTAAATTCACTTAATCAAAGAATACTGAATTTCTTTCTGCAATCAGTTAAGTATCTAAATTAGATTCAGACAAAAGAAACAGGTGACAGGCAAACACTAAACATTTACCTCGACTGATTTTAAACACTGAAGATAGAAAAGCAGAAATGTGAACTTTCAATTTTCACATGTTCAGACTTCTTCAAAAAACTCTCATTTTTCTGACCTCTCTGAAAGATAAAAGAGAATACTTTTTTCAATCCATTTTTTCCAGCCTAATGAGAACAGGAATCTTACGGGAAAACACCTGTTGCTGCCTAATCCACAATAAACATCCTGCTACTGAAATTCACCTAAGCAGTGCATAACAGGAAAAGCAAGAGAAGAAAGCTGAGTCACACCTGGTCATTTTCTCTCTAGAACATCAGCTATAACAAGGATTTATTTTGGGACAAGTATCATTTTGTGGGAGTGAAAAATGACGTAAGAAATACCGAGAGTGAAAACAAAGTCCAAGTCATTTAGCTTTATGACTAAAGCCTCAAAGATGTACAAACATAATGGTGAATTCAGGTCACCATTACAGTCACAACATTCAGATCATGTTTTCTTTCAAAACTTGTGGTATTTAAGAACACTGCCAAGTAAAATCATGGATTACTATTTATAATTTTAGTATCAAGAAAAGGCGACAAAACAGGGAAAAAATGCTCACACATCCCTTAGAATACTTTAAAATAGGTGAGGACTTTGGTAGTGAAACCAAAAATAACACTTAGCAAGCAAGCGAAATAATTCAAGAGCTGCTTCCCTCCCTCACCACCCCCAACTCCAAAAGAGCCCCACCAGTGTTCTTTGCTTGTAAAGAATGTGGCTACTCTCTGGCAGAATTTCTTACCTAGACAATACTCTGGGGCGATAGTACTGTAATGTCCTATACAGGAGCCAGCGACTTCCTATAGCATTAGGCTATAGTAGGTACAGTTCTGTACCTACTGTCCTGCTGATACAATGACATTTGAGATTTATTTGGCCAGCACCTTTTGTGTGTGAACATAGAGAAACTAAATATTTGAAAATATGTTGTGTCTCACTTTTCCCAGGAACTTTTCTAAGTTTTCCCATGCTCATAAAAATGAAAATACTGGTTTGCACAATTTTTTATTCTGCATTTGTTTAGTGTAAAGCTCTTCATGGGAAAGTAGTTTAAAGAATCTATTTGCATGAAAATACTGTTATTAAAATATTTCAATCGAGTAGATTTACAAAATCAAATTTACATTTATAAAGACTTCTGTGGAATTCACTGCACTTTGAACAATGGGCAAGAAACAGATCTCACAGATGAGAGGGTGAGAATAAGGTTGTCATCTTTCTCCTCCTGGAGTTCTCTTCTTTCTCCCTTTTCGATTACCACGCATTTCAATTGGGAATGTAACAGTCTTTCTCCTAACTTCACCTACACAAAAGAAGTATCTCCTGGTTTTCCTGTACTTATTATTCTAGTTTACCTGAATTACTTTTTCATTATGGCATAATTAAAAATTTAATATCTCCATTTCAAGATACATCTCAGGTGTCCAACTGCAGGCACTCTGGCTACTGAAATAGAAAGGTTGCTCATGCTAAATGTTCACCAAAACCACGCATAATTCAGAAACTATGCCACTACTATTCATAGTCTCCTTCTTCCACTGACCAAACCTACAAGAAGTTTGAAATGGTTTCAGTTAAAGTGGACTTTGAGCAGTTAAGTTTCAATGAACATGGTGGTCATGACACATTAATTTTGCTTTTGTGCAGCACAGAACTAACTCAATCTTGCTACAGGTGAGTATGTAAATTCACTGAGATTCACAGAGTATTTCGGCCTGGCCTGAGCCAGGTCAAGAAGTTTCTGAGTGTGCTGAGCAAACATCTGTATTTCGATCTCCTTTGAAAGGAAAATTAATTGAAAACAAGATGGGGACAACCAGTCACCTTCAATAACTCCAGAGCAGGAGTGTTCACCTTTCATATAAGATGATTAGTTAAAAGTCCCATGTACTTCAAAGGTTCAAAGACAACTTCAACCCCTCTAGAAGTACCCTTAAGGAAATATTTTTCCTGTTCAACTTCTCTTAGTGCCAGAAACTAGTATGTATCCCAGTCCTACACCCTCCCCGAACCCTTAACTTCATTTTATCAACTAAATATTATGGTACTTTCCTCAAAAGCATACCTGTACTCTAGACTCTGCCTTTTAACAAAGGCCCCATAAACACCAAACCCCAGGTTGAATCCTGGGATGTTTGTGGGAGATAAATGTCCTCTGAATCATTATGCTAAACTGTATTTCCCTTTTGTTCTTCCCTCCTTCAGAGTGAGTTCTTTGATAAAACAGACACAGTCCCAACAGAAATCACAGGGAACATATGCAATTCAGCCTGCGTTATGGTGGTCAGGTTAGCAGATAGAATTTAATCCTCTGAGAGCATGAAAGATACTTAAAACAGTAGTTGCTATAATCAAAGCAGATACTGCATTCAACGTTTTTGGTTTTTTTTAACATGGACTCTGTGCTGTCCTCCAAGACAAGTTGCCTTAAATCATGGATGACCATAATCTCACAGACACTGACATAATTTTGTTACCTTAAATACTACTCATAAGCAGCCCTAAGAGCATGGTGCTCACATCCCAGTTTTAACACTTTCTCAAGTCAGTAGTTTCCAAGGCTCTAACTATTACTAAGCCTGGGTATATCCATAAGCAAAAATGATAGTAGTAAAGAAGACATCAGAACTTCCTGTTTGGTAATTTCTGAATACTCTCCTTCCCCTCCACAAACATCTCCAAATACCTCAGATAGAGCATGCAGCTTTTGAGAACATCAGCAGAGAGAAAATGATTATTCTTATCAGAGCAGTCAGTTAAAACTGCAGACAACTCTAAATTGCTTTAGTGAAACTGAGGACATTAATCTCATCTATTTCTGCAGGGAGATCAAAATGAAAGATAGGGTAATACTGACTTAAACCACTGCTAAAAAGAATTGTAGATATACTCTTTCAGTATACGTGATACAAACCTACAGTGTATTTAACTAACTTAATGAAAAACAATTTAAGCCAAACAAAAAAACAGTTTTTCAAGGTAAACTACACATCTACATATTACCCTGCAGTATTCTGCATTGATTTAACTTGCAGCCCATTTAACTCAGGAATGCAATGTAGCGTGTTAGTAGGTGCACACAGAGCAGCAACCTCAGGCAGACTTACTGGCTCAGATCTCAGATGCACTACAAAGACATTAGGAGGGCACTGCATCTTTTATAAACTCGGCCACTCAGAGGCAGGCACAAATGTGTTCAGTTTCAGATCACTTTGAGGCTGCAGTATTGCTTCCTGGTCAAGAGCGAGATTCTGTCCCTGTCACAGTCTTCTACTGAGGTGCACAGGCATGTAATAAATTCATTTTTAAAACAGCTTACAGTAAGCCAGCTCAGTTTCTTTGACAAGGTATTTATCTGTATGTATTTATCTATGCACATTTTTATACCCTTTCAGGTTTGCATTTTGTCTTCCTTCTCCCGACAAAATGACCAATGTCATAGTTCAAGAGATGCAAAGAATGGTCATCTTCTCAGACAGAGCTATTTGAGAAAAAAAAAACAATCAAGCTGGGGATGACAAAAAAGGAAGAGAGACTAAGTATTCTGTCAGTGCCCTGACTGGCAGCTATTTGCTACTCTGACATTTTATACCCTTCTCTGTAACTTCAAATCAAGCTGTCTCACTTTTTTAAGTCTCCCTCTACACCTTGTGGAATCAGAGTTTTCCTCTTCCTTAACCTCTAAGGAGCACCTTAAAGAACATTCCAAAAAAGGCATACTGTTTCCACAGTTCCTCATTTGCCTTAGGAGTATTTCCATGACTACTACGCTTTGAGAATTACTATTTTTCTGTAATTTGTGTTTCACTTAAGTCTTAATCATCTCTGATAACAGTGGTATCCACAGCAACTGGTCATGATGTAATGAACAAGATCAACCACTTCTGAAGGAAAAAAAGTACCCCAAACCTTACAAGAAGTCTCCAAATGATGTTAAATAACTTCTCAATAAAATACCTGTTTACATTTCAAGTTAAAAAATTATCTCAAAAACTGATGCACTTGAAGAGAAGATAGTGTGTTCTTCATTGAGAATAACATTCTTAGGCCTTTCCAACTCCATTTTTCAAGATTAAAACCATCAACTTCACTAGAATGGGTTTCTATCGCACCTTTTTGGCTAAAGAGAGCTTAGGGGAAGTTAAGATTTACAGCACTTACTGGAATAAATCTATCCAAAATAATTTCACAGTCCTACAAAGCAAAAATTAACAAAACTTCCATGCAGAGAAGCTTTCAAACGGGGTGCAAAAATGTCTCTAACTATATGAATGTGTGTTCAAATGCAATGCACACACAGATACACGAACACAATGAACATCATCACTGATGTTTGAAATGCCAGTTTATTCAGCAGATGCATTTACTCTGCAATGCCGCTGATTACAGGTAGTTTTCAGTAAGTGTGGTACATCTGAGATGCGACCTTACCTTCTACCAAAATTCTACACACGCAAAGCGCCTTTGCATTAATATTCAAGGCAACAGAGCGCTGGGTGTTTGACATACATTCAGCTGTGTTCAGTTAACCCGTTTGATCTCTTCACTGGCCTGACAACTACATTTAAATGATGAATTTTTTATCACGATACAGGTAAGTGAAGTTAAACCAGACAAACCAGGTTTTACACCAAAAGGTCTTTCAGTTTCAGCAGCGGCTGCCCCCGCCTCGGAGAGGCCAGGCCCGGTTACGGGCTGTCTCTGCGGCGCTCCCGATGGCCCGGGCGCAGACAATGCCCGGAGCCCCCGCCGCCCCCGAGCAGCCGCAGCACAGGCGCTGGGCGCGGCGGGAGGGAAAGGCGCGCACCGGGGCGGGGGGCACTCCGAGGAAGTAGGGGGAAAAGGAAAAAAAGGGGGGAAAAAAAAAAAGGAGGCGATGGGGAAGGGGCTCTTGGGGCCGCGAGCAGGCACCTCGGCAGCTCCTTTGTTCCACCCCTTGCCCTACTCACCCACGGTGGCCAGGGTCTCCAGGTCCTCCAGCTTGTAGGCGGCGGGCTCGGGCGCGGCGGGCGAGCCGGGGCCGGCGGGGCTGGGGGCCGGCGCGGCGGGCTGAGGCGCGGCCACCCC
>JAWWMP010000001.1:95251079-95261527 GCA_035047865.1 Dendrocincla tyrannina
GGGGCACGGCGCGGGGGTTAGGAGGGTGCAGGGTGCAGGGCAGCGCAGGAGGAAGGAGCGCCCGACCCCGAGCCCCCTCAGCGCTGCCGGGGCGCGGGGGGCGGTCCCGTCCGCTGCCCGCAGAAAGTTAAAAATGAGCGATGCGGCCCCTGGGAAGGTCCAGGCCCACCTGGCTGCGCAGGAACAGCTCCGGGGGAGCCGGTCTCCACGCGTGTGCGGGGAGCTCGGCTCCGTGGGGGTCCCGCACGACTCAAAGCGTTTCTCACGCCTTTTCAGGCGGGTGCGGGTCCTGAGTGGGCTCAGCCCATCCCGCCCCATCCCGCTGGGCGCTCCTGTGGCTGGGGTGGCAGCTGGCGGAGCCTGGGAGCGCCCACCTGGTGTGGCAGCAGCAGCCAGGACCCAATATAGCTCCTTCCACAGCCGCCAAGAAGATGTTGACAATTATGCTGGAAGACAGGGAGAATTGGTGTGTGAGCCAAGTCACTGCGAAGCGTACGTGTCAAAATTGGGAAGGAAATCCTAATTTTTTCCACGCCTCGTTCTGGCCCAGTTTTAGCACGTTCACAGCTCCCACCCTCTGCTCCAGTGAGCAGGACATCTGCACAGCTGATGCGTAAATCAAGTCACACGGGTGGCTTTTGGTATCTCCTTTTTATTAAATGTGACAACGTGGGAATATAAGGCTGATCAGTTTCTGTTTGGAATAGGCTCAATAATAATGAGAAATAATTGTGTGCATACAAAAAATGAATACAAACATACGTTACTTATAAGGATTACAAATTTATGTCCATCTGTCCTGAATTTAAGACATCCTTACAGTCTCATTTGTAGTCATTATACTCATAGGATATAACATGCATTTTTATCTTTTAGCTTGTTGACATGAAGGGTTATGACTAATTCGGAAAAACGTTAGGTCATCTCTTATTTCCTGTCAGCCAGTGAAAAAAGTCATCAGTCAAGGAGGATGACATCTCTTTCTACAGAATTTCAAATTTCATTTGTGAACTCTGGAATGCAAGTTTTGCACTTCTATTTTGCTGTGTTACTTTATTTCCTTTTGTGCTTCTTTACTGTGTGTGTGGCCATGCACTGAAACAGGCTGCCCAGAGAGGTCGTGGAGTCTCTCTCACTGGAGATACTCAAGAACTTCCTGGGTGCAGTTCTGTGTGATGTGCTCTAGAATGACGTTGCTTGAGCTGGGAGGTTGGACCAGGTGCCCCACTGTGGTCCCTTCCAACCTTACCCCTTCTGTGATTCTGTTTTCTACATTGTATACAAGAATTACTGTGATTAAGGCTTTGAATTAATTAAAGATTCCTTAAATTGAAATTGTAAATGTTCTGGGAAACTGTAAATTTAATTCCTGTTTGGTCAAAACATGAGCAAGCCAACAATGCTCTCTTAACAGTAACAGAAAAGTTGTTTAAGATAACAATTTGAAAAATAAACATTTATACATTGAAGAAATCTCAGTGTATATAAATATGTAACTTTATTAGCCAAATAATTGCAAATTGAGAAAAAAGGTGTAATAAGCTGATTGTGATCGTTATTTTCATGAGAGAGTACCTTAACTTCAGTCTGTCTAAGAAAACTGGTATTTGATCTTCCTGAAACTTTTAATAAAAACTAAGAAATCATTCACTGCTCAGATGTTAAAAGTGACATAAAATACTTTACAGAAGGTATCGATTACTTTCAACTGATATTTCCATTTATGCTACAAACTTTACTTAATGATTAAATTACTTGCATTCAGGAACTTAAAACATTCGCTTAAAGACCCTCCTACTGGCATGCTTCAGCAGTTGGTGGCCTGTACATCAGCCCAAATTCAAAAAGACTGTGATTCAACAAGGTTCCTAAGCACAGGATTAGCTTCATTTGATGCAGTGTCTGTTCTTAAGATTAAAATTAGCTTCCTCCCTTGGCATCCAAAGCATTCGCTGGTTGTAGTTGTAGCAATATAATTGCAAAGTTTATATATAGAATGTCAACATCTTATTAGTGTGCTTTGCCACCTCTGTATAACCTACTTAGAATTTATCTTACAGGTACTGATTATTGTTCACAATACTTCAGGGAAAGAAAATACCATTCTTTCTACATACAACAAGGTTGAGAATCAGAACTTATAACTTCAGAAATTGTAAGTGGAAGTAGAGCTGGCCACTGGGTTGCAATAGGAGATATGAAAAGTAGTTTCTTGCCCAATTTGGATGCAATTCATAGGAAAGTCTGCAGCCCTGTACTTCTTTTTTTTTTTTTTTTCCCCTTGCATTTTTGCCTGCCCCTATTCTAACTCAAAATGTGAACTTTTGGTCACAGGTACTTTTTGAATAGTCTTAGCCTTTCCCCTGTTTTCAATAATTCATAATTCTTAATTTTTTTTCCACTTTCTACACACATTCATTAGGTACCTACAGGCAAGTTCCTTTATCTTAAAGCAGAGTTTACTGCCTTATGTTTCTATTCCTTTACCTTACCGGTACTTGCACCAAAGGGTAACTCTATTTTCATTTTCCCTCAAAAGTACCAGGTGTTACAGATGATCCTTTCCAAATGGGCAGTGAATGCCTGACTAGAAGAGATTTTATTTAAAGTACAAAAAAATAGAGAACAGTAGTTTAAATCATTTTAGATTTTAGATGATGGTTTATTCTTCCCTTTCAGCTGACCAAAAAAAAAAAAGAATTCAGTGTACCTATATTCCTTTATAAGCTCAGAACTTAGAGGATCCAGAAGGGTACCAGGTGTCAAGTTGGTTACTCCACACTGCCTTTTATGTGTGTCCATTTGCCAAACTTCAGTAGTTCGATGATTCTTTGGGTCCTAAATTGCTAACCTTACTGCCAATCCTTCCTTTTATGTTTGTTTCTTGGTTTTCTATCTCCTCTCAGGAAACCTTTAATTAACAATATTAAACTAAGGGAAAGGATTACAAACTTTTTACCTATCAACGAATTGGTATAACACATAATTTCTCTTTAATTTTGAGGGGATATTGTGGTACACATATAATGTAAATGGAGTGTGATTTAAGAATCTAACTCTCTGGGAAAGGAATCAGTCATTTAAATGTCTCCATGACTGCAGACAAAAGAGTCTTTCCTGTGGTCTGAGCAGGTTTACGTTTGTCTACCTAAAAGCCTGCTTATTTCTTCCCTGCAAATATGTGATTTTCCTTACAAATCTTCTTAAAGCGTATCTTTACCATCACTGTTCATAGTAAAACTACTACAACAAGCTTGCTACAAAACCTGTTCAAACCTGTAGGGAGGAAATGGAGGAGTTCTTCAATGGTGGTTATTACTAGTAAATAGGTCTGTATCGTCTACTTTAGTTACATGACATACAGTGCCTGAAAACATAGGACTGCTCTGAGAAGGAAGAATAACTAGCAAAGATAATTAGTACTGGAATGTGTTTTTCATTTGTTTTGTTTTGCTAAAGAAGCTCATGATCAGGCAAGTCCTATGAAGTAAACCAGCACCCTTTCGTGCAAGAAATCCCGGCCTGTGGCAAAGGAAGGGGGAAATTGTTCCACCCATCTGAAGCACTTCCTTCATGGTATGGAAATAAAACCATTTGTATAATGAACAATCACACATCATGTGAATGTATCTACACATCCATAAGGCAACTATGACACTTTTATTTGAATATGATTATGTTTAACGTTTTTTTCAAAGCATTTAAATTATGATGAGTATAGTGGCTGAATCCAAATGAGAATTTAAACACCAAGAATATAACGTAGTTGCCTACATCCAAAACTTTGATTCTGTTGAGTCTTGCTGAGTTGATGCCTTGCTTCGGAAGTGCATTGACGTAGCCAGTTCAAACATGGAAATGCTGTTACTAGGTTGTCTAGACTTCTGCTCAGTCTGAGCAAGTTTGTGCCTAGCTTCTGCCAAAACTAGTTTGAGATCTGGAAATAAGATGGTGCTTTGCTTACTTCTGCAGAGGAACTTGTTCTGTTAAGCATTCTCAAAGTATATCTCACATATGTGCAAAACTGCTCCCCTCACAAAAGTAAGTCATGGCCAACGTTTTGGAAAAAAAATGTTAGAGCAATGTTGTGTTATCCAATAGGAGACCCTGAAACAAGTGCTGGAACAAGCTCATCAAAGACGGGTGGTGATATTTTCTTCAGTTCAAAGATAGAATAAAGTAGCAATGCACTGAGACATCATTTTGTTCATTCTTTCCCCCAAATTGCTAGTAATGTATATTGACACTAGTACATCTCATTTTGAATACTTAGGATAGCATGCAGGTTAGAGCAGTCACCCAGCCAATGGGATATCCAGAATTTTTGGTCTTAATTTTATGAATGGAGTTCTCATTCTAGCCTCCCTTCTTTAAATGGCTGAAGGCAACTGCAGGACATATTCTCCCATACCGTGCATTCCTACTTCATAAATACTCCATAAAATGAGGTATTTGCAACATTGCTCTGTGAAATGTTGCAAAAGTTGTATAAATTAAGTATGTGTCATATTTATTTATACAATTTGTGGTATTTAACTATAGTGTTTTTACAAAAGTTACCAAGCTTCTGAAAAGATTAGTGTAAAATAACGAATTCCACAAATGATTAAATTGGTTTGAGCTTTATAATTTTATTTTTTTTTTTTGTAGCAAGACATGCATTATGTGAACTTTATAGCATTCAGGGTAGTCAAAGAGAATAATAAATCCCATCTGTTGCTACCAGCTTCAGGGAAAAAAGCTATTTCAGATAAATGTAAAATTTCTGTGACAAAACATTTCGCCCCCTGTCTTTAGGATATTTAAAAGACTTTTGATGTTAAATTGCATATGTCTTTTTAAAGACACCTACACCTAATGCATGAACAGAATATATTTTGATTTTAATAAATTTTAATTCAACATTCTTGAAATTCTATTTGATTTCATTTTGGTGTCTTCATATCCAAGACTAAGGATTTACTGAGAAAAAAGTAACAGCTAAAACCTTCCTTTAGTCACAGGCATCAAAGTGAGAACGATGCCAGGCTTAGGAGTCCGTTGTATCTTCATTGATTTAGTGTCAAGTTTTCCCTATGTCACAATTTATCTGGGCTTCAGGCTTAAAAAGGTGTGGTTCATTTTAACCTGATCCAAATCCAGGCTGCCACAATTCTGTTTTCCTCCTCCCTCTCACATCAGCAGTCCCACCCACACCCTTACTTTTGCATTGACATTCAGGTAGCTTCCTGGTAAACCAGTTCAGGAATTAGTTCAGGGATTTATTTATTGAAGTTCTTAGGGCTTCTAGTCAAATCACTTTCCCAAACCCATGCCTTGCACGAGGTTTCCCCACTCAACTGTGGGGAATTCTGAGCCAGACTGCACTTCCATCAAGCTGGTTCAACTTTATCCACCACTTTCTTTTGCTTATGCCTTTGCTGTCCATCCCATTGTCCCTTGGAAAAAAATAAAATAAAAAATTCGACACTTTGAATACTTCATAGATGTACATGGTTGCAGCTGAGGTTAATGTTTCCCATTAACAGTTTCTAAAGCGGCCTTCATTCAAAAGTCTTCTCCAGCCTAAATAATTCTCTATTCTAGGTAAGTCACTTCACAGTGACATTGAGGCTGGCCATAAAAGCAGAGGAAAGAGATGGCACCTTGTTTAGATTGTCAGAATTTCTGGTATCCTGTTTTCCTTTCTTTCTCTAGCTCTATCAGGAAATACACAGTTAAATTTAACTCAGGTTTGCTTCAGGCAGGAGGCTGGCAGTCTCTTTCTCACCTCTGTAGAACTTAAAATCAGCTAAGCAAAATCTGACTTTTTTACTCCAAGTTTAGGCAAATCTCTACAAATTATTACAGTTTATCTCTAAAACAAAGATGATATGGCAGGCCCTGAAGTTTTACAGATAGTATACAAAGATGTTTTATAAATATTTATATTCATGTCTAAATCTAATCAGATACTGTTATTTTTGCATTAAAAGCAAAGTGCTTGCATGCGTGATAGCTACGTCTAAAATTGGAATGGAACTGTGAAAAGAAAGGACATTATCAGTTGAATCCAGCAACATTAATTATGCCTTTATTATCCATAACTGATATCTTCTCCTGTGAAATAATATATTCTTAATCTTCTCTTAATGTAATTAAAATATTATAAATTCTTTAAATTAATTCTGTAATGTCACACTTACCACTTTAACACTTCAAGCTGGCCTAATTTATACTTTTATCTTTTACTATAAATTAAAATCCTTATAGAAACCTAAATTAAAGCAGATAGAAAAACCTTCAAAATACTTCTACTGATACTCTTACAATCGGATTGCTACTGAAGGTGAAGACATAGATTTTAGACTTCTTAGAATTCATTTTTTTACTCTTAGTTATGATATAAAATTTATGGATGATATTCAAAGTCTTTTACTGCTAAACAAATATGTTTTCTGAACAAATAGAAAGTGATTCATTCTTCTGTTTACAGTTCAGTTCATGAACTGTTCAGTACATGAAAGTCATTGCAGACTCATTAATCAAGGTATTTAAGCACCTACTTAATTTCTGTTAGTTTTGAGTGCCTAGATTCTGTTAAAGCCAATGGAACCAGTCATAAAATGCAATCTTTCAATAACTGCATGAATTTACATGAAGACTTAAAGTCAGGCACGTACTTGTGCATTTATTTGCTTTTATGAACAACAGCATAAACCAAAAGCATGGAACTGATCAAGCAAAGATACAGAGAAGGAATCAAATTTCAAATATAAAATCAAGATACATTTTTCTTAGGCATCTCGCTCATTTAACTGTGAACTTCAGGAAAAAAAAAAAGGCATTTTGGCTTTTAGGCAGAGTCAAGCTAATATATGATCAATATAGATTATACCCAAGCCCATATACTATATAGCTGGCCTAAATTATGGCCTAAAAGTATGAGCAGTCCAATAGTTCATTGATCTTGCAAAATAACTAATTACATAACTCCCCTACTATACTTAGCAGCTGATCTCAGGCCTTTGAGTCAACTTTTTGTGTATTGGAAGGCAATGGATCATTTCTCTAGACAGCTGGAGGGGATCACTCATTCCTAGTTCTGTTAAGGATGAAAACTTTAAGAAAGCCAAGGTTTGGTATGCAGTTATTCTTCTATTCAGGCTTCAAACTGATGTCATTTTGCAAACTTTACACAGATGAAATTAGAATTACTTAAGTGTAAAATCCGACAGTTCAAATTCAAGCTAATAGCATTTCAAGGCATGGGTTACTGCATTCAACTGATGTACTGTCAATGCAGTTCCCTGCAAGTCTGAGGAGAATGAAGTACCTTGAATCAGAAAAGATGCTTTAAATCATCTAAAAACAATTACAAGCATTCTTTGCTACCTTTGAGCTTAGTATATGTAGGGATCAGATCTTATCCATCATGAAGTAGAGAAGTTATTCTCATCATTAACAAATTCACTTTATCAAAGTTTATACCCAGTGTTTTGTAAAATTTCTCAACATGTTTATCTATTTTTGCCATGATTATTCTTCATCATCCACTCATCTACTTTTCATATGCATAGGGGTATTTCTGTGATGGCAGAGAGTTTGAATCAGGTATAATCTACATACACTTGGGATTGGTTGGTTTGTTTGCTGTAATTAGTTAGTAGTGACATACTCCAAGTATTGAAAAAGTGGTTGCTTAGATACTTATCAAAAATTAACATGAATCTTGCGCTTTCTGATGTACAAGATTAGTAAATATATAAAAAATTATATATTTTGTAAAAGAATGTTGTAAAAGAATACATAATATTGGGGAGTCTTAGATTATAGGAAAAGGATTTTTGTTGATGTTTCCCTCCATTTTAGTAAATTTCTCAAGAAATATTATGTGCTTATTTGCATTTCCTATTATGTGTATGCATATATATGAGTATGACAATTTTCGCTTCTATTAACAATCACTGTGATTATTGTAACTTGTAATCCAATTTTAAACATTACCATTTCAACATATGAAGTATTTTCCTTGCTATTAACATAGGCTTGAAGTTTGTCTGAAATGTTGTGGATGCCTTTTTGCATGGATGTGGACATTCCTCTTGTGCAGAGGGCTCTCACTGGTTCTGTAGCTTTTCTTCCTGTTTCGTAATATTTGCAGGGAAAAGGAATTGCAAGTAGAATAGATGGTTAGGAGATTGTACTGGAACTGCAGGTAACCTTTTGTAGCTGTTGCTGTCCTTTATAAATGTCAGAGGCAATCCTGCCCATGTTAAAAATAAGAGTTTTGCCATTGGTTTTACTGAGCTCACCATTTAGGGCATGGAGCTGACTGCTAATCAAGCACAATACAGGCTAAGAGGTTCATTAGTTTTCTCATTCTCTCTTGTAAGTTTCCTATTGGAATGAATTGTGAGCTTTTGTTTTCAGTCATGGCTTGCCTCTTAGCAGTCTCCATCTGCTCCAGATGGGTTTCACAAGGCAAACTCATGGATCCATAGCCTCTGTTGAGTATCCTGCTTCACTCTCTCTAGCCATGCTTGGGAAGGGAACACAAAAATTCCCTAGAACCCCTATTTCTTCTGATCTGATACTGAAATACTGAGATACTTGTCGCAGATGTACCCGTACATGTCTTCAACTTATTAACTGGAAATGGAAGGGGGGAAAGTGGGAGATGAAAAATACTATAATAATGCTCTTTCTGCACTTATTTCAGAAAGAATTATTTTTTTTATTTAATCAAATTATTTTCATTTTGAACTGTTCTTTCTCTCTCTTTCCTGTATATGTGTCATGAAAGCCACACAGGTATATAGTTTATTTTACTAAAAACCATATGACTATATATTTTTATTAAAAAAAAAATAAACCCTGTTTTTAGCTTGAACTGCATTTAACTGCTTGATAGGCCCTGTGACATGGAGATAAGGTTTTCACTTGTGTTTGGTTACTCCTTTGTGACTGTTTTTCTTCAGATACTTTTCTGCCTTAACCACTTTATCAGTGGTGCTGCTTTCATGTTATAAGAAGCTGTTCTCCTCATGTTTATGTACTGTGGATTTCTTATCTGCTTCTGTTTTTACACACCCTTTCATAAGACAGCCAAGCAGTCTCCTTGCTTAGAACAAGGTTCATATCTTCCAATGACACCTTATACAGCTGTGAATGTTACTACTCAAAAATAAATAGAAAACTCTGCCAGATGGCTTCACCTTTTTCACATAGTCAATTACAAAGGGTACCCAAATTCCTTATAGGAAAGTATGTGAAAAATTAAAAGTGCAAATACTAAGTAATAGCAGACATATAAGCCAAGGAGAAAGAGCGCTTTATGTTGGAAAAGCAAGTGTCACACAGTGTGGGCAGGGTAGTGAGAATCAGGACAGCACTTCCAGGTGACACAGCTAAGGAGGTCTGCTGAGGATTTCTGAGCCCTGGAGAAAGCCTTGTGAAGTAGAGTGTTGGTAGGGTTTCCTTTTTTCAGCTTTCTTAACATCTAGGGGGAAAACAGCCAATTTACATTTCACTGGGGACTGAGAAGCCCAGTCTATAGAAACTGCTGAAGAGAGAATTTGGATTTGAACATACCATGGCTCATGACACAACTTTCCTGGGCAGCTCTGTCAATTTTGAAGCCCAAAGGTGAAATAGGCAATAAATGCACATGTGGTAGCACATGACTGTATGAATATGATTCTAAAATTAATGGGAGAAAGATGAAGATCCTTAGTAATAATTTAGCTGGGTTCATCAGTTGGTTTTAGTATGATTGGTTTTACATTTGAGCATCTGGAGCTTGGGGAATATGGAAAAGAAGAAAATTGCTGTAATTCAGAAATAAATATAGGTAAGAAGATACAGGAATTTCACAAAGAAGTAGTGGTGAAGAGGCAGAATTCCTTCCCTAAAAGTGCAGAGGTACAAATTTTAGGGTACAGGTGACTATGGGAACACCAGGTGAGGTGTTTCTGAATGAGCATATCCCTTTAGGCTGGACAGCTGACTACCTCATTTTTGTGTCAGTGGTAATATCTGACTGTGGCAGCCCATGCCCCCGGTGGATTTCACATGTGAAGAGTGAGTATCTTAATGAAGAGATGTGCATAAGGTTTTCACAAGCTAGGAATTTAATAGCTGAAAATGTGAAAATCAAATTATGATTGTTACAGGTACTGGCAAGGCTAAATTGGAAGATGGAAACATCAAATGTTTCTGCAGATTTATTCAGTACTCTTCGACTCTGTTGCTTGGAATGTAGTAACTTTTACATGGCCATCAGTAGATTTTCCATTTACTATATATATTCAAGATCTTTACCAGCATAGTGTGCTGTTCTACCAAAATTGTTTTATTTTTGCTGTTTCATGGGAAAAGGAAAGCCGAAACATGACTTGTGCATTTGAGAAGAAATGTGAAAATACTTGGAGATATTATTTCTGACACTCAGTGAGAAGTCATTTTCA
>JAWWMP010000001.1:95261627-95291448 GCA_035047865.1 Dendrocincla tyrannina
ATAGCTGAAAATGTGAAAATCAAATTATGATTGTTACAGGTACTGGCAAGGCTAAATTGGAAGATGGAAACATCAAAAGTTTCTGCAGATTTATTCAGTACTCTTCTACTCTGTTGCTTGGAATGTAGTAACTTTTACATGGCCATCAGTAGATTTTCCATTCACTATATATATTCAAGATCTTTACCAGCATAGTGTGCTGTTCTACCAAAATTGTTTCATTTTTGCTGTTTCATGGGAAAAGGAGAGCCAAAAGATGACTTGTGCATTTGAGAAGAAATGTGAAAATACTTGGAGATATTATTTCTGACACTCAGTGAGAAGTCATTTTCACTAGCTGATTTGAAAAGCACTAATAGCACTTATTTAGCAATATTACAAATAGAGCATTTCTTAATCTCATTACATCATAGATGATTTTTAATTCTTAAAAATTAGTAGTTGTTTGCTGAACATGGCTCCTTTGCTACTTGTTCAAAGTTTTTTTGACACAAAGGTTGTAGCTTTAGATAAGGTACCAAAGGTTGACAATTTAATCTCCCCAGCTATACTCAGGAATTTTGAGAAGAATAAAATCTTTTATGAATCTTAATGGAATCAGATGGCAGCTTGAAGATTTTATTGGATAAGTTCATTTAAAATGTATTTCTTAGTTTGGTTTTGTTTTATGAAAGCAATTATATGTGAGTTTCAATTTAAGCTTGTATATGATTTAAAATCAGTAAGAAAGAAAGATGTTTAAGTGCTTTGTTGACTAAGAAAAAATTAAGTACTTACTTAACTTTGTACTTTACTAGATCGAAACTCTTCTAATTTAAACGTTTTCTTCAGTTGTTATGAGAGTAAAATGAAATAAGAAAGCGAAAAATAACCTTTGATCTCATTGAGCCATTTAAAATATAGGCATGGCTCTCTAGGAACCTATTGTACCAAATCAGGCCAATTCAACAGAATGAAGCTTCAAACTGCATATTTTTATTACATGTAACACTAATTTCACTGAGTGTGAAATTGTTTTTTGCTAATCCAAAACCCATGAAATAAGCACTCTGCGAGAAATACCTCACAGAAATAAAGTACAACACTGATGGTTTCTGGCAGTGGGTAATGATTTGAGAGAGGGAAAAGGTGTTCTCATGGCACAGGCTTGCTGCAAACTAAAAAACTCACTTTCAAGTAGTTCTTTAGCACCCCAATTTATTCTTTTCTGAAGATGTACTGAATTTTAATTTCACAAAGCAGTAAGATCATTGAAAGTGGTACTATGAATGCAAAGGAAATATGATATCAGGAATATAAAGTTTTGTGATTTTATACATTTGCTGAAAATATGAATTCATTTCCTGCCAGAGGAACCTAAAAGTGCAGTGCAGAAATAAAAGACTAGCAAGTGATACATCATTGACACATGTAGACATGCACATGCTAAGGCCTTCCAAATAAATAAAATTATTTTATTAGTTTATACACGTTAATATAATCTAGACACCTGGGTTACAGAAATAATGGAAGTTGTCACTGGAAGTGGTTATGCATTAGGCATCTCAAACTAAAACAGCAATGATAAAAATATCCTGAAAAGATTATTCGTTACATGAGATGAAGTTCTCAGTTCTGAGAAGTGTTTCTGCTGAAGCTGTGACAATCAGTCAAGGCCATGATAATACCTACTCTGTGATGAAGTCTGGTAAGGTCTAAGTAGGGAATTATTTTAAGATGGGGAAAACTACATGACCTCTGGAACCCTTCGAGGCCTCTTGCTATAGATCACAGAAGGATTTCTGGTGATTTCAGTTTGCCTTTGTTTAGCAAACTTTTTTATTATTAAAATAAATTAAAGTGTTCATATCAAAGCTTTTATGAGAATTTTATATGTGCCTCCAAAAAACTACTCAAATTATTAACTTACAATTTTATTCTTTAAATTTTGCTTTTGTAAAATGTAAACATGAACATAAAGTAGTATACCACTTATTTCAGCCTAATTCAGTATCCCTGTTTTTATCTAGGTGTACGCTAATAAAAATAAGACATTTCCTAAGTAGTTCATTTACCTAACTCAGGGAACTTTAAAACTTGATTAGAATCACAATTTATATTGCCATGTTTTAGCTTGAAACAAGATGTTTCAAATTTAAGTCAAACATTGCTTAAGGGTCTCATATTTTTCTTCTGAAACATATTTGTTAATTAATTGAATGTCTCTTTGAGTTACACTTTGTACTTTCTCAAAAGCATATAATTATATGTAAAAGGCCATATTGTATTTTTTTCTCATTTAGAAATCTCACAGAAATTTGAATTTTTTCACTGTTTCAATTTTGAAAACAGAAACATTTATTCAATATAGCAAACGGTTTTCTGAAAAAAAAAAAAATCCATTTGTGTGAGCGCAGGGGAATTACCTGGGTTTTATTTTCCCTCTTCAAAATTCTCTTTGTTTCTCCCTGAAGGACTCTATTATTGCTGTGGCATGAAAAGAAGAAAGAATGAGCCCTGCTAACTACACTAACGTGAAACCAGAGTTGCAGAGCATAGTACACTGAGTGAGGAACTAGTTGTCATCCATGAATGAGTGTAGGTGAGAGAAGGCAAGGACAAGTGTAGTGTGGCCAAAGCTAAGACTTTACTTTTGAGATGCAAATTGATAGTATACAAAATCAAGATGAAAATGCAAGTGCCTTATCACCTCAGCCATGAGGGAAGATGAGATTAGGGCCAAGTTAAGCAGTCCTCAGCTAATTGTTTCTTTTTCCCTCAGTCCTTTACACTTGTCTCCTCAGTTGCGCAGTCATCCAGCGAACAGTCCGCAAAGACAACGTCATAGAGAGTGTTTTTTGTAGCCTTACCAGTCCCTTGGTTTGGGTCACCACACAGCTAGAAAAATAGCTCTCCCAGAAAAATAGAAGAGGTGACCAGGAAAAGAAGATGTATGTGAGCCACATGGGATGGTGCTGCAGTTGAAGAAACCCACATAAGATAATGACCTCACAGACATATTTTTGTCATACTGTGTCTTGCCATTGACTTGCTACAGAATATAGTGGAGTCAGAACACTTGTATTTCCTCCTGAATCTAGGTATAATCTAAGGCTGCTTTATAAGACCACTATTCTTAAAAACAGAACATTTGCTTATCTACAGTTCATTATGAAATGGGTTGTTGTGCCTAAGAAATAATCTGCTTCACCAAAATTATTGCGAATAGCGAGAAAAGACACAAAGATAGTGAAACCCGTCTTTAATGATTTCTAGCATTTTTAGGACTGCATAAACAGGTGAATTGTAAATTGTTGTCCTTGCATATAAAGTCCATGATTTATTCCAAGTGATTTCTTTTGTATTCCTATTTATTTTACATTCCTACATGTCTTTTGCTGTTGTCTTTTTTTTGTTTTGTTTTCTTCTTATTTTAGTTTTATTGTCACAAGTATTTGGGAAGAACCCATCTTCATGAAGTTGAAAAAGAAATCTGTCATTTTAAACTCTATTTATTTTGTTGTAGTCTTATTACTGCAGTATATCATTAGGGCCAAATTCAACCCAAGACCTTGCCAATCTTGGCTTCTTTTTATTATTCATCGTTGTTTGCTAACTTCCTTTGAAATGCATTGTCACAAGTATCGGACAGATCCCTAAATGAATTTCTCAACATTTACTCTCAAAGTGCTATTAACTTTTCTGGGTTTTTTTGACATTTTTCATTCCTTTTCTCATTATTTCACATCTTTTCTGTCTTTAGCAATCTCTTTTCTTCTGTAATTGCATCTCACCATTTATAAAAGAATATAATATAAATGAAATCTGCCATGGCTGTTGGTTTGAGCACTAAACCCCATGCTACCGTACAATACATCTGAACTCAACTGTGTTATCTTTTGTTCTTCCTCATGAAATATTTAACATTTATATTTCTCCATATCTTTTATCTCCTTTATCATTCTGGAATACAAACAGTTTGTTCTGGAGCTCTCATTACTTTTTTATTGTTTAGTAGCCTATGAACTTACTTATCCTGCATTCTATCTAATTTTCAGTTCTGTAAAACTTAAATATTTCTGGCATATTTCACTCATTCTCATTCGCAACTGTCCTTCCTTCTGCTGTTTTAGATTTATTTCACCTTCTGTAGCAGCATTTGTATCTGTTTATGTCATGCATATGTCTGTTTAAAATGTATTGATGTAATGCTAATGAATCAATATTTTACTTATTTTACAGGAATGTAAATATTCCACAGATTTTCTATGCCATGGTCTTTCTCTGTCCTTCTCATCCATTTCACATATATTTACTTTTTCAACTGAATCCTTATTTTTTTTTTTAAATGTGTTTGGCAAAAATTCTTTTTGAGTGATAAATGGGTTGATAATTATTGCTGTGATTAATGATAAATGAACACAAAGTAAATGCAGCAACTGGATTTCCCTTAAAAGGGTAGCAAATAAGGAAAAAGTTGGATTTTCTTTTTCACTGTGAAGGGTGAAATAGAGTCTGTAGTTATCCTTAACCGGAGTTTTGGAAGCAGTGAAGACCCATGAGCACTCAGCCGTCAGGGCTTTTTAACTGTGGTTCAATGATGGCTAGTGCAGCAATGCTGCTTCTGTGTTGTTCCGGGTAAACATATCCATGCTATTTGGCCCTGTAGTTGTGACCTTAGTGTGGGAATGTTTTTAAGAAAACAACAGTGAGGACTGTATGGAAATAAAAATTCACCGGAAGAGTAGAAATATGCTGACAGAATGTGACATAAGCTATATAAGTTATGATAAATTATGCTGCTTTAACTGCATCTTGCAGCCCAAGGTATCCATTTCCGTCTCTGGCCTCACTGTGCTCTTCACAGCAATACTGGAGTCACCTCACTTCCAAGCTTTGTCTGGCAAAAAACCCTGGAGAAAAAGCCCTGCAGAGAAGGTGCAAAAAATGAAGAGAAATAGTTTCAGGCTTCCAGATCTTATTTTCATATTGAGAATAGCTCTGGTTTTTGATCCCTGCATTACTAGCCGTAGACAAAGGGTTACTCAATAATTATTTCTTCTTCTCTCTATGATTACGCTGACCAGGACATTTCTGTAGCAACTTAAGAAGGCTGGATGATGCCAACAGGGCAACTAAGCCAGTCTTCTGCACTAGAGGGGGAAGAAATGTTCATGCCAGGTCTCCTCCCAAGCTGACTCTCGAAAAAAATCAGACAGTTCTAGAGTTTCAAAAGTAATTCTTGCCTTGAGTAATGGCAGATTCACAGATCAAATTATACATGTCCTAATTCTGTAAGTGCTCTTCACAGTTCGTTAGAACTGCTAATTGACGAGCAGAATTCACCTTTTATATGAGACTTTCTGACACAACTTCCATAGGGCTAAGCAGCACTGGACAGTTTAATGTTGTCTAACAGATTCCCAGGTCCTTATTAATAAGAGAATGAAACATGCTATGTCAAATTGCTCACTTGAAAATAAGTCTTTTGATATTTCTTAGCATTTATAATTAGTACTTAAAATTGAAGCTGGTTTAGGCAGCTGCAAGAGTATGTTCCACACTCTTTCCATCTTATTTCTAATTAGGTGTTCTTTTCCCCAAGCTTTATTCTTTTTACTAGGTTTTGACTTTTACATTCTTCTAATTACATTCTGCTGAGTGTGCTCTGTTCCATTACCTCTTTTGCTCCTTTTTTTGTTCCTGTTACAAGTCTCAACTGACTTTTAAGGCCATTGTTACTGTTTTGGATTGCAGCAGAAAGCAGATATTGATAAATGGAGTGGATATGACAGTGGTTGTACAAATGTTCTCCTCTATTGCCCAGAACTTGTCTATTCTTCTAGTTTTCCCAGGAAATAAGTTACCATTGTTTTAACATAATTATGCTAAAATACTGCTTTATAGTAATTTTTTCTGAGGTTTATTTTTTTTTGCCTGTACTTAAGACTGAAAGTTTATTTTTGGCTCCTAAATTAAGGTCTGAGTTTTGTTAATGCTTGGTGTCTGATCGTTTCACCCAAGACAGTTGCTGCATACGCTACCACATCAGAAAATCATCCTCTAGCTCTCCCTGTGTGGACACAGGAAGCAAGTTTTATATTTGGCTGAATCAGAAAATCTCATACATTTTATTTTTCCATTTTCGGAAAGGATGCACGTTGGTTTTAAGGGGTTTTTAAGGGTGTGACCTCATTTGAAAGGACAGAGATTGTCCTATACATTGCTAATCAGAATTAATTAAGAGTAATAGTCACAAAACACCATCTATCCATCATACTACTTTGGCTTTCAAACTTTCTCTTAATTGCCCTTTATTTTTTTTCAAATTAAAGAAAACAATACAGATATTTTTATCATCACGGTCATTCAATAAACCATGAACAGCATTTTCTACTAAATCTTGTGCTGATAAGCTACTGAGTTGGGTTTTTTTAGAATATTACTTAATTACCTTATTTTTCATTATTTTAGAGAAATGGATAAATAATGAAAAAGATTTACTTATATTTTTATCTATGTTTGATCACATATACAGTTCCAGGACATGTTAGACCTTTAATTTATGTACTTTTTGCCAAATGATTCCATGGTCCTTAGCATGCCTTCACATTGCTACTATAATTAGTCACCATGTAATCTGCAACCTAATAATCATATATAAATTCCCTACTAATTACACTGTAATCTACTATTTGTTGATTAGAAGAGCATGGGATGAGTATTTCTTCTATTATTAATCTCAATTTACATGATAATTATAGGGCTGTTACAGATTTTTCTTGTTTACTCGCTTGGCTATGCAGTGCAGCCTTTTGTTGTGTTAATAAAATAGTGTCTTTTTTATGTTCATCCATTTTAATCCATACTCAGCTCATACTCAGCTTCTCCTTACATGCACTTCTAGCCTGCATTGTTCTTGGGTTGGTACACATGCAGGTCACTACAATAGATCATTCTTTGTTTTCCCTGAAAAGTACCCAGGCAAGTTTTGAGGCTTCAGGATATAAGGCAACGTTTATATGAAATAGTTACAATGCTCATGTAACTCAGTTTAAATATAGGGTGAAACCCTGCCCATGCTGAAGGAAAAATACAGGGAACTGTTGTTCTGTGGAGCAAGAATGTACACATACCTGCTCTGAAGTTGAGGAGGAGGCAGTGTAGTTGGATACTTGGGTGAAGATGAAAGGGAAAAAGAATAAGGTTAATTTAATGGTAAGGATTTACTATAAACTGCCAAACAGAAGGAGTAGGTGTGGATGAGGTTATTTTTGTGTAGCTATGTAATGCATCAAAATAGCATGGTTGTGGGAGATGGTTTTAATTAAGTTTCTATCTTTGAAAGAGTAATTTTGCTTTTCATGTAAGAAATAACAACTAGTCGGATGGACACAGTATTTTTATTTGAATAAATTGTTGGTAGTAGCAGTTTTAGGTGTGATTCTAACTAGCCCGCCAATACCACTTGAAAATCCAAAGGCAGGAAACATGTTGATGCAAATGATTATGATGTATTTGGGATTCTAAGAAGATGATGCATGTATGGAAGAGAAGGATAAAGACAGACAGAAGTATATTTCAGCAAGGGAGACTTAGCAAATTCAGTGTTGGTAGGGTCTCATGGGAAGATAGAATGAAAGAAAGAACTATCAGGGTAGAAAACTATAACTTTTAATCAGAGAATTAATTAAATTTTGGAAAAGCAAAATGTCTCAATACAAAAATATTGAGAAGTTAATGAATATGATAAATTAGAGAAAATATCTGGAGTTAGTAATATGAAAACCAATAAAAAATACATATTAAGGCACTAAGGGTTAAAAAACAACAACAACAACCAAACACAAAACAAAGTCCACAAAAAACCTCAACAAATAGAAAACAAACACATACAAAATGAGGCAGAAGAACTCCTTAGGCAGAAGAATTGCAGAAAAAGATTTGGGAGAGATTGCATACAGTAACATAGTAAGTGTAAATCAACAGTTTGATGTGGTTAAAAAAATCAGATTTTTTTCTAGGAGGTATTAGCAGCTGTGTTGTGCATAAAACAGATAGTAATTGTTCTGCTATTTTTTTTCCAGATCTAGTGAGGCCTCAGAAAAATGATGTGTCTAATTTTAGGAATTACTCTATAAATTATGTAGGCAAGTTAGAATGAGTTCAGAGTAGCACTAGAAATACCAAAGGATTTAGACAGTATGATCTCTGAGGACAATTTGAAAGCACTGAGTGAACTTAGTTTAGAAAAATAAGACTGCTAAAGGATAAATCCTCCGGTATATACAAACATAGTGGGTTTTACCATATCCATGTCCACCAGAGGATAAGAACAATGTTGGCTGAATTTACAATATGAGAGGCTTAAGTTAAATGGGAAAAGATATTATTTTAAAAAAGCATTGATAATTAATAAGAGGAACAAGCTGCCTAATATAAAAATAGTATTTCTATTACTGGAGACTTTGCAAGAGAGAGTAAGAAAGCAAGCATCTATTAAGAATGGTCTAGCCTACTTCCGTAGAGAGAGGTGGACGCAGTAACTTTTTGTTCTTATCCCATTCTAGTATTTCCACGTTTAGTTTTTCTTTTAATTAATGGCAGTAATACCTTGGACTTTGGAAAGTATTTTACTGATGTGGCTAAGAGTGGAGTTACAAACTAGCTCTACTATATGGAATACATGAGTGAGATTTATGTCTGCTTTCCTCTTATCAGTTTTTATACTGGATCATGGGATTTAGATTATGATCCCCAGAAACTAGATAATCAGATGTAAAATAGACTGAATGTGTAGCATAAAGTTGCATAACTCAGTTATGGCATGGTGTTTGAAAATTTTCCTAGTTATGGAAGTTCAGATTGATGCTAACAATGTAAAATAAGATAGTATCCACTTGAGGGCCTTTTTCAGAATCAAATTATAATTTACTTATTCAAATAAACTTTTATTCTTGTGGGTGATACATTATCAATCTTATTTGGATAATTTTGAAAAATGCAGAAATTAACATAAATAAGTGAATAAATCCAAATAAAACTATACCTTTGGTAATCAAATGATGTCCTATATAAAAAACCTCACACACATTAAATATTGAAGAGATACTGATTTTCACAAAAATTTTTGGAAAATTTGATCATTAGAGCCTTCCTCAAATATTTTCTGTGTAAAAAAATATTTACTTACATCTCCCTATCAAATCAATGTCAGTCATGAATTGCAGAGAAGCAATCACTCAAGCATTAGCCGTGTACAATGGATGCCACCAGCACATAAACAGTGTTATAATTAATACAATGGTCTAATTGTTGCTTTGCTCTGAATAAATAGAAAATTGATAGTTCCATGTAGTAGAGGTCTTTATGGAATTAGTGATATATTAATGTACTCTAATTGTATAAGATATTGTGAAAGACTGCATTAAGATACATATTTAGGATAGGTTTTCCATTAACATTGTAGAAGAAAACATTAGGGATATTTATTTTTATGATCAATAACTGAGACCCTTTAAAACCAACACATTCATTAGTACTAGGGTATGAAAGGAATAAGAAGTGTATTCTTAAATGGCTGTAAAATCTATTTCTTACAGGCATCTCAATCCATATGTATGGTTGATTGTTTAGGTACAGTAGCAATATTCAGAATATGCCTTGTTTTTGAACATTTGCTCATGGCAATGGAAGTGGTCCATTATGCTAAGTTTCCCTCATCTTTTGCTGTCCCTTTTGAAATCCAGCCTTTATAGTTTTGACGAACTGCCATATACAACCACAGGGTAGATTTCTTAGATTTCATTAGTAAAAAGCTTAAGATTTTATCACAGGATAAATAAGGGCACTCCCATCACTGCTGTCCTGTCACTGCCAGGGCACTATGGATTATGTATTTGCCACCTAAAATTACGCTTAAAGGACACAAAACCATTTAGTCTTAAAATTCTGTAGAATTCATGAAGAGAGGGATATTTTAAATTAGGCCTCTTCTCTGAAACAGAGGATCATTTTACAAAAATCTCTCTGATTACCTACCTAAAATACAGAGATGGAAAATCCTGAAGTATCAGCTGGAAGCAAAGGAGGGGGTAAACGATACATAGCTCAGCAGAATTGGGGCCAGGAGGAACCCTCCATTGGAGGGCCATTGGAGCAGGGAGGAACCCAAGTGTGGCAGCCAGGATCATCAGGTACAAATCAGGTTATTAATGAAGTATTGAGACAAGTCAAATAAACTGGAAGGGAGATGTTGAAAGAGGGTATTCATCCTTATGCAGTCAAGAAGAATGGAAAACGGAAAAATCAGGTAACTCATGGGGAAAATCCTGGTGTGGAAAAAAACTGGAGAAAATGGAAAGCTGTTGGAAAAGACTTCAAAAAACTCTGTGGCCACAGTCACGTGCACCTCTGCAGAATTTAGAGTTGAAGTAGACACACATGAAGCGAGACAGCCTTCTGCTGATAACCAGCATATACAGGTCATCACCATGATTCAATAGTTTCTGTTTTGTTTTGTTTGACTTCAGTTTACATTTTAGAAAACGCACACAGAGAGGAACACATTAGGGAAATGCAAAGTTTTCAAGTACACAAAAATTAAGAAGTGCCAGGCAGAGGCTTGCCTCTTACATGAGACTATTACCTTTATTTGCATGATCACAGGACCTGGTCCCATGGGCCAGCTCTTGTTATGGAAGTGATTGTCACAGAGCCTTAAGTTTCATTTTCACTGCAGCTGGAGGCTTTGAAAAATTACTGTATTGCTTTCTATTAAATATACATTGTCTACACCATCTATGCTTTTTACTGCAATTATTCACCGAATGTAGCTAAAGAATAATGAACATATACTAACATCCATGCTAATACAAATGATATAGTGGGAGCCCGAATCAAGGTGGCATAGGTGACCTTAATTTAATTGCTGGATCTTTTCTGGCAGCTTGATTTTGTCCATTGAGCTCTTCTAGTCTGGGCTGTTCTTTGCCTTGACCTTTCAGCTGTCTAAAATTGCTTGTGAGATGTATGAATTATCATGGGTAAATATCTCTCTGCAATTGAACTGTTTTGAGTGTGGGTTTTTTTATGTCAGAGAGGAAAATTTGCTTTTAAAAGCTCCTTTCTCATCCAAGTTTCACTGGAGCACTTTGGCAGAGTAATTTTGCCTTGCTGCCTGATTTGTATTGTTCTTGCAGCTTTATTGATGTAGTCACAGAATCTTTTCTAGTTGCACTTGAGATGTGCATCTTGATTGTAACTAGAAAATTAGTGGCAAGATTTTATTCCTATAAGCAGTTCATGAATACAAAGCAGACTTTTTTTTATTATTCAATTGTGTTCTTTATCCTTTGTTTTTCATTGACCTGCCCTCCTAGCATCATGGGAGTGAGAAAGCAATCTATTAGTGCTTTTAGGGGAAAAAAGTCCCTTCTCACATGCCCCTCACTAAAAAGAAATAAAAAAAAATGAAAAAAATAGTTAATTGAAGGAAGAGGTAGCAGAAATTAATGAAAATTAATGAATGTAAAAGTATAGCTGTAGAAAATAAAATGAAAGAAACCTAGTGAAAAGATGAAGGCGTCTCATGAAGAAGGGAGAAAAAGGGGAATAGAATAATCTGTCTAATATCTGGAGGCCTCAACATTTGCAGCATACAACAATAGCTTTTCCTGAACATTTCTTGTGTACGTAGGTTGGGGAAAATCTATGGTGACATGTCCTTGTAACAGTCGTGGCAGTACAGGTAAATCAGAGACATAGTCTTGCAAACAAAGAACTGTTCTCTGGAAGCTGTATAAAGCCAACCTTTCCATTCTTTCCAAGACTTATTGCCTTCCTCTTTCATCTGAACCTCTCTCTGCCCTCTGGGAACGTTGCTGCCCTGGGACTGTAAATGTAATCCCAGAAGTCTGCTCTCATCATGAGCTAGTCCTTCACTTAGTGGTGACTATATTTAGCTTGTAAGCTACTTTGTTCAACTTACTCAACACAACTATTACTGTTGCAAAGGATGTGACAGGGCAAATGATCAAAAATATTCTGTAATGCAATTTCACTCTTGTTTTAAGAATAGCTGCATGTATATCCTGTGGACAAATAAAAAAAATAAAATAAAAGGTAAAAATATTGAATAGTGCCAGAATAATTCATCTACTGGTAGATTTGCTGTGTGGTAAGAAAGAAAGCAACTGGAAGTACTCTGTTAGCAAAACACAACTGAAGAGGAAACAAATAAACAGACAGAAGTTGACTTGCTAATTATCACTACTAAGAAACGGTTAGTGATTTGTGTGCCAAATGCTGCTTTCAGCAGATAGGGTACAGTTTATTCTACACTGCTTGCTCTCTCCTTTCCCCCCTCTTTTCCTTATGCTAACCAAATGAAACCAAATTATTTTCAAGAATAATGCAGCAGCATATGTTTTTAGTAAGGACAACTGTTTCTGGCTTTCCTTTCTTTTTCTCCCACCGGCATGGAGTAACCTATTCAACTGTTTCTGAGGAAAGCATAAATTTGTCAGAAAACATAAAGGTGACTGCGGCACATTCATTGTATGCTGCGGTGTTCATTGCATATTTTCTAGGGAGATAGGGAAGATTTACCTGTTATCTCTCTGGACCCAGCAATAACTTCTTGTTCAGGTAATATCTATCCATGGATATCACTGATAGTTTAGATACAATAGGTAAAGAGTGCCTTCTGACACACATTACATCTGAATTGTATGGTAGGCACCATGAAATTAAACACCTGTGTGACTCAGTGTGCTTTGTTTCCTGTTTTCCACTCCTTGATGAATAGGTATCTGTTCCTCTAGTATTACATTTTTATTAAATACTATTTTCTTAAATTCAGCAACAAATAGCATTTCAAAAGCTATGAGAAAACTGAAGGTTTTCAGGTAGAGAAAGGATAATTGGGTCCTCAGGCAACTAAAACCGCATAAAAATGTTTGGTTTTCAATATCAAAGGGCTGGAAGAGATGTATTTCTTTGTTCCATGACTTTGCTGGCCATGCTTTAAACCTGCAGTGAAATACGTTAATGTCTTTAACCCCACACAGTAAGCATTTGCTGAAAGCTGTAGGTACATCCAGTGCGGGTCATTACCTAGTAGTCATTAACTGGTAGAGTCAGTAGTGGAATACTGAATTGTCACCAGACTTCAGCAATAACATCCTGCCAGAAAATACAAGGCAATTTATGTTATTTCAAGCCATTGTTCCGGACTGTAAGCTCAGAGAGAGATCGCTGCATTGATTGCACAGTCATTTTATGTTTTACAGCACTGGGACTAGAGGCAGTTCAAATATAAATCATGAATCTGGAAGATGGCATTTTAAAAAAAGCATCAGACATAGTGCAGCAATGTGCTCAAATCTGTAATCATATTCTACGCTTTCCCTGGGAGAAAGACCTGGGCAAAGTGGATACAATATATCTGGCAGTCATCACCCTTGGCTTTACGTGAACAATAGAAAAATGAATATAATTATGACTGGTCTCTCTGGTCCTAAGGAAATTGGGGATCTTGTGGTTAAGCCTTGTCGAGGCCACTGATGACTTTTTGAATAAACCAAATAACACTTTGACAAACTTCTTTACATTTGGATAGTGTTCTGTCAACCAGAACCCAAATCTGCAAAATCAGACATTTGGCTTTGGGGAGATCCTGTGACCTCAGTAACTGGTGATCAGGTTTGTTATGTGTCTGTTCATGGGTCTAATTAACTGGTGGTAGGTATACAACCTTGACATTTTAGATCTGCTTTTTTAATTTTTTTTTTATTATTTATTCCTGACTTTGCATTTCTCTATGGTATAATTTTGCTCTGGTGGATGAAAACAATAGTAGTGGCCAAATGTCAACTGACTTTTTCATTCCATTCATTTTCTGCAACCAGGAGAGAGCAGGCCAGTATACAGAAACTTATTATCACCTCTGACAGCTCCTGAAATAATCCGAGCTGTAGAAAGTTTTAATGGGTAGACTTACACTATTAAGCAATATTTAATAGTTATATATAAATCATGCTAGATATTTTATTGAGATCTGTTCTTTACAAGTAGAGTAGAGACAGCATGTACCAAGCTGGGAGGAATTTTAGGCTAGGAACTCCTGAAATGTCTTGTGAACCTGCAGTCCTGGAGCAACATAAAATCAACTCTGATAGCTAATACCAAAGAACAGGAGGCACTGTGTTTCATTGCATAAGACATGTGAGTCTTATGTCTGTCCCTTTCTGTCCCTCTGCGCTCTGAAAGAGCACAAAGTGATCTGCTTCCACATCTTTGCTGGACTGGTTCTTCTGGCCAAGGCAGAGGCAGAGAGAGCCAGGTTCCTGACCTTTATTTTTACATCTGTTTCTTTGTGACAAGGCTCTGGCTGTTTTCACTATTAGCTTTAAACAAGCTTCATGAGGGGAAAACCCACCTTCTGACCTCTATGTCTTTTATAGGATTGCTGTAACTTATGGTGTTAAGTTTATGACTTAAAAGAGGAAAGGCTGGCAATCTCAGAAGCACATGTCAGAATTCAGAGTGAAGATATGTTATTATTAGACATTTTTATATCCTTTTAATAACAAGTATGAGGATGATGTTTACATTAAAAGTCTTATCAGTGCCAACAAAAGCAAGGCTTGCCTCCCTAACAATAGGAATCCTATTATTACATCTTGATGAGTGCTAGGAGAAAAATGTCTCCCTGCTGCCATTGCTCAATTCAGCTGGAACAAGCAGTGTGAAATGAAAACATGGAACTCATCACGGCTTATCTATGAGTGTGACTGTATCAAGAAACTGGGCATTTTTTTGCAGCCTATGACACAGAAATACTTCAGCATCTCTGGCTATTGTTAAGGAGCTGTCATTGCCCTGACAGCCTGGTTCCACTAGACTGCTGTCCAGAGAATGCTAGTCATTGAGGGGTTAATGCAAAATAAAAGAGATGTAAAATAGAAAACAAGATGAAAGAAATGCAAGTATTTAGACAGCACAAATGCTGCTGAGCCTCTTTCCAAAAATAGCAGATTTAACATTTCTTACTAGCAAGAACAGAAGTATCTTAGTGACACTGGCTTTGTGGTAGGAGAAATATAAATAGAAGCAAGCAGTTATGAAAGCAGTTGAAAGGAGAACTAGAAAACACATGAAAGACCTTGGAATTACTTAATCTGATTACAAAGGAGTAGGAACCTCAACATTAAAGTTAATGTTAATAATCTCAAAATTAATTAACAAAATGAAAATAATTACGATGAACTAGGAAACAGGCATCCTCACTAACTTAATTTGGTTAGAAGAGCGTTTTTGTTACTTTTTTTTTTTTTTTAAATTAACAAATTATGAAAGCCAGAAGGACTGGGCTTATTTTCTTTCTTGATTTTTCTGATATAGACCGTAAACCAGTTGTCTGCTTACCCTTTCTCATTTGGATCATCTCTTTGTTGATTGGAAAATGGTGTGAAAAACCTCCTTCATTTTCACAGAATAACAGAATATGATGAGTTGAAAGGGACTCAAAAGGATCATTGAGTCCTTCTCCTGGCCCTGCTCAGGACCATCCCCAAGAGTCACACCATGTGCCTGAGAGTATCGTCCAAATGCTTCTTGAACTCTGTTAGGCTTGGAGGTGTGACCACCTCCCTGGGGAGCCTGTTCCAGTGCCCACCTACCCTCTGGGTGAAGAACCTTTTTCTAATATTCAATCTAAATCACCCCTGACACAATTTCAGGCCATTCCCTCAGGTTCTGTCACTGGTCACCACAGAGAAAAGATCAGTGCCTGCCCCTCCTCTTCTCCTCACAAGGAAGTTGTAACTGCAGTGAGGTCTCCCCTCAGTCTCCTCTTCTCCAGGCTGAACAGACCAAGTGCCCTCAGCCACTCCTCACACGGCTTCCCCTCAAGGCCCTTCACCATTTTTGTTGCCCTCCTTTGTACACTCTCTAACAGCTTAACATCTTTCTTGTATTGTGGTGCCCAAAACTGCACACAATATTCAAAGTGAGGCTACCCCAGTGCAGAGCGGAGCAGGACAATCCCCTCCCTTGACCAGCTGGTGATGCTTTGCCTGATGCCCCGCAGGACATGGTTGGCTCTCCTGTCTGCCAGGGCACCGCTGACTCATAATCAACTTTCTGCCAACCAGTACCCCCAGGTCCCTTTCTATGGCACGACTTTCCAGCATCTTATTCCCTGGTCTGTCCCTGCATCCTGGGTTGCCCCATCCCAGGTGGAGAATTCCTTGCACTCTCTCTTGTTGAACTTCATATGGTGATTGCTCAGTCCTCTGGATTGTATCATTGCAATTGTATTTAAAAAAAAAAAAATAGAACAAGAAGGATGATGGTAGACACTATGTAGAGTCTTATTTTTAGATCCCTTGTTTGTTTTGGCACAGTTCAAAACTGAGAGTCAAGTTGTTGGATGTCAACCAGCTCTTTGAAATTTTTGATGAGATTTAAATCTGATGAATCCCACCCTTAAAACAGGTAATGCATTTTTTTTATCAGTCATTTTTGAATGTAGTCTGAGGTTTGATGCAAATAAAAAAAACACTTAGAGTTGACATGCTTTTGGCTAAATCTTTGGTCATAGATTACTTTGGCACAAAAGCAGATGGCTCAGATATACTAATTATGTTGTAAGGAGGGTGTTCAACTGATCCACATTTGTGCATCTAGGTGTGGTATGTTCACAGGAGGTATGGTTTTGGGTTTTTCTAAGGTGCTCTTGGGGTTTGGATTAATAAATTATTCAAAATAAATAATGATGAGTACATCAGTTTTTAATGCAAGAAATTGAGCCTCTTTGCCAACAATAAACTGAATTGTAATATTTAAAAGGAATACATTAAAAAAAAAAAAACAAAAGGAGAAACTAATAAGTAGTATTAAAAACTCTGTATAAAAATGTAGGAAAAAAGATACTTGCCCCAAAACTCATTGTAGAAAGAAGTATTACTATAAATAGCAAAGCAAGGAATGCAGATATGTCCAGTGAATGGAAAGTCACCATAGAGAAACAGCTCTAATTTTCTCTGGTGACGAAAGGCCAACAGACAAATCCAACCTAAGACAGAAGTGGAACCGAATATGAGGGGTTTCCTCTATGTATCATGTTGCAGAGAAGCCACAATGTTTTACCATAACCTAGATTTACTGGGAGTCAATCAAGGGTCAGCCTAAGGGCATGCAAGGACTCCTGCTTCACTAAAGCTCCTCCGACTAGAGGCAGCCAGTTAATGCCTGAAGACAGCTTCTCATGGCTAGAAATGTGGGGAAAATGCAAGTGCTTACAATTGTACAGAGATTAGAAAAATTAAATATTGATTAACTAAAATTAGCAAGTACTGGTAAACTGTAGTAACATAATCGAGGAAGTTTCAAGATTTTCCATTTAAGGTGCTGTTTGTAGTAGACAAAAGCAAACAGCCAAATGCAGGCTCTGTATGCTTCTGCTCGGGTCATCCTCATAGTACATCTTATTCTGGATTTGTAGTGCCTTCCAACTAGAGTAGCATTTACGCTTTATGCTGGATGAGTGAGGCAGCTAAAATTTGCTGCTGAGATAGGCCCATGTGTTCAGAAGGCAAAACTTTCAGGTTTTGTGCTTTGCTTCCTGCATTTCCAGAGTAAACTCAGAAAAAAAAATGTAGGTGACAGGGAAATCAGTGCAACAAGTTGATGTTTAGTAAGTTTGCTCTTCATTTGAATGAAATGGAACAATTAGCCTCACTAGTGTGATTTGCATTTTGTCTCATTCACCCTGTAGTCTAAAGTAATGAATTTTAGATATTGAAATAAAATTAGTTCTGCTAAAATGAAATAGAACAGTACTGCTAGGATATAATACTTTACATTTTCACATATAGTTCATAAGCAACATTCAACTGCAAATAGTACAGTCTTTGCTATACCAAACTGCACTTGCAAAAGGAGGTAAATGGCATTCATGGACTTCTTTGACAGCTGTTGCCTTCTACTAGAGTTGCCATGTAGATTGCAAAGAACACAGCCCATTTACTGTAAATATCTTGCTGATCAGAATATGTCCACTGTATCCAAATGGATCTTTCTTTCTACTCAGAGAAATGTTTGAGGTATGACTTCTAAACCAAGTGACAAATGCTTTAACAGACAAAAAAAGAAATCCCCCAAAGCTGAAAAAACAAATAAAACACAACAAAAACACACAAACAAACAAAAAAAGAAAACAAGCCTCCAACAACAAATTTCTTTTGGACTTTTGTCTCCTGTTTCCATTGCTAGAACTAGTCATTCTGCATCAGTACATGAAAAGCCACCTTTCATTCAGGGGATTATCGATTCAAATCCACTTGCAAATTTTTAAACCATTTTCCTGTTAAAAACGATCCTGGCCATGTAATCTCATTAGTTGTTGACCGACTTCTATCTGGGCAAGGCAGAATGTCATGACTGATGCAGAAACTTGGCACATGCTAGCTCTGACCAAAGAGCATTTCTAAGTGGATTATCCATAGAACAGCTCTTGATACAGGATCACAGAGGAATCCACAGCTGCGTTTGCCCATCTCTGTATCTAATGCTTTTTCATGGCTATTCAGTGGAGAATTATTGAAAAGCATTTTGTAGAGCTCCATCTCTTGTGTATGTGTTTTGGCTTTAGATGTTCTTTGTAGATTTACAGTGGACCTGCTATATCACGAGATATTCTTTTTTGGGTCTGACTGTTATTGCAAAGATTAAGGCAGGAAGACCTAAGAAACTGAAGAAACTGTATGCTTAAAATATATAAACACTGATGCAAAATAGACTTGCATATTCAAAAAATAGAGGGAAAGTTGAACTCATGATGCTTTGTATATTACCGTCTAGAAAATACATGCATGGTGTAGGCTAACCCAAATCGAAGACACACGATGGAGCAGTTCATGGTCATCCTGTTAAGATACAAGGGTGATGGTTTAATTATATGCATTTTCCCATGGATTATTCCTTCCAGTTTAGTGCCAGAGTAAACTCTATTAGCATAAATTTACATATTCTGAGGCAACTCTCCCAGCCTAACTCTAACATTCCTTTAGAACATCAATACTTCCAAGGGAACAGAATCCTGATGGCATCAGTCACATTCTCTAATTTTTATGGTAGTGGCTTACACTTGAGAACATCTCCTTTGGGGTTCTGCATTAGCATTAGACCTGTGGTCTTCACATGGGTTAACCTAAATTATGTATCTTGATCCCAGCAGTGTAGATTCACTTCATGGGCCACACCTGTAGGCCTGGAATATGTAAAAAGAGCACTCCACCAGTTCAAAGTTGTCTGCAAGTGACTTGCACTTCAGAAGTGGGATATGAGGAGAGCCCTTGTTATTCAAAGGAATGCTAGCAGGATTCAGGATGCAGCCTGACAGAATGGATGACTTTCTTTTCTCCAAGTAATGGCATGGAAAAAAAATCATGCAGGAGACATGAACAAACAGAAAAAAATTGGTCCGGGAGAGCCTATGGAGCAGAGTAGCAGGCATACAGAACACAGCAGACACACAAAGGCAGTGTGCTGCCAGGGTCTTGGCATTAGATCTATGTTTTGAGAGAAGTGTGTGAGAAGAAGGGAATTTTTAGTTCCTTTAGAAGTTTAGTTATTGAAAGAGCCTTTATTATGCTAACTCTGTGATCACTGCCCTCTGAAAAATTACCCAAAGAATGTATTTGGAATTAGCTGGTGAACTTTGTTCTGTGTTGCCAGCATATTTTGTTTGAACTTCATGCACGAACATGCCCATTTCTCAATATAGCATTCTCAATTTTCTTTCTCTTCTCGTGTAATTCTGCAGCTGCTTGAGAGAAACAGCAAAAAGATCCATTTGGTCTTGACACTTATGAATGCCTTTTTCATCAGAAGGAGAAAAAACCTCAGTGATAGGATACTGGCTGTGTGTTTAAGTTATCCAAGTGTTTGACTAGATCTTGCACTAAAAATAGCATCAAAACTAGAGTGCGTTTATGTGAATAATCTACTTTACTTTGTGTGTATATAAAAGGAAATACTTAAATCACTTATTTTACATGAATAAAAAACTAATGTTCCATCCAACATTGCACTGACTCTAAATATTTCTAAAGTTATAATTGGCATAAAATCAGAGAACAAAATTAGGTGAAAGGATGAGAGAAACTTGACTCATGCGGTAATGTGGTTTTTCAAGGTTCAGCATGTGGGTGCTCTGGCAGGCAGAATTGGATTAAGTTTGTCTTTTGAAATGCTTTCCAAAGTATTTTGAAAACATTTTTGCTACAATATAATACAAATCCAACTAATTCTGAAATAGATGATAAACATGATTAACTTTGTAGTGGAAGCTATTCAGAAAGCGTTAGGTGAAAACTGTTGCCATCCTGCTGAATTAAGAAGGGAATGATATCACTGTAATGGGTATTTTTGTATTAGGATATGTTATAAGGGTTGTAATTAAACAGTCCATGATGAAATTGCATATGCCTGTTTTGACAACATGTTGTTTCAAAAATAAATTCCCTTTCATCGTCTTCAGATATCTACACATTGATAATCTGTAGATAAATTCCCCTTCTGTCCCTTTCAAAACAACCATACAAAACCCCAAGTTTTTCTCTATTTCCTGGATCAAGATCATATTTTATCCCCCAAATTACCTTTTATATGCCTGGGTTTTTTTAATTATTCTACATTATTTCTGTTTTCTTGTACTATGCACACAAATAGACAGATGGGCAATTTGTTCAAAAATAGCCTCCATTTAAATCATAAATGTGAATCCGAGTGAGATTATCCCAGACTTTTTTCCCTGAAAAAAACCCCAAAATATATATATGTATGAACTATTCTCACAGATTTCAGCTAGTATAATGCAGTAATCTCTTTGGCTCAGAGGAACATGGATTTCAAGGTACCTTTGTGATATTGGAGACCAGTCTTGCAATGAGGGTGATGTTATATACCTCTAGATAAAAGAGCTGATTATGAGATTTCACTCTTATCAGTACCTGGGAAAATAATAGTATCACCCCACATGGTCAAATCCTTCCACTCTTTACTATAGAAAGAGAGATTTTCCTTTAAAATATCTATTAGTTTCTTCAGTTTGTACTGCAGGGAGTTAAGTACTCTCTATATAAATAAAGAAGAATAAAGCAAATACCAATGACAACTGTGACTGTTTTTCTTTGCTATGAGAGTGTTATAGTTCAATAACAGATAATAAATAAGTGATTGTAGATTCAGGGTGGTTAAGAACATGCAACCAGACCTGCCTAGACAGACTATGGAGTCTCCACTTGTGAAGCTGTTCTAACCTGGGCTGGACAAAGCCAGAGCAATCTCACACAATTTAGAACTTCTCTGATTTAGGACCTCCAGAGTTGTTTTTTCCCACTCTACATACATTTATGCTTATATCTATGTATGTATATGTATTTCTTAAAAGTTCATCTTCTCATAATCAGAAATCTAATGATCAGATTTCTCACATTTCCATATTTTCAATGATGAGTATGTCTGGATATTTGTAATTAATACAGTATTTGATTTTTGTATTCTTTTTTTTTTTCTTTTGCTACCTCTGTATTTGCTCCTCATTGTGGTCGAACTAGATTTCTGTGCTAATAATCAGCGACTTTTCCTAGGCGTTCTTTTAACTATTTCTAGCTTTGAGGATGGTTCTGTCTATGTTCAGTCATGCAAGAGCACAGACAGGGACATTTTGGCCAGGTAGTTCAAAAGACTATTTCAAAGAAGTTATAGTTGAGGACTAAACTGTGTACCATGGGGATTCCTTATACAAAATTCAATGCTAGTATATTGATAATACTAGTATAACTCCTGAGTTCTGTACAAGAACAGCCCCACCCCCCCTTAAAACTATTGTGTGTAACAGCAATTATCCCAAGCTGTTCAATAGTTTTTTTGTATACAGCCTTATGCCGAGTTGGTAATTTATCCCTTTGGTCTAGTTGTGTTTGATGAAAGGGGCAGGATTTATGGTAGAGGGAAGACTCACTTTTTAGATTATAATATTTTAACCTGCTGACTTAGCCATCACAGAGAAAGATATTCAAAAGGAAGAACTGATGTTTTTGTGGCAATATGAAATCCTTGGGTAGAAGAGGACTCCATTATTATGTCACCTCTTATGAGGTGATATCTGATTTATAGTACATCTCTAAATTGCTTTTGACACAGAATAAACTGGATGCAACAGCTCTCCATGCTGGTGCAAAAAAAAAAAAAAAAATTGGAATAAAAATTCATTGACAGAGAATAAGAGTTGAAAATAAAGCCCCAGAGTAGAAAAGTCAGTGATGAAGGTAGGCTGCTGTAACTTCAATTTCCTATCTGCATGTGCAATATAACACTGTCTCTAATTAAATAAACACAGAGCAGTATTTCTAAACAAGGCAAATCCTAATTCTGTTTTATTACAATGTTAAATACAGAAGTCTTATGCCTCACTCTGTCCTAACTTCTTTTGGCATTTCTCCCTTAAATAAATAGCACCAGACAAATGTTACATGTCTGCAAATTACTGGTTGTAGTGACCTTGGTATGCACAAACTGGAAAAAGAGTAATAATAAATCAGAGTTTTTAGGGATTGAATAAAAATTCTGCTTACCTTTTTTGATATCGAAGGCATTAAAAAATAGCATTGCAACTTAAAAGCCAACTTCTTTAATAAAATAAAAGGTGACATTTAAGACTGGGACAATTGATTCTTCCTGATGGATGAGAAAAGGTACTTGTTTGGCTTACTGTCATTCAGCAGCAGCAGTCTGAACCTCCATGATGGGTATTGGCTGATGTTGTATAAGTGATGTGTTATTTTGGATGTTGCATAAAGTAAGGATAGCCCAGTCTAATATTTAAGGCTGAATTTCCATGTTGTTTGAAATTTAACCTAAAATTATACATACTGTTGCATTTATTAGAAGACAGTTACACCCCAATGGGATATTTCAGTTACAGTGACAGGATGATGCTCTTTATTGGGTGCCATCATTCCTGCGTTCTTACTTTGTCTTTCTCTGAAAGTATTTTAAATAAATATTTCATACTGTTACTCTTTATTTTGAAATACAGCAAAATCTGATGTCAGACAGTTTGGAGTTCTACTATCCTTATGGCTGAATTGAAATATCCTGACCTCTGAAGATAAAAGCAACCCCCCCAAAAAACCCAAAAGCAGACCAAACCAAACCAAACCAACCAATCAGCCAAGCAAACAAACAAAACCAAAACAACGACCCCCCCACCCAAACCCCCGAAACCACAAACAAACAAATGGAAGCTTATATTTGGAGCTGTTCATGTTCAGAATGGAATCACCTGCTCACAAGCAAAGAAAATGAATACTGACAGTCTGACTACTCATCGCTAACCTTGTGGTATCCTTCTGGCAGCAGCCAGCAATATTGGTTTAATGAGTTTGAATTGCACAAATAACGAGAGAATTTAGTAATTTTGTAGGAAATTAATATTGCATATTCTTGTGAGTCTACCTCTATTTGACTACTGTTTCTTCTTTTCAATGCTCCTGAAGTCTTACTTCAGTGAAATTTGTATGAAGAACAAATATCCACTTGATCCATCCAAATATACAATATGATTCATGGTACGTGCCAGTGGCTGCTCTATTTTCCAGTCTTCAGTGCTTTGAAATAGGTTTTGTTTTTTGTTTAGCACAGTGGCAACACAACTCCTCACAGCTGTTACAACATTTTCATGGCCATGCATATTATTATAGACCCATAGACTGTGCCTTATATGCATGACAGATGTTTGCTTTTTTTAAAAATCCTCAAACAGTAGGATTTTATCTTCTTTACACAACAGAACACCTCTAATCCATGTACAGTAATTATAAACATTACTAACATTTTAATGAAAAATTGACTTTGCATGGTAATCTTATTTTTTATTTTAAACACTAAAAACTTTTGCTATTGGATTTTTTTAATGTTCTGAAAAAATGTTATATTCTAGTTATATTCTATTCTGCTGACTTTCTGTTCCTTATGCTCATTTCCCACATAATTTGGTATAAGATGCTTAAACTATCCCACAAATTTTTTTCTCTGAGACAGTTATCTAATAAACCCTCATTGATTTAATAACTGCTGCAAAGTATGTTTAGCATTAACAGAAACATGTATACATAATTTCTAAGATATTTTATCACATTTTTTGTAAGGCACAATACACTAGAGAATAAACAAACGATTAGATTGATTTATTTATAAACAGTGAAATCCAAAGCAAACACCTAAATAAAGCAATTATTAATTATTCCTTTTTACAGATGCTAAGAAGCTCCTATAGGAATGCATGAAGCTGGGAGGCATTTCTTAATTTGGGCTTTGTTTGTTTATTTGTTTGCTTTGTAGTAAAAAAACCTCATTTCAGCCTCGGTGCTGCTCCAATGGCACCTTCTGTGATTTTTTTTTTTTTTAATGGAAGCAAAATGGTGGCCTTCATATTTCAAAATGCTTTTCAACTAACCTACTCCTACAAACTACCCTTCCTAAATCTATTCAGCTTTCTTGTGATGATATGTAAAATAAATTTCTTAGGAGATACTTTAAAATAATTGATATGGCCTGTTTATTACTGGATCTGTATTTCAGGAACTATAAAATGCCACAAACAGACCTCTAAGAGGAAACAACTATCACAATTATATTACCTTTATTTTGGCTTGCTGGATATTAATTCAAGTCCTTTGCCTTGTGCATGCTGTAATAATTGGGCACATTAAAAAAATAATATTTCAACAGCAGAAATATATATCTATACTGCTGTCAGAGAGAAATATGTGCAGCAGTGATTATTTGTTTGCTCACCCATGAAGCTTTACAGATTTGAAATATTCAAATACTTTGCACTTCTGTAGACACAATGCAGCTTACACCTCCTCAACACGCTGTTGTGCAAGGAAAAGGATTCTACAGTGTTATAGTGCTAGTGAAGGTATAATTCATTTTCCATAAATAAAGAAGCCCCAAACATTGGGTAGCTGCGTACATTATGCAATTATATACGTAGTAGAACAAATAACTATTAATACCATTAAAACAGGGAGAGATAAAATTTGTTCTACCTGAATAAGCAACTAGTTGCAACAGTTTCATAGATGAGGAAATACTTTCAGGAAGATACAATCAATATTTTGTTATGTTTGTCTTTCTTCTTATCCAAATAATTTAAGCGTTTGTCACTGTAAGAACTTTGAAAAAAGTAATGAGACAGCTTCCTAAACTGTAAAATAGAAGAAACTCTTATATTTGGATAACATTTGCCCATCATGAATCTTTGAGGAGAGTAAGAGATGAGTCATTTACACATTTGGAGTGCCACATGTAGACTTCTGTGAATTCTTTTTCACTGTGTGACTCTATGTTCATGAAAATAAAATTCCTTTTTACTTTGGCCCAGTTAACTAGTTTAAAACTACTTTCATACAGAGGGCATGCAAGTCACAGTTTTTTATTACTGAAACACCATACCCATTTTTTTGCTAATAGCAGTGGTTATCTCTGCAGCTGTCCACCAGAAGGTTTGTAGGAGTATATCCATAGTCTATGGACTGTTACATTATCATTTTCCCTTCTCTATTTATGACTCTGTAGAACTAAAATATGAAGCACGTCCACAAAACACTTCACAGGGGAGCTGTAAAACACTGTCTTGAAAGCTAGAACAGCCCAAACCACGTTTCTTTTTAAAGGGAGCCTGAATATAATAGCACATTTTGAGACCAACTGGAAACATATTAACACTGAATTAACAAGGAAAAGTGCCTGTAAAAGTGTTTGTAATTCATATATTATGTAAAACATATTCTGTTGTATCAAAAAACCCATAGGTGCTGGATTTATTTTTTTCCACAAACTTTTCAGAGATATCAGAGAAACTCGAAAGAAATATTAAGTTATACATTCATTTAATAGATGCAAGTGTTACTGTACTGCAGAACAGTTTGCTGAGTATTTGACAGAAAACTTATTTGTGTGTATGAGTATATATGTAGTCAGTTTTGGTTGCCATAAATGGTAAAATTGTTTGCACTTATGTTCAAAGTGTCTTTTTTAATACCTGAAGGTATAAGAATTCAGTCAAATAGGGGCTATGAACTCTTCCATTCACAGTGCATAAACCATACTGTGTGGCTAAGAGAAGCAATGCAGATGGAGCAGTGACTGGTTCCACATAAGTTTTCACAGTCAACTCTAAGTGCTATCAAGATCCAACCCCCTCTCTCCTTACCTCCCATCAACTGGAGGGATAGATGGTAATAAAAAATTTGAGAAAAAATGTATTTTGAGAATGTGGCATGTATTTCATAAGCAGCATAGTTCTTTGGAGAAATAGTTTATTAAGAGTGAGTCTCCCAGTTGTGCTGCTAATATATTTTCTATTGATGCCTCGTGTGAATTTTCAGATTACAGGTCTTGACTAACCACTGGGACATTCTGTTTGAACAGTGGAAATCTAGTTAAAATGTTAAATTCTCTGTGTATATAAACATATAAGTAATAAAAATAATTTATGTTCCCATTCTGTTTTATTTTGGTAATGGTCAGAAAGGAACAGATTATTTTTCTTTATACAGATTAATATTTATTGTATTCTTTCCGCTGATAAATGATAACTGACATTGTGATTCCCAAGGCTGTATAAAAAATGACAGGACTTACTTGCATTGGCACTGCAAAATAAGCACATTGATTTCAGTATTTATGTGTGTGTGTGTGATACTTTCATAAATTATGTCTTTTCTAAGACCGATTTATTTGACATGTGAGAAGCAATTTTTCTCAGACTGCATAGAGACATCTCACAGTGCATTTAGTAAAGAAAACAAAGATCAGAGGTAGATTTAGTCAATTATATGTGATTAGTGTAATTAAAATGTAGTATAATTTTTTATTTTAAATAATAATAGAGTGATCTAGAAGAAATATCTGCGAAGAAAATTAACTACGCTTATCCCTTGGCTGTATAGTTGTCCAGCTATAATGCAGAGGTGATGTGTGTTACTTCTTAGTCAGTTCTATATTTGGGTTGCTGGATACTTCCCTAGAAGACATCACTGATAAAAGACAAGAATCTTATCTGAATACGCCAATCACAAGGGTGTTAGAAAAGCTGGATAGTGACATGCCTGCCTAAACATCTTGCTTCTGTTTACAAAGCATGACTCCATGCTATTTTGGGGGCAAAGACCAAGAAATGATTCTGTTTTGAATTCCCCAGATGGGATGGGCTTAACATGTCCTACCAGTCAGTTTCAGGCAGTTTCCCTGTTAGTGATTCCTTGTCAGTGTGAATAAATGCTGAAACGCCCCATCAGAGATATTTAGCTTTTTCTACTTGTCGCATCCTATGTGTGAAGTCTTGACTATGTGGGTGAGTACAGACACATTCAGGCTTTGTCCCTTCTCTGGGGTGTATGGACACACACAGGGACTGGCTTGTGTCTAAACCAATATTGAGCTTTTCTACTGACTAACTCAGAAAGCGAAAAGAGGGGTGCTTAGGATGATTTCTGATGTTAAAAAAAACCCACCAAAAAGTCCTGCGTGTTTAACAGCATTAACAAGGACTTCCCTTGGTAAGGATGGATGTCAATGGTTTAGGTATTACAATAGTTGTCTGCAACTTGATGCAGTCATTTAGATGTTGACCCAATGCTGAAACAGGTTTGAACTAATCTCTGTGATACACAAAGTTGAATTGAGACTTTTCAGGGGTCTTGTTCATATGTATAAATAGGGAAAGAGGCAATGGGCACAACATGAAACACAGGAGGTTCCCTCTGAACATCAGGAAACACATGTCACTGTGATGGTGACCGAGTATTGGCACAGACTGCCAGGTTGTGGATTTTCCATCCTTGAAGATATTTAAAAGTTTCCTGGACGTGGTCCTGGGTGTGGCCCAATTCTAGGTGGCCCTGCCTAAGCAGGATTGGACCAGATAACCACAAGATGTCCCTTTTAACCCCAGCCATTCTGTGAGTGCGACCACATAATGTGTGTTTTCTCAACAGGATTTTAGAGTTATGATTTCTTTCACTGATTCATTGTTGCAGAGATTGATATCAATTGTTAATATCATGGGGTAGGGGGAAGTACTACCCAAAAATATGCACATGACACTATTTTTATCTTATAATTTAAATAAAGATTTAATCTCAACACTTGGCTGGGTTTCTTGGGCAGGAATGTATCTGCGAAGTGGTGCAATCATTGGAACTAAATATGCTGTGCAAGTTGGAACAGGAATTAGGACAGGAAATGGGATTGAGTTTTCCCACTCTAAAAATGAGGAAAAAAAATTTTTTTTCCAACGAGTAAATTCCAAATTGAGATTTTCTAGTATATATTTATTTTAATTATTTTTCTTAAAAAATATTTTACACTAAATTCTTATACATATTGGTGTTGTATGGCTTGAGCTTTCATTAACTGTACAACATTGGCAGAAATCCTTTAATGCTAATCTATGGGAGTGTCATTAGAAGAGGCACACTATGAAACTAGTATTTGATTATTGTTGAGTTGCAAACATGCAATGTCATCTCTACATTGCAAAGGTCTGTTGGCTTTGCATATAAATGTATGGCTGTCAATTGAATTGCATATTTACATCCCTCAAACAGGTTTTTTATTTTTTTAAGTAATTTTCTCTACTGAATGCCCTGATCTCAAATACTCTGCAATTTCCTCAAAATGGCTTTGGTCTTAAATTGCTTGCATGTTTTCTTTGTCCTAATTCTGTTTTGTCATTAAAGTAAATGAATTATGACTGTATTCTTTAACAAGGATCAGCTGCACAGTCTTTTCTTAAAAGTACCAGTGAACAGCACAGATCTGCCCCACTGCAGGCACAGACAGACCTTGCTAAGCAGAGGATGTGGCCAGGTAAAAAAAAATGTCATTCCACATAAGCCTTACTCCATGTGTTTTTGTAAATATACCAATTCTAGTAATGTGGAACACAGGTTCTTCCAGCCATAATTTTCCATTACTATGCTTTGTAATTTTATGTTTTGTGTTGACTGTAATACTCTGATTTTAAGAGAGCATATGACTGTCTAAACATGCTGGCTTTGGTGAAGTTATTTACAACTCTGCAACATGACCACAAAATGAGAGTGATTCATGATAGTTCTGCTTAGGTGGCATTTAGCATCCTACCCTACCTGCTTCAAGAGTAAGTGATCACACAGAAACAGAATCACAGACACTAGGTGATTAAGAAGAGTACAGAATATTCAGTATTTCTACTTAAACAAGACATCACAAATATGTGGAGAGGAAAAATACAGCCACTGTGACATTGTTAAAATGTTCCATTATGCATAAAATTTATCACTAATAATCAAAATTTTACAATAATGATTTCAATAGTGTTAGGGCAGATTATCCCTCTATGCACTTCCTGCAGACATACACTCACAAGCCTACATGTGCACACCTGTCTGGGAATCTGAGGTAAACACAGTCCATGACAGGGTGTGCTGATCCTATGCTCAGAGGAACACAGATTTCTAGTGTATGGGAATGCACTAGAAAACAATAGTCCTTATTACAGTTCAGAATGTGACCAAGCATCAGACTCCCCTAAAATCCACAAGGTTTTCAGGATTTGCTGAAGTACTTTACAATTATGTTATTCCTGTGTAGCCGGGCTTATAGGTGAGTGTGATGTGTGTTTGCATGTGCATGTGATTTGCACAAAATGTTATGGAATACTGAAAAACAGAAGAACCCTGCATCAAACAGGTCCAACAGAACAGGGTTGGTATGA
>JAWWMP010000001.1:95291519-95303075 GCA_035047865.1 Dendrocincla tyrannina
CTCTTTGGGGATTTTTTTTTTTTTTTTTGCGGGGGGGCGGGGCATTTTGGGGTGGTGCTTGTTTGGTTTTGGTTTTGACTTTTTACACTGGTTTTAACAGTTGGGAAAAAAAAAAGAGCTGCAAAACTGACATTGGACATGCAGGATTTTCATTTTATGTGAAAATGTATAACGATGTAAAAGAAAATGTTTCCCAAGAATAACATAATTTTAAGCCGTATTCACTTCAAGGGAAGGAGGTGCAATGATGTAGTGAGAAAATTATTTCTGCGTAGGGTGTGCTGTGGAGACATAATGCGTAATATAGAGTGAGGTGAGAACAGAGCTGCTGCAGGTGTGCAGCTCTGCAAGGTGCTAATTAAAAAGCAGGTGAACATTAGTAAGGAGCAGAGTTGGTGCTTATGGAGGTGATGGGGAGGGAAGTTACAGCGCAAACTCCATGTCTTGTCATTCACAGTGATAAAAGGGTCCTGATTCTACTGTTTTACTCGAGTTAGCCACAGCTGAACAAATCGAGGCCAAAGTACATCTTCAGTTACAGATCTTAGAAACCAGTAATCCCTACTGTATTATAAAATCCTGGCAAAGAACAGGGAAAAACTTCCCTTGTTAAGTCATACGTGTTAGATTTTAAAATCTGTTGTGGGAAAGGAACCACTAACAAAGAGATTGCTTTTCCAAGATTTGTGCAATAGGCTGTTTAAACTGTCATTTGAATGCCAGCTGCCAAAGAAATCCAACCTGCTATTTCAAGGGGAAAAAACCCCACATTAACTTAAACTGCTTTCTCTGATACTTCAAGTCTAAAATAAATGTTTCCACCAAGACAGTAAATCAAGGTCCAAGCATTTTCATGATCCACTAATGAAACAGAAATTGTAATTGATCAATCAAATATTTAATTTTGATTGTCTGAAAATCCTGAATTCCAATTTTTTAAGCTATTAAGAATTTTTGTGGAAATAAAATTGACATTTGAAAATCATGATCAGAATCAGAAAGGTGAACTTTTTTTGAAGGCATGAATTGTGAACTATAAAGCTCAAAATCAGTTCAAAAGCTGTGGGAACATAACATTCTGTCTTCCTTTGAAACTTCTTGTTTGCCAGCATCTGTTACGCTTTTTCAGAGATCATTTTTTAAAACAATGCTATCACTGTGCTTTGATGAGTAGACAGAGTGTATTTCCTTTGGGGTGTATTCTTTACTTATAGTATTTTCACACTCAACCTGTATAACAGGAGTGGTGAAGACTATCAAACAAAGGTAAATGAAATAAATTATTTAGTCCTTTTTTTTTAAAATAAAATTCTATGGAGTAATATAACCTATTATATTTTGGAAAAAAAAAGTATATGTTGCTGTCAACAGAATTTGATTTATTCAAAAACCTGTGTAGCTTGCTTATATTTGAATGTTTCAGATAATTACTTTATGTAAACTGTTTGTTAATTTCCCAAATTTCAGTGCTTAGTTTGGATTAACTACCTACAGAAGCTGTTCAAATATGGACTATAATGATTTCAGCACCGAAACTTGATTAATATTACTTTTTCAGATGAAAGTCTTTTTATTCTTGCAACAAGTCATTTAAATAGTAAAAGTCACCCTGTTTTCTAAGCAAGTAAGTGAGACCTGCAAGATTTCAGTTCTGATACACAGAAATTGATTTAAGGATAAGTAAGAAGTGGAAAATTTTTTCAAGAGAAATCAAGGAATTTCTTTAATGAACTATGTATTAAAGCTGGTTAAGCAGATAACAATATCAAGGAAACAGCTGTAAGTAATGCTATAGATATAGATTTTTTTTTTAAGTTGAGAAGTCTGAGATATCATACATCCCTGGTAATTTTCATAAAGTTATTTTTAGTTCTGTCATTTAGGCAGCTGACTGAGATTAAACAAGATTTTAATGGCAGATAATGAAATACTTTTCAGAATCTTGGTATATGTGATTCATACAAAGTCACCGAGGAGGTACCTGGAAAAGCAAGGAATCGAGCAGCAGGCTCCTGAGGACAGGTTAATGCTCACTCCATTGAGCAGCCTTTTCTCCTTCAGGTAAAGTAACAGAACTGGTCATGTTTCTAATTAGAAGGACATTAAATCTTTGTCTTGCATAACTGTACCTTTCACCTTCAAGGTCTTTTGTATAAAAACTTGAAATAAAACCCTTTGAAAATTTTGTCTATTAAATCTATACATAGTTAGAGTCTGATTCAGATACGTGTTGCAAGTGTTCTCAGAAGATCCTGGCTGAGGTAAACTCGTATTTAAGGGACAATTATTTTCCAGTTGATTTCCAGTTGTACTAAATAATAGCATTAACATCATGCTAACATGGGTTTTTGCACCGCAGGACCTCACAGAGTTCATGCTAATTAGTTAGTTTAATGATAACTCTGAGAAAACCAAGGCAGAGTTTGGTGCTCAGTGTTAAAATCAGCAGAACCACATAGTAAGCGGGAACATGAATATGGCCCAGAGAGCAGAAAATTCTACTTGAACAACTATTGCAATCAATGCATAGACCACTGTGAAATCCCAAGTCTTTCTACTAACTCCCAGGGAGATGAGGTTGGGATCATGCAAAACAGACTTTTCTTTCCAGTATTGGCTGAATGATAACAGTGATAGTTAGGGGGTTTTTAGCTATATAAAAGACTTTTCCTCATAGCTATTAGCATGATCACATGTAAAAGCAAGGCAGAGCTGCCCTTAACTCAGAGAATATCCCTGAAGTCAGTGTCAGTTTTGTGTTCCACAAGTTAGGGGCTTGATTCAGAACTCTACTAAGCCACTGAAAAGAGCATTAAATATGAGATCTTGAATCAAGACCTGTTTTCTAAAATCAAGAACATTATCTCTTTTGAGAACAGATATTTTCTTCTTACTGTATAGATTTAAAGCAGATCGATTTTGGTATAAATTCATGTGTATCCATAAAGGCTATGGAAACTGGTCATTAATACATGGCATCTCATCGTGCACTGATTTAAAGGGAATCAAAATGCAAATTGAAAAAAAATTGCAAAGGTAGAACACACAAACCACCAGAACTAGTTCGCCTTGTGCTCTTGAACTTTCAGTATTTTTAAGATACAATGATTTTGTGAAGAAAAATCAAGGCAGTCCCACTGATATGTAAGTGTTTTCTACAAAACATGTGATAAATGAAACAACTATACAAATACTGTGGTTTTGCTGCTAGGGCAAATTTCCTGTGCTGAAAGTCATTGGAGATGTCTACTCTGTGGAGCCACAGTTCTTATTTTTCTGATAACACAGTAGGGATTAATAAATTGTATTCCACTGCCATTATTTAAACCTCTGATAGCTACCATTTATTTGTACACCTTGTGAACCTTAGAAAAAGTGACACGTCTTTAATTCCTATCCATGCAACCAGTATCATGTGTCATTTTATAATCTGTGAAGGCTAAGCGTTCTCTTGGATTTGACTCTGATTTCAGCTTCTCAGGAGTGTGTGTTTGCACGTGCCTTTAAGAAGGTCAGAATGCAAGACTGTAGGGTGTTTAGTTTTTAATGGTTTAGCAATTGAAGAGAAACAAAGAACGGTGGTGCAGAGACCCATCCAGGTGCTCAAGCAGCTGAATGTGAATTGTATATATTGTAAAATATGGATGAATTTACATACTTAAAGGAGGGTCAATATTGTGTAGCATTCCTCCTAGCTGGGATCGGAATACATACCTCTGATCCAAATTACTGTTCAATTCTTAAAAGTAATGTACCATGCAGTAGTAGAGCCTTTGGTTAGTGTGGTAATAAAAGAAGCTTAATTGGAAGTTCTTTGGAGAACTTGATTGTACTGGACATTATTAGCCTGGGGTAGGTCATTCTCACCTCTATTAGTTTTCTGAGTGATAGAATACATTCACATTCTACAGTCCCTCTAAGTAGTGGATATGTTTTTTTTCTTGCCCTCTGTTATTTTCCTCAATAGCCCTCCACTTTTTTATTTTTTTTTGGCTCCAGTAAAACAGGCTGATGTAACAATTTGGTATGTATTGCTTAAAACTACTTCCATTGTCTCTAGATAGGTTGGCTGCCAGTTCAAATGGATTTGTTGAAACAGCGTGCTTTTACCAGGCTACACTTGCTTCTTCTCTTAGCAACAAGAGGTTCTGACGTTAGCAAGCTTATTTTGGAAAGCTCTGCTCTGTTCAGTGTGGGATCAGAGGACCTCAAGGGCTTGAAGTCAAACTTTGTATCTTGTAAATTAATTGATAAGCCACAGAATCCTTCTAGAGACAAAGCAAAGATTTTTGCTTTAAAATACAAATATACTGTAAATATGGCAAATAAATGCTTAAGGTAACAATGAAGATCCAGCAATGGCTCGAATATCCAGTTTTACACTGGCACATTAAAATCAAAATTGTATTAAATAGGCTAATGACATTGAGAAGCCTGTAGGTGATATAAAGCAGTGTATGTTATAAAAATGAGTAGGTGATTGTGGTAAAAATATAATAGAAAAGTTGCAGAAAAATAATTGATTTTTAAAAATAAGGGAAAAGAAAAAAGTGGAAAACTTTATCTTGCCAATTTCCTGACCTCCTTTTCCCTCTGAGAATTAAGTGAGTAAGCTTTTATTTGTAAAAAATGTTTACAGGAGGGACAAAGCTGGAAATGCAGATAAATATTCCTGAGAATTCTCAGCCTGGGAAAGCTCGCAAGGGTTTTCAAAGCTTGTTCTGTGGGTCTCAGGGAAGGGAAAAGAGAATGTACCTATAAAAGGATAGAGGAGACAAAAAATCTTAATAAGGGACAGTAATAGTACCCACTTCAGTGGATTTGAATGTGAATATTCACACACCTAAATTCAAGCACTTGTCTCAATTGCTTTGCTGAGCTAGAGACTGAGGACCGCCTCGAGTAGCTGAGAACTGGCAGACAGTACATGAAGAAAAACACTCATATTGCATGTCTGAAGCTGTGCTTTGGCTGCATCTCTAGATTTCATAGATATTATTTCTGACTCAGTCTTAATAATGACTCTGACCATCAGTATGGGTATCCCTTGGGCCTGGCTTTGATCACTCTTAGAAGAACAGTGCACTTCAGTTCCCATTGACTTCAGCAGGGCTTGAGAGCACTGAGCATTTTACAAGTTTTGCACAGTACCATGAAGGACCAAACCTGTATAGTGCTTCTGCAAGAGTTGGTTCCATAGAATTGGAAAGAAGTTGTCATTCTTTGGAAAGAGGAGATTGACATAATCAAATGTTGCCTCTGATGTGCCATCAGATGTGTTTCCCTTTTATCTCCAGTGTGAATATGCTAGCACCAGCATTAAAGGGAGAGCAGAGTTTATAATCCTTTAAGGACTCTATACTCACAGGACAAATATTACTGTGGAGGAGACGGTGATTGTCTGCAAACAAGGCAAATTATTCAAGGGAAAAATCCCTCTGAGCTAACTTTTTAAAAGTAATCCTTCTAAGATTTATTGTTACTTCTCTTTTACTCAGTTTCTTTTTTTAAAACATGGGAGACCGTAGTTAAAAGAAAGTTATTTTAGAATAAAATACACAGGTATTTCCAGGGATTTTAATGTGTGAGCTACTGCACGAAACCACAGCTCCAGCTGCTGGCAGATTTTCCTGGATTTTCACAGCCACAAGAGTAGGAGAAAACATGAAGATGAAAGAGCCCTAAGAAAATCACCCTTTTACACACAGAAAAGAAAAGCCATAAATAACAGTAATAAGTGTTCCTATTTTTCCTATACTCCCATGTGTTTAGAGACCATCCAGTTCCCTTTCCAAAGCCAGTCTTGCGTTGGATCAACAGGATGCATTACTAGCACAGCACAAATCACAGGCTAGGTGGATACACTGAGTCACAATGCTGATGTGCACAAGGTATTTGTATGACTTACCTAGATATCATTACAGTCTCCTTATTTGTCTTTGTGCCTGACTGCCAAGATGAATGAGTGGATGGCAGGTTTCAAACTAAAAGATAAAACAAAACTTCCAATTTAGATAGAACTCATTGCTTTTATTGTCTCTTGACAAAATAAAAATGCAAAAAAATTCTTGCATATTGGAAGACTGGACTAATGTCACCTGTACAAATGATAAACCAAACCCACAATTAAATCACAGAAGTTATTAAAGATAAGAGCAATGACAAGGAATAAAATGCCTTCCTTGAGGAATAAATTAGCATATAATATTGTGATAACTTGAAATTCTCTTATTTTTAGGCCAGGTTCTGGAGTATACTACTCTGTACGCAGTGACTACCAAGTGGATCTGACATTATGAAAGATATGGATTTTTCTTTTAGGAGTCTGCAGGCATTTACAGTATAATTATTTCATGAAAGTACTCTAAACATTAGCAAAGTAGTAGGAGAAATTTTAGAGGCAGCTCAATATGTATATGACCAACAGGGATCAACATGCAAGTGCAATGTCAAGGGTCATGTTTGGGAAACTGAGTGAGTTTCTCTTCAAACTGACCATATATCAGTCTCAGATGTTATAAAAAAGCCCATGAAACCTTCTGATAAAACAGTGTTTCTGGAACTAATGCTCATTCACAAAAAAAACCCGAAAAAACAAAAACAAAACAAAGAAAAAAACCCCTAACACAATAACCTCCCCCCCAAAAAACCTCAAAAAAACAAAAAATCCCAAACACCCCCCCAAAATAACAACCAAATACACAACTCACAAAACAAAACCCAACTCCCCAAATACTTCAGGCTGAGGTTTCACAGCAGCTATCTGTTGTGAGTGCTCATTGATCCAGAAAAGAAACTGCAGTTGTTTCCTTCTCAGATTGCCTTTTAGCTAGCAGCAGATGGGTCTTGAGCTCTGCAGAAGCACGGCCTGTGGCGGCCTAGGTGTTGTAGCACTCTGTTGTGAAGCTGCAGGGCTCACACCCTGCTGATGACACGCATGAAAATCAGGATAATGAGATCTAATGAAATTTCCTTTTTTCTGATTTAGTGGGGGGTTAATCCTAGAATTTTCAAATATTAGCTAGATTAAAATACACAATTAAGGGTCATACGTTAAGCTTGAAAGATTAGGAAATATCAGAATTACAGCTGCTTGAGTAACGTTCTTTTGACCCTATCAGGCACTGGTGGTATGACTTAGTCTTTAATTACATGATCACATACTATTTTTCAACAGTAACCCTACCTCATTTAGTTAATAGGTCATCCCTGTTACAAGAATGGTTCCAGCTTGTACAGTTAAGGATGCTGATAGCTTACACATGGAACAGTGGTTCCTCATACCTTAATTCTCTATATGTAAAATTGGTATAATGATAGTATGCTGTCTCACTGGCGTGTTGTGAAAATAACTTAATTGGTGTTTGTGTAGTCACTTGGTGACTACAGCAGGCTACAGGAAAGCCCAGGAGGAAAATAATAATTTTGTACCCAAGGAAAACCTTGAGTCACGTGCATTATACAGGGTGTGGAACACATTTTGGACAATGAATAACAAACAAGATGTGGAAAGACAATAAATCAGCAATGGCATCAGGTATCACATGTTGGCTGCACCTGATTTTGGCAGGTAAGTGCATCCTGGCTCATCTACTTGGAAGGCAGAGGAGAGGAAGGAGCAGGAGCACAAGAAGTAACACAGTTCAGACAGCACACTGAAAAAGACAGACATTTATTGGAGGGAGAAAAAAGAGTATATGGCCAGGGAAGTAAAAACTGCAATGTAGTCCAAGATTTGCACAAGATATATTACTTTGCCGTTCTCTAGCTTTTAAGTGCTAGAGCTTATAACCTAACCACACTCCTCTGAATGTATATATCTATCATTTTATGTATATACTTACAGTATATACATATATATATATAGATTCCATCTACTCAAAGAAACATGCTAACTGCTCTAGATTCTGCTTTGCCAATCCTTTAATAAACGACCATGAAATACAAACCTCTTTCCACAGAAACCACTGATAACCACAAGCATTCAAGATCTATATTGTAACCCATCCCTGCTAACGGAGACCTAGCTGGTCTTGCAGCAGTCCTTGCAGTTTCTCAGCTAAGTCTCTAGGCAATCATACTGACGAGACAGCTGATGAAAGAAAGCCTCGACAAAAGATGAAAATCTCTACAAAAGATTAGGCTGTCAAACTGAGACAACTTCATGATCATAATTGGCAGGAGGGTTACAGAAGAGTCTAATGTTTAGGAAGTGCAGGACTGTAGAAGACAAAACAAATCCCTAAATGTTCACTTGGTTTTTCAGAAAGACAGAGAAAAAGCCAAGTGCCATATCAAAAATAATAGCCCAAAATTCACAAAATAAAATATGACAAGGCAAGCAGTTTAATTTAATTTTGCACCACTTTTAGGTATCAGTTGGAGACAAAATCTAGTCCAACAGTCCAAATGTAGTTCCACAGAACAAATTATGCTTCTCAGTCTAGAAATGTAAAGTAAATGAATTACAGCTGTAAATTCTCTGTTGTAAAGGAACTGGCCAAACCTCATTGATATTTTGGTCAAGAAAGCATTCTTCTGCAGCTGTTACATGATTTGATAGTAGCTAGAAATTAAAACAAACAAAAAAAAGCACTGCAAATAGCAACAACTTTGTAAAAAAGACAGTCATTGGCCCATTAACAAGCTGAAAGAGAGAGAGAAAAGACTCAATATGTTTAAAAGCATTATAAATTTCATCTTCATTCTGTGTTTTTATGTAACACGTATTTAACTACATTAAATCCTGTGGACTTCTTCATTGTGAGAAACACTTAAAGTGAGTATCTAAAAGGTAAGAGTTTTATTTCATCCCTTCATTATATTTCTTTCTAAGTCTATAAGGGAATTCTATACTTTCCATCACATTTTTGCATTTGTCTTACAAGAATTACAGTAAAGTGACTACTTAGAAATGAAAGTATAAGATCAACTATTAAAGGTGATTTTATAATTATTTGTAGCAACTATGTTATGCAATGAACATCATTTATGGTGCTGTGAGTGGCTGAAGGAGATCCAGGTGACAATATTTTCTCGTAATCCGTACCCGAGCCTACATCAACTTCATCATACTCCTTTGTTGTCAAAGAAGTAAATTCCATATTTCACAAGTGTATTTGTCATGTACAAGTACAGATCCTAGGATTGGGTGTTTTTAGAGAAAAAAAAACATCATAACTAAACAAAAATTGAGTATTTTTCCTCCCTCTGTTTTGTAGCAAAGAGGTAAAAGTCATTGTGATACTGATACAGGTTTGCCTCTGTGTCTACCAAGCATTTGAACGCAGCAAACAAGTTAGGGCTTTTCTTGTGCTCACTGTGTCTCTGGCCCTTCTCCCGCTTTCCAGCAAGGGGAACACCAAAGTTGAGGAGGAATTCTCTGCTGTGAGAACTGTGTCATCTGAGGTGTGAGTTGGGGTGAGGATAACTGCGGGAGAGAGTCAAGCTGGATGAAAACCATGTAAAAATCTGCGGAGCCAGGCATGGCAAAGGGAGAGTCAATACCAGCAAAGAGTGCTTCTTCAGGGGCAGCTCTCCCAACAGGAGTCATAGACTCAGATCCTTGTAGCAATACAGTGGCCAACATCAGTTTCCCACCACAAGCAAAGCCAGCTAAGGAGACACCCCTGTTTTGTGTCTCTGCCAGTTGTCTGTCCACCTCTGCCTCTGATGGTGCTGCACTCTGAGCCTGCCTTGAGTTACATGGAGAATGGTGAAACTTTTTAGTTTTTGGTTTTTTTTCTCTCTACTTAAAGCAATAGATTTTAAGCAAAGTAATTTTATTTTTGTTTCACAACATCTTACATCTGAGTTCTCCTTCTAATTTCTAAACCTCTATCAATAAAAAGACAGAAGGCAGCAAAAAATAACAAGAATAACCTAAGGTCTAATAAAATCATTTACATCCTAAATCATTCACTCTCTCCAGCCTTTACAACCCACCAAGCTGCTTCACGTCTTTTTCACTTACCTTGTAACAGCAACCATCACTCTCCTTTACCCTTTCCATGCTCTTGTGGGCTGCAAGTCACCATATTTGCCTCTCTGCTGTTGGAAACAAACCATTAAACCTTACTTTGGTAAACCCGTTAAAATGTAGACCTAGACTTCACTGAACACAAATTACTTGTGGCATTGATTCTGAAAAAGGATGGAGAAAGACATATTCTAACTTCTGGTTTCTATTCCATAATGGTTTCCCTTTCCCCTTCTCCTTTGTTCCTTTTTCCTTTCCCATTTTCTTCTTTCCTTTTACCATTTTTCCTGTTCCTTTTCCCCTTGTCCCTTTCCCCTTCTTTTTGCTTTTGAATTCTTTTTTATACTCTCATACAGGCATTCTCATCTGAGAGCTTTCATAAGGTCAGCTTTGTCTTTTGTACTCCCAGAAGAATCACTAGAAACTTGATTGGGCCAACATGTATGAATGTAAAGACTTAACAGTAATTTGAATGAAACGCTCTCACAAGCTCACCTGAAGCAGGGAGGTTGAATTGGCTTTCAACATGTTTTTATGGCTGGTTATGAAGCAGCCTTAGCTTGTTAGTTCTGCTGGGTATATCAAATGTGTTTCTGTATCTTTCCTGACAATTTGTAAGTGTTTCTAGTTCTCAACAGTAAAAAGCTTAATAGAAGGGAACATTTGTAATATGATACAGTGCTCCTCTACTGATGATACCATTTTCCTCTCTGTTGCCAAAAGGATTGTTTTGAAAGTGAATTTTTGCAGTGAATAGAAATGACATTCTCCAAAGGCATCAGATGAAAAAAACCCTTTATATTATTTTATTATATATTTTTAATATAATGCAAAAAATATTAATAAAACAAAATGAAACCACATTTAGCAGGGCTTTGGCAGATTTATACAAGATTTTTCACTTTTTTTCTTTTTTGTTTTAATAAAAAATATGTTTATTGCCTCAGAAAATATTTCAACAAAATATCCTAGTGCAGATTGTCCAAAAGAAAAACATTTAAATGAAAAGTATAGAAATATTTTGCATGCATGCTCATAAAATTCCCGTATTTCTATTTCTGGCTGAGGAAAATGAATAAAAAAAATCATAGACCTTGTTTTTTTAAAAATAAATTTTCTCATTCAACAATTGATTGATGTTATTCAGCCAGTTCTACCAAAAAATTAATGAGAATACTGGGACAGAATGTTGATATGGTGCTAAGAAACATTTTTGAAATGCATATCTCCTCCTACAACTATACGTGAAATAAACAACACAAAGCTAACAGAACAGTTTTGGTTCAAAGAGCAAACCTAAATAAAAATAAATATTTTCAGTTAGACCAGCTTTTACTTTGTCATGAAATCCTTTACAATAATTTTTTAAAAGAACTGAAATAACAAAAATAACACCCAGAAACTACAAATGAAATGTTTCAGCTTCTCACAATTCCCCCGGCCTCTTTCTTTCTTTTCTTTCTTTTCTTTCTTTCTTTCTTTCTCTCTTTCTTTCTTCCTTCTCTTTCTTTCTTTCTTTCTTTTTCTTTCTTTCTTTCTTTCTTTCTTTCTTTCTTTCTTTCTTTCTTTCTTTCTTT
>JAWWMP010000001.1:95303175-95346721 GCA_035047865.1 Dendrocincla tyrannina
CTTCCTTTTTTCCTTCCTTCCTTCCTTCCTTCCTTCCTTCCTCCCTCCCTCCCTTCCTCCCTTCCTCCCTTTCTCTCTCTCTCTCTTTCTCTCTCTCTCTCTCTCTCTTTCTCTCTCTCTTTCCTTCTTTCTTTCTCTTTCTTTCTTTCTCTCTATCTCTCTTTCTTTTCTCTCTTTCTCTCTCTCTTTCTCTCTTCCTCTCTCTCTTCCTCTCTTTCCTCTCTTTTCTCTCTTTCTCTCTCTCTCTTTTTCTCTCCTTCCTTCCTTCCTCCCTCCTTCCATCCCTCCCTCATATATTAAATGTAATATTTGCAACAAACCTATCGAGTTGCAAACAACATTCATGTGCACAGTTGACTCTTAAATCCCTCTCCTAGCAACCTCTACTCAGGTAAGCATTGGGGGAACCGTGTGCTGCACAGAAAGCCTATATGATGTAACCTGAGTCCTGTCCTGCTGGAGCCATATTCGATTTACAGAAATTTAAGAATTTCTCTTCATCTTGGCAGAGATAAGGTAAATCCAGTCATGTGACCAGTGAGGATTCAGGCTGTTGTCCCCCAGCACTTATGGAAGGTCAGTAAGTGAAGCAGCAAGTCACTAGCTCCAACTGTGTTGACAATACATGCTGAAAGAGCATCTGTTTTGATATGTAAGTTTTGAGTTGTTCAATGGGCCACGCAGCTGACATGAGAATGAGAAAGAAAAGGATCCAGTAAAAGACCTGGTGTCAGGTTAAAATCATCATAATATGTGTTCCTGGGGAATATTCAGCTGCTGACTGTGGAAAGTTTTTTTTTCTGTCTTTTTTTTTGTTTTGTTTTGTTTTTGTGTTTGTTTGTTTTTTCTTCTCTACAGTGGTTTCTCATTTTGAGGAACTTGTCACACAGAAATGGGGAAATGGCATTTTACTAGCTGTTCAGTACAATAGCAAAGAATCTGGTCCTGTGTAGCTACAGTAGAGTCTGCTGAGCAAGAGGACACAGTCTGTAAAGATAATGGAAAGCAAAGATGAACCCTATGATCCCATTAGGTCCTTTTCATTCCTTGCACCAGGGTACTTACCAGGGTACATACCCTTTTAGTAGAGATCCAAGACTCAACTTCTATTTCTCTCTTCCAGTTGGCATGGACACACTTCCTTGGAATAATTTAAGCTACTGACTATCAATTGTATCATCTAGCTGAATATTTCATTTATAGCTCCACCCAAGTTACACAATTTGAACATAACCTTTTGTTTTGTAAGGAGAACTCCCACCAATGATATTGCCTGGAGTTTCACAACAAGAACTTTACATTTGCATAGTTTTTTTCCATAATTGATTCTGCATAATCAGGAACCCTAGTCTTGTCATATCAAATACTGCAATGGTTTTGTCCCATCAAACTCTGCTACAGGCTAAATAAATCAATATACTGTTTTTCTTAACAATGTTGAAGAGCATGGGAATTTTGGCTTGCCTTTCTTGTCTTGAAATCAATGTAACATGAAGAGGTATAACCTGTTCCTTAAAATCATATTTATTTCTTTCATAGACTAATTGCAAGTTTGCCCTGCATCAACAGGGAATTTGTAAAGTAAAAACTTACTATTTTCTTCCTTTTGGAGAACCCTTGTTACTGTCCCCAGATGCAAATGAGTTTCTCAAGGGAGTTAATTATCAAAGTAATCTGTAATATATTAGCCCTTGATTTACTTCTGCTGCACAAGTACAGAGAAGTATCCACTGATGTGAATGTATGGTTTTATTGTTTGTTAAGCCAAGAGTTTGATGCAATTCTAAAGTATAGATGATGTCTTTGTTTTGGTAACAAAGTACAATGGTGCTTTGTCTGCAAATACAGAAGTAGGAAAAGTAAGGGAGGAGTTTTGGGTGGCTGGTGTGGTGGTGGTGTGTGCTGAAAGGAACAACACCACGAAGGGTTGAGAGTGGGAAATTCTCTGAACTACATGGTTTTATATAAAATTTGAGTAATTTTAATTTCATTAAAAAATTAATGAAGACTGTCTGAAAGTCACCAATCTTTTTATGTTCATGCTTTTTTAGACATAGGTACTGCTTTTGTACTGCCATGTAAGTGAAAGAGGCTATAGGAGCTGGCTGTAAAGCTATAGCTGTCAATTAAATGTTTTGTCCTTAAAAGTTATGCTTTTAAAGTATGGAGTTTCAAATAAGCAAAATAATAATACAAAAGTATAGGAAAGGGCTTGGAGGAACAGCAGAAAAGCTACTCTGCTATAGTTTTTTTCTCAGCAGTTTATGCTGGACCTTTCACAGCAAGAAAAAAAAAGAAAAGCAACTTCTCCCAACACATAAATGGACCAATCATCTCTGTATTTTTATACTATAAGTGTTTATTAAAATCTAATGATTCAGATTAAGATGCTATAGACTGTAGCATGAAAATAGGTTTGTCTCTACTGTCTGATACTCAAAATCAATGAATGTGACAAAACTATTTGTGAGTCAGAAGCTGTATAAGCGAGCAAAATAGTTGTGACACCTATCTCCTGATTACAGGAGAGGTAATTGCTGTTCTGATAACTACAGAAGGAATTAGTACTATAATATAACATTAACATATTGTGAAGCAGATCTAACACAAACAAAGGAAGTAATTTATCCTTCAACAGATAATTGATGGAACTTGTTGCCACAGGATGTTGTAGAGTCCAGAAAATTAAGTGGCTTAAAAGCAGTTAGAAAATTTTGCTGAGAATAGATCCATCAGTGACTGTTTGATAACGTAGTCCACTCACACTCAGAAATTCCTGGAACAGCTGCCTGCTGAACAATGGTATATAAAGTGAAAGAATGTCCAACTGTACTTTTGGAGGTTTAATATTTTTAATGTTGTGGCATCTGCTGTTGTTCATCGGTGGAAAGAATGATTCTGGGCTAGATGGACTTTCAGCCTGACACAGCGTGGTGGATAATTTTTGTGCTCTTGTTAAGAAGTGAGGGCATACACAGCTGCAAAGTCCCAAGTCTGACTGTTTGGCCCAAGCTTAGCATACTTACAAGTCTCTGAGTTTTGTGAAGTACTTTGTCAACTTCTTGGTGTTGAGTTTAGGAGGATTCAATGTCTTCCTACCTCTGACAGCAGCTTGAGGAGTAATTGATAGAGGATGTTTTCCATCTTTGTATCGGAGCTTCCCTATGTCTTATGAGGGAAGAGAATGATGACCTGCAATTAGAGATCTTCTTGTTAAGAACACCTGAACGCTCCCCTTCCCCCCCCAAACACTAATTTGTGTTATTACATTAGTGTTAACTGGTTACAGTAAACTCGTTAACTTTCAGTAATATTGATGCTTGTCTAGAAAACTCCAGTTTATTTTGAGCTTTAAGCTTACCATGCGTTCATGAATATTTTATTTTAGTGCCCACTGTGAATTGCTGGGATCACATCTCTAGAAATGTGGACCATAAAGGCACTCTGGCATCTCTTTTCTGTAATCTGGTTGATTTTTGCCTTCTAGCTAATATGTAAGATTTCTTGTCGCTGTTATAAAAGACGTTACCTTCATCACGACATGACGTCACTCTGTCTAAACAATCAGCTCTGTCCAGCTAAAAACCTCGTTCGTGCTGTGAAGGTCGGAACAGCAGCACCCTCTGCTGGGACCGGGATGTGGGTCTTGGTATTGAGCAAAGAAAACCTTGAGAAGGGACTCGTCCTGAAATGTGAGTGCTTTTCTTCTGTGCATTCCTCTTATCTGTCTGTAATTGAAATGGGGAAATCTATGTCGTTTTCCATCAATTAAAATAGAGATGGAGTAGTGTGTACCTAGTTGAGCTTCACAGACTTCTGGGTTACATTCCTGCTGCATACTCGAAGGTTTTTCAGCTTTTCTGTAGGAAGACTCAGAAAAAGAAGTAACAAATATTGAAGAAATAAGCAGTGTAGGACTGAATTTGAGAGTATTGCTACCTTTTTCTAAGCATCTTTTGGAAATAGTATGAAAATATTTTCTCACATTAAAAGAAAAGCAAGCAGGATAGAAATGGTGTGAATGTTTACTTGTCTGTATAATACCAAATGTTTTGGATTTGCATGGAGGGTTATAGAAATGAAGGTAGCTCTGAAGTATCTGAAGCAAAGATAGAGCTGAAGCAGCAATAAAACTTTTAAAAATCCTAAAGAAAATATTTAATCAAAAATGTGAATTAAAAAGACAGTTTAAGCCTTGCAAGTGCCACATTTTTCAGCAATTAGTGATCATTAAGAAGTGGTTTGTGAAGTTTCAGACGTTAAAATAGTACAGTGTGATGTAACCTAGGATATCAAAACCCCCGTTCTATTGCAAGCACACATTCTTGTTCCTAGGACAAGAGAAAGACATTCCCTGCTATCTCCATGGTAAGAGCCCCAAGAGGGTCTCACAGATTAGTGTCACCTCAGAATATTTTTCTACTAATGTGGTAGAGCAGTTTGTCTTGCAGGAAGAAGTGTCAACCTTGACAGCCAGGAGAGGGGGAAGAAAGAAGGAATCAAGATTAAAGACTTAATAATGAGTTCTCTCAGTTCTTGGCAGAGATGCTTCTCCTGTGGTGTCCAGAGGCCAAACCTGTGGCTGAAATGGGGAAAGAAGATAAACTGTGTGTCTGAAGAGGAAAGAAGTAAATGGAAAGAAGTGGGAAATTACTACGTGAAAAGTGATGGATCAATGGCCTAAACCAGCTTTTAAGCAGCCATTACTTGTGACAAAGTACCAGATCTTGTAAGTGATGAACTGAGGCATTGCCAAACCCCCTTGTTTTTAGGGACTGACAAAGATATTGAATCCCCACAGCTTCTAGTGGCTTTGGTAGGACTTTTGAGTCTTCAGTATCTGAAAATCAGTCAAAACCCCATGTTCTTAATTATACCCAAAATACTTTCAGAAGAGGAAATTAGTTCAGTAAAACTGAAGATTCACAAGGATGTGATACAAGTACTGTTTAAAAAATCTGACTCTGAGAAAGTATGTTCAAAGTCAGACTAGACATGTATATAATTTATTAGCACTATGAAAATACACAATAAAACTGCCACATATGCAGAATAGTGAGTCTGCCACAAACCAGAAGAGTTATACAAGTGTTAGGGGAGGAGTGTCTGAGTGCTGCAAAAAGTCTTCAGGGGTCAGACTTCGTTTGATACTAGAATGATGTCTACTATTTTGTGAAGACAAGAAAAAAAATGTATCAATAAAAGGTTAAGTAGAAACACAGGTATTGAATAAAGATCATAAAATATTACAAAAAATTACAAAAGAATTTCCACTTGACATTGTTACAGCCTATTCAGAAAAAAAAAAAACAAAAACAACTAAGAAATTATAGAAAACTCTAAATTTTTTCAGAACTTAAGTTAGAGGAGAAGAAAGAAAATTAACAGGATTATCTAAGTAATGTTTTTAGCATTTGTATTCTCTGAAGTCTCTCTTGGAGTACATTTGTGCTTTCAGTTTCTTTTCAAAAGAAATTTCAGATAATTGCACTAGTTTGATTTCTAAAAAGACACTTTGGAATGGTGGTATCATGGCTATCAGGTTGAGATCAAAATAGTCTATCTAAATGCAGTTTCTAAAAAAAAGCCTGCATTGAAAGGAAAATGTATTTCTAATACTGTGTAGCTATCTTATTCTAAATCTGTTTAAAAACTTTCTGCATGTAGCCCACAAATTGTGATACAACACCTGAGGGAGCTGTAGCTGGAATGCTTCATTTACCTTTGGAAGGACATTCCAAAGATGCGAAGGAGAGAACTTCAACCAGGGGCATATTTTTCATCCTGATTATGCATTTAATAAAAAAGCCCAAAAATGTCATAGTATTTCATAGAAGAGATGGCTGGTTATTTATCTCCACTAAGCAGCAGATCATTTATCATGAGGCATAAATTTTGTCTCTTTCTTTTTAATAAATATGAGCTTCAGAGATTCAGAATTATGCATAATTTTCAGACTCAGCTTACTGTGTCTGGTGACTTGGCAATAAAAATGTTGCCACTTCTTTCTACAGAATGTTTTATTTTTCATCAGATGAGAACAGAAGAGAGCATCCTTACACAGCTGCATAGCTCTGCAAACTGACCTCACTGCTGGGAGAGCTGTGACTCACCAGAATTTCTGTATGTCTGGGTCACCCAAGAAAGAAACACTCTGGGTGTTTCAGGCATGAACTCCAAAACCTCTTGCCATTCTTGAAGCAATTCTTCAGCTTAGATGCCACAGCACTGCTGTGGATGGGATTGACATAAGTGAATGGTAAGTATATTCTCGGAAGAATAGTTTGATTGGGCTGGTAGCATAATCCATAGGGTACATCATCTCAGAAGCTGGAAGCAGGTATCTTAATTTAAACAGATTTGTGCTGTTATACTGAGTAATCTGGGGGCCCTTGTCCATAATATAGTGTGTCTATGTAGCATCCACAGCCTTCTAGCAGTTGCAATGATAAGGCCAAATGGATCCATCTCAGGTAGTCATTGTATGTCCCATCCTGTCCCCAACATTATTGCCATTTCAAAGGTTTTGCCACTTGAGCTTATTGTATTTGTTTTTCCCCCTGTAGACTATTATCTAGTATGAAAACCTAGTATTACTGAGAAACAAGGCTTCTTCCTGAAGTAAGTATAAGGGACATGGAATTTTTGTCCTTGGATAGTCATATAAAACTGCTGGTAAGTGACAAAACAATTCAGTCACTCATATGCTGAAGTGACACAACTTTTTCTGTCTGAAAGCAGGACTGTTCATCTACAGAGGGCACAACAAAACCTTAAAGGAAACCATCATATTTTCTGTCCAAAAGATACAAAGGACCACAGAATTTAATTCTCTTAAATTTTCCTGTGTCAGGGAATTTTCCCTCCTACTTAAGGAACTTGTGATTCCTGTACCATTGTGAGGATTCCTTCTCCAAGCCTTACCAGCTTCTCAAGGTAAGCAACTACTTATAATGTCATTGCTCAGATGAGTGCCTGTGTTTCATTTATGCAGATTTAAAGGAATGAACTATGAACAGGAAAAAGAAGCTAGTTAAAGTGAGTAAGAAGAGTGTGGAGCTCATGCAGCAGTCAGCAGATGCATGGCCAGATTCTGTAAAGACTAAAATAAAAGATCATGGACACCAGTGAGTTTTATGGCCCTGGTGTTAAGAGATATAATGTTTCAACATCTATCTGTGCTGTCTGTCCATCTTGTGCCATCATGAATTCCGAGGTCAGCTGTGAAGAAAGGCGAGTTAATGTGACTTTACCAATCCATCATTGTTTATTCAATCTGCTGAGTGGGGATGGAAAACCCTACCCTTTGTAAAGAAAAGCTCTTATCTGAATTTATTGCCATTCAGACCCTATGCCAAGCTTGCTAAAGTGGCACAGACGCTTGTCCTCTTCCTTCCCCTATATCACTTTTGCTGTTTCTTGGCTAGACTCCGAAAAGAAAAAGACAGAGCAAAATATTTTTCCAAGACCTGTAACTTGAAGGGAGAAGGTAATATTAATTACCTTGAGCAGCATCATGACTTCCCTAAGGGAGTTTGCAGGGACACAACAGTGGCAGGGAGTTGTACACTCCTAGAAGGGACTTGTAGCAGGGTAGCTTGTTCAATGCAAGACAATAAAAACAGGCTGCAGTTACTATTTACAGGTTAAAAACTGCTTTGCCTTCGGGGAAATGCACCCCTACCAGAAATAAAATATAATTACTAGTTTTCTGATTGTTTCAAACATTTTTAGCCAGAGTCGTGGCCTGTTTTCACTACTCTGTCCTGAACAATGTGAATTGATGATATTGTTCAGGTCTCTTTAAACCAAAAGCTCAGTGGTTTAACAGATCATCCAGGAGTCCTCAGTTCAGACTCCTCCTGTTTGCAGGCTGTTGTTTATACATTGAAAACATCCATGGCTATTTGATCTGCAGGATTTGTTATTACACTGTGCCCCAAGAACTGCATTATGGGTGAAAGCAAAAGGCAAGTCTATGCTGAAAAAACTCAAACCATTTATTCTTTAGCAAAATTGCTCATGGAGTATCTTGATGTATGCAGAATTGGAGAGTTGATTTCTCTTTTCAGATGTTTTCTTTCTACTGCCCAGAATTCGCTCTCTGAATACCATGAACTTTTCTCCATTTCATCTTGACAACTATAGGCTTTAGTAAGGTTTGTTTGTGAAAACTAGCTACTTTTAGGAGGGCAGAAGTTGCGAGGTACGTAGGGGATGTTAGTCTGCTGCACAATCCTTTATCTATGCTGCTTTTTCTAACCAGTGCGCCCTTCACTGCTTGCGTTGTTCATGTTAGTCATGGACTTAGTTCACCCTGTTACTTACACCCATATTGAGGAGGATCTGTCTGAATAAATTCTTATTGTAGCTCATAAATATCAGTTCTGATTTCTTACCACCCCACGTATGTCCTAATAGTTCTAACTTTAGTTTTGCTTATCTGCATGTAGAAGGCATTTGTCTATTTTATCTATGAAGTTTTTGGCTTTATTTCCATTATTGCTTCTAACTCTGCAGCTACCTCATATAATATATCTCAAAAAAGCTTTGTCTTTGTGCTCTTTCATATTTATAGATCTGCTTGTTGGTAAGACCCACACTTGTCGCTTGTCATTTCTGTATAGCCTCTGAAAATTCCTTTTTTTTTTTTTTTTTTCTTCTTTCAGGTGATAGAGGAAGCTGCTTACTCTGGGATTATCTTAAGCTCTCCTCAGTCTTGCCTTTTACTGCTCTGCTGGTCTGATTTTCATGGGTGGCAGGCACTAACCCTTCATTCAGCTTAGTGATGTGCTACCACTGGCTCCAGGAAGATATAGTATAGTAGCCAAACACTACCAGTTAACACAGGATCTCATTTTACCAATCATCTTTATACAAGATGTTTATATATATATTTATACAAGTAACACTGTGCTCCTGGAAGAGAAATGAAAGAAGGTTCTTGATAAAAGAAAGAAGCCTTTATTTACAATGCAGTAACATTGTTGTGTTGTTTAAATATTTTGGTTCTTTTGCAGTGCTTGCAGTTATCCCGTTATCTGAGCAGAGTGTATTACTATTCTATATTTTCAAAATTTGTCTTTTGTTTCCATCCACCAACTAACTACCCTTCAGAAAATCTGACTAATGCACAAGCAGTGGACTCAACATTGCTACTTTACTGTCATTATACAGGTCCTCTCCTTAAATATTTTTCAGTGTTTAGCTGTTACATCGGAATTTCAGGAGGCTGGAATCTGTTAGATCTCACTACATTATTCAAATTTATTTTTTTTTTTAATTAATTGTGTTTTTGCATTTGGCTGGACTCTCTTGGCTTGATTTAGAAGAGCCTTTTTTTCTCAAAATGCAGTATTATGGGGTGGAAATTACCTAATCAGATGCATGTCTTCCATGAAGACCTGTCTGAGCAACTCATCCAAGACTCTATTTAAGAGAAATGCACTTTCAGGGTGCTCTTTTTCTCGTATCATCTCATCTAGTCATGCATTTAAAACATCTCAGATGAATTGCACCTGTACAGTGCATATTTCTCTCATGTTGACATCTGAAGTTAGGTAGAATAAAATTTGCTTATGATGTCACACCTTGAATCTATTAAAGTAACTCCTGCCTTTCATTTAAGCAAAATCTCATCTTTCAGAGACGGCTGTAGTAGCAAATACTCTCCTCTGCCCTGTGCTTCTTGTGATTAGATTAACCAGAGAACATTTATTATTTTAATGTCTTCAGAAGCACTGTCCAACACTTTATTAGATTTTGTGAGGTCTTCCACTGGTAGTGCAAAGGTGGTTGTGCATCTTGTCAGACTGTATCAGCAGTTCTGAAGATCTATGTGTTATACTTCAATGGCTGCATTCAGCACTGGCTCTTTCCAGCTGTGTGCAGTCAGACATCATGGCTAAAGGTGACCTGATGGCACTCTGCTGCTCCTGAATCATTGTCTGGCAATGCCTTTTGAATGCATAAACACAATCTGTTTCTCATGGCTGCCCTCAGAAGTGTTCTCATGTTTTGGGTTTGCATTATTGCTGTTCTTAAGCTGCTTTTACTCATTTCCAGTCCAGTACCTCTGTAAAGTTGCAGTACTTTAGAACTGATATGTTGCTTATGAGATTTTTGTCCCTTTCAAAACTCTGTCCTTGGATGTCTCTACATTCACCACCGTTACACTACAGTGTTACGTATTAAATAGTATCAGAAATAGACTTCAAGTTAAAAAATTTTTTTTTTTTTTTTTTGGCAGTGGGGGTGTGTGTATGTTAGAGTGTTTTCTATGGGTTTTTTGTGGTTCTTTTTAAGACTGCTTGGCCCTCTTATGCCCCTTCCAAGTTCTAACCATTCATAATTTCTTCTAAGTTTTATACAAGGTGCCTGTTGCAAGCAGAACTTCTGGATCTTCTGCCTGCATAGATCCAAGTCAGTTTGTGTGACTTGTACAACCGCGTCCCAAAGACTGAGCTTTTACCAGCTGTTACACTTTAATTTCATGCTTCAGAGATTTTGCCTAAACAAATTCTTTCAAAACCTTTGGTTCCTTGGTACCTTGAGTTTACGTCCAGAGAATAACCACACATTTTTCTCTGAGAGATTTCTTTTAATTTGGTGAGAAAATAGTCATTTTGGCAAAAAAAGATTTTACAGAGATAACATGCAACTTTACAAAAGCATTATAATAGATTACCAGGATTATCAAGTATTGGTATAGTAAGGAATCTTTGTTATGCCCAGCAAACTCCATACCACTTAAAGTAAGCTACCCAGAACTTACAGAAAATAAGTGTTTAAGTTACCCACAAGAGGAAGAAAAGAATCAAGAAAGAGAGCTTAAGAGAAGAAAGACTAAAGAGAGTAAGAGAGAAGAGAAAAACATAGGCCACTCCCCCCAGGCGGGACCTTCGGTTCTCTGACCACTCACTGTCCCCTTGGCCATACTGGGGGGTGTCACAGACAACCAGAGGCTCCAGGGCATGTGGTGTGAGCGGGTTAACAGGTGGACTTTATTGACTGACAGGTGCCCCATGCAGCCTTCATGCCATGTGGCCAAACCTTGGTGTCTGTCCTGGCTGACCATGTGGACACTGTGCTGGAAGGCAGCTCCGCTCCCCTGACACACACACGCACACAGATGCACCCCCACTAACTGGTTCTGACCCAACAGTAACTGATGGGGTGTGTAACAGGGACAGGATACCTTTATCTTTCAGCAAAGAAAATGAAGTTTCTTATGTCAATGTACTAGTGCAGCCTTTCATTGGAGCTACTGCATTCACATCTCTCAGAAAGGCTGCCTGCTCTGTTGTAGCTGGAGGATCATACAGTAATCTCTATCAAATTATATTTTAATGAAAAGTAATGCTTAGCTTTTTCTAACCCTCTTCTGTAGAAAAGGTACAGGTACATTTCAGAGAAGGTAAATATTGTGTCTCTTTTATGAAAAGAGAAAAATAAGAGACAGAAAAGTGAGGGAAATTGTCTAAGACCAGTCTAGGAGGGATGATTTGCAGAACTGGAAACTGAATTCAGAGGCTTGGTCCGATGGTTTGTCTATTAGACCTCAGCACCTTCACATTATTTCATTAAAATTTATAAGGTCTTAGTGGTCAGTCATGGCACAAACAAATATCACAGCATTAAATATTCTGTTTTATACAATCACCAAAGTAATTATGAACAACTCATAGAAGGGGAGGTAAGTTGTTTCAAGCTTGTTTGTCTTACCGTAAAAGTATACATGTAAAAGTATCCTGCATTTACCAGGAGTAATTACTCTGTTGAAAGTCATGGTGTCTCTCTTTCATTTGTATTTACTACTTTTTTTAGAGAATATGTTTGTATGAGTAGCTGTTTAATGTCAACACTGATAGACAGATTATTGCCTGTCAGTTTTTCTTTATGTTGCACGGACTGCATTATGTTTTGCCCAGTTATCCTAACCTTACAGCTGGTAAGAGACTGTACATTAGGTGCATTATTACAAGCACTCAGCTTTCCATTCTAAGCCTTTAGAAGAGTAGATATTGACCTTGTCTTTGTTCTCAAACAAGCCCAGCAAGATGAGTTATGTGCCTATTGTTCTCTCCTGTCACATAGGGAATAAAGTTATCTAGTAGCCAACCGAGTGATTTTCTCTGTGGCTGCCCAGGGCACATATTTTCTCAAGCAAGCTTTAAACATATTGAGTGGAGCAGATTTTGGTAATGATTCATGTTGTCCATTCCCACGATACAGGAAAAAAAAGGCTAACTAGGAAGCCTGACTCAGCAGGCACAAAGACAGTATTACTTGTGGTAAAGAGGAGGAAGGGTAATGCTACAGAATACGGTATGGGATACAGAATAATAATGAAATAAATAATATGGATCAAATATTGACCACTGAATGAGCTACCTACACCAAATGGTGGGATGAGCTGCTTAGATAGGTAAGTCCTAGGCAGTGGTGCATGTAATATATATTAATTAAGGTATGGGAACTTTAGAATGACTACTAAAACTCTTGCTTCAGGTTTAGGAAAATCTCAGATGGAAAAGATGAGGAACAGATCAATTTTATACAGCAAGTTTATTTCTATAACTATGCAGATACCTAAATGGAGGGATGGAATATTAGTTAGATTGCAATATGTTCCCATGACTGCTAATGAAGTAAATTTGAATACTGTGCTACTGTGCTTTGTCTCCACCAGAGACTGTCACAGGGGTAAATGAATTTTACTGTGTGATGCTACTTTTAAGGAGTCTTGAGCATGAAATATTCTCTAAAGAAATGTTTGGATAAATTGAGTATGTGTAAAGACATCTTCATTAATGGCAGGGCAGAGTGTGTTTATTGATGATGAAAGAAAAGGTAGAGACTGTTGCAGGGTTCAGTGTTGCAGGAGATTTCTGTGTTGGCAGGGGAACTGCTTGCATTACTGTTACATCTAAAGTGAAATACCTCTAAAGTTTGAAACAGCTTAGCAGAAGGCAAGGTGAGGGCAGTTCAAAGCACTGAGCACATGGGAGAGACACAAGCATTTGTTTCACATAAAGCACCTGCTTATACACCCAGAGGGCAGATGGAGGGTGTTACAACTCTTCTTTTCTTTCACCATGGAAAGCTTCCAGAAGCAGCAGCAGTTTGGTGACTCAGTGTGTCCAAAGGTTCATCTTTTATGTTTGTACTTCTTTTGCGCGATGTGCTGATGGTCTTAATGAAGGAATTAAAGACAATGAGACATCCCTGCATGGCTCACTGGAAGTCTGGATCAAAACGTCTTTCCCATGCTTCTTGCTTTCCCATGATTCTTAATGTAGCCTGGATTATTGTCTATCAGGGGAGCTTATGTTCTGAATGATCCTTCATGGCATGGCAGAAAATGCTGCAGTGAAACAGTGGATCAGAGATTAATATTTAAAAAAAAATGTTATTATTATTTTTAGCAGAAAGAAACAAATTATTGGAGATGTCTGAGAGGGGGCTAACCATGACTGGATGAGATGGAAGTGCTCAGGAGTGTGCTGATTTAATGAATTGCATGATGAGGAAGCCAGTTAAGAGTCAGACTTCACTGACTACAAAGTCTTTACAATTTATTGCTTGCTGTACACTGTCCATTGCCTCCACAATGATGTTATTGCTTCTGTAAGGAATGTGCAGCCATTTATGATCTGCTCTTCTGCTCCATCCAATTTTTCTTTCTTAAGGGAATACAGTGATAATTTGAGGGAATTAGATTTACTGATTATTTTACCGCTACTGATGATTTTACTGTCAAGAGTGAATGGTATTCCTTTTTTCTCCGAGTTACAGCTCTTAGTTAAACTTAAAGCTGACAATTATCATCACTTTCTGCCAACTACCACAGGCTGTTACAATAAAGAAATAAATGAAACTCCCAGTCAGAAAAGTGACCTTATTATATAAGCCATGGGAACTTAATAATACTTTTTACCTTGAATGATCAAATAATAAAATAATTATTATGGTAAAATAATGAAGTAAGAGAAGTTAATTTCATGATACTCAATCCAAGCTCCTCAGAGTGTATCTGCAGTGGAGTGCAGGTGAAAGAAAGATACTTTCTACCTCTGAAAAGATATAGAGGCAGAGACTCTTCAAGGAATAGGAGAGTAGGAATGAAAAGGAGTCAAACAGAGTAGGGAAGAGAAGAAGAATTCTCCAGACAGAGTGTATACGGAAAGATCTGTAATTTCTAATCAAAGGATCTGTAGGAGAATTAATTCCCATGTTATGCTGACTCAATGTTAGTGCTAAAAAAAAGGAAAAAATGAACATGGTGCTGTGACTGTTCTTGATGGCTATGATTTTTAAGGTGAACTTTCTTAGAAAATAGTTTAATCTGGTAAAGAAAAATTAATTTAGAAAATTTGAACATATTTGCAACATTATAGTTCTGAAAAACTGGGCACAAGCGGAATTTTACATTCTTTTAACATGTTTGAGCTGGTTTTGTTATTTCATTTGCTAATAATTCTGCCTTAGGATTTTCTTTTTTTTCCTTTCCTTTTTTTTTTGTTACCTTGCAAACTTTTTATAAAGAAGGATTTGTTCTTGCTTTTTAGTTTAAACAAGTTCATAATTGCAAGGGGACGTGCTGGGGATTAGTTTGTGAAGTAATTAGTCAAATGGTCAGAATTTAAGAATGTTGCATTGCAGTCTTTCCTGAAAACAGGTACAGAATACAGATTTTCATTTGGAAGACCTGCAGATGTAACCCTGTCCACCAGAGGTCATCAAATACTAAGAAATTTCTTATAAGGGGAACATTTTCTTCAAACTGCAGTAGCCCTCCGAATCTTTTAGTTTCTTTTTTCCCCCTCTGTTTCTGCAAGTTTATTGTTACAAACACCAAACAGTGCCTGATAATATCTCAAGGCTAGAATTAAGCTGGGAAAAGCTGCTCCTTTCCTTGACTATATCCTATGATCAAATGACTCAGCTCCCCATGCTGAAAGCTGCAGCTTGGTCTCTTCGATCTTTCTCAAGTGTGTGGTAATATAAGGAGATTTGATTCATATAGGAGTTACTTGTTCTGTCTGGTTGGATTATTTTCAGGAAATATTGTTCCCTGTGGGAGGCACATAATGCATGTGATTTAAAACTGAGCGTGTCAGCTCCACACAGGTGTGCACTCCTGTGGGTTCAGCTTTAACTGCAGAGCGCAGTTGGCACCGAGAGGAAACCCAAGGAGCCCCTTCTGGCCCACAGAAAGTCTGATTTTACTGATAACAGCTTGAAGCCATAAGGGGCTTTATTGAACTAGAGTTACAACAGCTACCTTCTGTTTCCAAACTAACAAAACAGAGGCTGTGAAGAGACCTGTCAGATAGTATGAGTTCTCTCTCTCTCTCTTTTATAGTTGCCTTTCTTCTATATGAGAGAAAAGCTGCAATAAACAGTAAAGAGAAATAAGAATTTAGGTGACTAGTGTTTGTGTTTTTACTGGTGTTCAAACAAAAATGCATATGACTGTCATTTTTATACCTTCTTCATGAATAGAGGCTATTATAGCATTGCTTTATTTTTATAGCATTGTAGGGCAGTTTTAAAAGTACATTTTACTCATATGTGTCCATTTGTAACATGTTCTAAGATATTTTTCTCATGACAAACACATTTGTATTTGTGACAGATCTTATATAGGACAAAATTAGTGAGTATCCAGTCTAGAATCTAGGTGGAGAAAAGAAAACTAGTTTTATTTATTTGTCATACATGTATATTTTAAAATTTGGATATTTGGACTCTGAGGTATTTACCTGGGCCTATTTTTAGGGGTATAACACGAAGAAACAATGTATAATTCAGTAAGAACTTTTGGGCCTCAGAAAAAAGAAAATCACAGTTCAAAATATTTCTTATTTTTATTATTTTGGGTTTTGTTAAAATTGATCAAGAGAATGAAATAAAAATAAATCTAGTACTATAGCATTTGACAATCAATGTAAGGTGAGTGATAAAAATACTCCTCTCTAGATATGTAAGGTGCAAAGAGAATCAAAATGCATAAATATTTTCATGGATCCAGGAGAGAAAAGGAAGCAGCAAGAGAATGAACGGAACCTTAATGAACTGAATCCTGGCTTTGGATCTCACTTTAACTGAACCATATGGCAAAACTTTGTATGTGGAAATGATCCAGTTCATTAATTTACTCTATTAGATTACTCCAAATTCCATGCTTTGTATAACTAAGTATATATGCAGAGACAAATCATAAATATATAATAAAAATAAATAAATAGAAGTGTTTTAATTAATATATTATGCAAAGACTACAATAGTCACTTCCTATTTTCTGCAATATCAAAATGACAACTGTAAAGAGTTTTGTCAAATATTGTCTTTTTACAGTGACAGATGGTGACAGCTAGAACTTTAAGGAATGCCTAAATGGCATAGCACAAACCTGTATGAATAAGAGTCAAATTTCAAAGTTTTGCGGGGCTCATCTACCCTGAAAAACTTGGCATGCATAGAGGAAATCTAACCTTTATGTGCCTGATCAGCTGTCTCCCAGGGATGCCAGACATTAGTTGTCTTCTAGATGTTTACCTAAGTCTCAAAAATCTGGTGTTAAGCATAATTGCTGAAGATTTTTAAGATAGGAAAAAAACTGCAGAAGTCCCTCAGTTGGGCTGGTGGATGATGGACAGGGGGAAAAAAAAAAAGAAAAAGAAAGAAAACTAAATTCCATTTTGTCATTCTCACTTTTGAATAAATAAAATCAAAGTCCTGAAGGAATTGAAATTAAATTGAATACTTGAGAACTGATGTATAGGTACCATCTGAGAGAACAAATTGTACCTCAGGACCATTCAGCTGACCTTGATTAATGAAACTGTAAAAACATCACTAAGAGAAGTCTCCTACCTATTTCCAAAAGACAAAGACATTTGGAAGCTGGAAAGAATCTGTAAGTTCAAGTACTGTAAAGTTAAATTGAAGGTCAATAGCTTTTTTTTTTTTCTGAAACAGAAGGCTTCTCCCTGTCATCAGTACTGCTGAAGGATCCAACCCCCCAAAAAAATATTTAGTTAATCCACCTCATTTCTTGTGACATTGAACCAGACATTGTTTTCCAAGATTAGACAAATCTAGTCTTATTACCTCTTGTCCTACCCCTACACACCTTATGGTATAAATGAATATTTGGCCCACTAGAATATTTAAGACACAAAGCTGTGACTCAAAATAAGAATCAAAGCCTACAGCAGGCCTGCTACAATGATACTTTGTTTTGAATTTTATTGGACAATTTAATTTTACAAAGAAGGCTTAAAATCTTCTTGGTTGTTTTGGGGAGTTTTTTTGTCTTTTTTTTTTTTTTTTAACAGAAGTGCTTGAAAAGGATTTATAGCTGATCCTACAAAACTGCAAAAGCACAACAGTACATATTTTTTAATACTGAATTATTTGATCTAGTTATTTTCTGCTGCTATGTGTATATCACTTATTTTTAAGGTGTATGATTAAATTTCATTTAAAATATGTCTCTTTTGAAACAGGGATAATTCTCTCTTTTGAAGTATGTAATCATTATTTCTATTATTTCTGGTGAAGTATTGTTCACATTAAAGAAAAATTGGTTTGATTTTTAAATGTTTCTACTGGATCAACACTTTAATGTGGCTGACTTTGAAGGGATGACTGGGGCTTGAAGGCACTTCTGGAGGTCCCTACTCCCACTGCCTCTTAGAGCAGGGTCTGTTGGAGCAGCTTGCTCAGGGTTGTTTCCAGCCAGGCTTTGACTCCAGTCACAAAGATGGAGATTCAATAATCTCTCACACCAACCTGGCCCAGGGTTTGACCACTCTTACAGTAATAGGATCTTTCTACTATTTAAAAGGCATTTCTACTATTTAAAAGACTCTTATTTAAGTTTGTGCCCATTGTCTCTAATAAAGGCATGCCTTTGCTCATATATAATACCTGAGACATTAAAAGTTCCTTGAATATATAGATTATTGTTTTTCCCTCCAATAATCTTGCTAAGAAGCTCACAGTTATTGGAAGACTACCATAACATGGCCTGATTTCTATGAAGTTGCTCTTATGCTATCTAACATTAATAAACCAATTTACCACTCTGAAGGAAATTTTAATTCCCTGAAGAACTTTGCATGTTCTTTTGTGGTAGGTTAGACTGCCTACATTAACCAAATGAAGTTGCAGCAGACTAATGCATAAGGTTGCTGTTTGGTCCAGAGTCCTGAACCATAGGGAAGTGCTAAGATTTAGCATTGTCTGTTTTAGAGAGCTGCAGATAGATGATAAAAAATTAAAAATAATAAATGTGCATGACCATTTATAAAACTCTTCTAGGAATTTCTAGGCACAGAAACATATATGTCCAAATGTTTAATTTTCCCTAAGGAGAAGTCAGATTTTCACTAAAATCACCTTGAACTTGTAACAACAGAATATGTATTTATCTGATTATCAAAGCTGAAGTCCCTTGATGTATCAGCTTCTACTTGCATTGCCGAAAGAAAACTTAGCTGGAATATTGGAGACCTCATATATGGCACTCTTTCCTCACTTTTTTGGGTAGGTATTATTCACTGAAAAAAAAAGCTTCTGAAAAAAGTATAGAGAAAGAATAAACCTAGTTATGCAAATTCAGCAGAGGACTTTTGCATCTGTACAAATGAAACTGATTTTTTGATGTTCAGTATTCAGCTAAATTTGAATGAAAAGCTATAAACCAGAGAAGATTATGAAAATCCTTAACTATTCCAAATTTAAAAAAAAAAACCACAAGTTCAAGATATATTTCAAGTGCATGGTTTCTTATTTTAGACAAGATCCACTGATTAGTCAGCTTCCTCTATTGCAAACTAACTGTCAAATTGCAGAAAAAATCATTGACGTCAGTGAGATTAATTTTCTCAGCAAAACCTAACTTCTGCAGTTTTTTGGAAAGGTTGAGCTGTTAGAAGTGATTTCACTGGTACTAGCCAGCAATGCTCTGAGTTATCCCAGTTCCAGTGCCTTCTTTCATGTTAACATATGGCTTTGTTCCATATCATGAGCCAAAATATGCATTTGCCAGATCTGTACAAAGTTTATGCATAATTCATTCCAAAGACAGAAAAAGTCCATAGTACAAGTTGTGTTCCAACTGAATGTGTCCTCTTTTATCCAGAACAGAAAAATCCCTTTTAGTTTTAAACTCAACATTTCCTTTATTCAGGATGTATTCCTAACTTGTATGTTTAGAGGAGGAAGTGGTGTATAGAGAGGCAAAGTCCCATGGCTCCCTGTTATTGAGTTGAGAAACACCGAGCACAAAGCTTGGGGCAAGCAATAAAAATTGAAGGTAACTTTGTTTATACACTGCATTATATTTAGAAAGTAATTCTCTGATGTGGTGCCAGAACAGACTTGGGAAAAAGCCTTTAATGCACAGCAAGGGTTAGCTGTCTAATGAGGTATGAGACAATTATATTAATCAACTATGTCTTTTTCTTACTCTCTCAGGGTGAAGAGCTGCACATTGGCAGTAACCGCGAATTAGAGTTCAGGAAGCTCCTAGAGACATCTGTCTGATACTTGTCTTTCTACAACTGCTGATTAATTTATCTGTGTGGAGCAAAACACTTATCCCTGGTACTATGCTCCTTCCTTCCCTTTTTTTTACTTCCTGGGTTATGACAGTTGCAGTCATTTTTGTTCTTCAGGAGCATATGAAATTACTTTGAAACCATATGGACATCATGGGGGTTTTAATATACACATGTATCTGTGTATACTAAAACTGTTAATAGGCATCTAGAAACAAATCATAATACACTGCAAAATGATTGGCATTGAATGAAAAATGAAAAATGAAAAATGGGTTTGTGTGGCTGGGTTTTTGGTAGCAGGGTGACTACAGGGGTGGCTTCTGTGAGAAATGCCAGAAGTTTACCCCTTGTCCAACAAAGCCAACACCAGCCAGGTCCAGGATGGATGCAGAGCAGGCCAAGGCTGAGCTCATCGGTGATGGTGGTAGCACCCCTGTGATAACAGGTTTAAGAGGAGGAGAAAAATCCTGTGCTAAGGCAACTGCAGCCAGAGTGATTGAGGAGTGAGAAGGTTAGAAGGACAACCTAGACAACAAGGTCAGAGAAGAAGGAGGGGGAGGAGGTGCACCACATGCTGTAGCTGAGAATTTCTCAGCTGAGAACCTGCAGCCCATAGAAGTCCGCATGGAGGAGACATCCACCTACAGCCCTGGAGGACTCTCCTGCTGGAGTAGGTGGATGCCCCAAAGAAGCTGTGATTCCATGGGAAGCCCAGGCTGGAGGAGGATCCTGGCAGAACCTGTGGCCACATCGAGGGAGGAGTCCATGCTAGAGCAGGTTTGCTGACAGGACTTGTGACCCCTTAGGGGGACCCATGCTGGAGCAGTCTGTTCCTGAAGGACTGCACCACATGGAAGAGACCCACACTGGGGCAATTCACAGAGAACTGAAGCCCATGGGAAGGACTGTGATACTGCAGAAGAGGATGTACAGAAAATAAGAAGTAAAATTTCAGCTCCAGAAGAATGGAGTAGTGGGGAAAGGCGCTTTAAGATTTGATTTTATTTTTCACTCCTATACTCTGGACGGTTAACAATTTAAACTAATTTGCCCAAGTCAAGTCTGTTTTGCCTTTGATGGTAATTGGCAAGTGATCCCTCCCTGCCCTTATCCACAAGTCTTTTGTTACAGCTTCTCTCCCCTTGTCCTGCTGAGGAGGGCAGTGATAGAGTGGCTTGGTGGGCACCTGGCCTCCAGTCAGAGTCAACTCACTACATGGTTATACACAGCTTAAGGTTAATGCTGTATATTCTGATCTCCACTGGAGTATTTTTAGTTACTTGTTCATATAGTGATGTCTTTCTTTTATAGATTTTTGTAGATACCATTTCTGCCTGTTTATTCAGAGTCCAGTAGTTCCACAGCATGCTTGCCTGCCATGAGATGAAGGAAGAAACATGCACATATGTGAAACACACAGGAATGCCTTAACATCACTTACACCACTTTTCAGTGTGGCCTGCTTTATCTTGACCGTTTCCTTGCAGTAGTCCTTTTCTCATGGGTAGTACACAGAGTCTCACCTTCTGAAAATATTCAAGGTAGTATATCAGAGAACTTCTTATTTAAATGCATCAGTAATTACTACTTTCCTTATGATGGAGACAATGCAATGATTGTACTTGGAAATGCATAATATACAGTCTCCTCTGCCCTACTCAGCTGTCTGAAGAAATGATGTATTGGAGAACCAGAAGACAGAGCTTTATGCTCCTTTGACCTCCACAAGAACATGTACAATTAAACTCAAACAGCTAGAAAAGAACTGCATTGCAGAAAGCCTTATCAGATGATAACACCACCTTTATTTCAGAGGCAGCACTAGCAACAGTAGGAGCCAGCTGTCTAAAGCCTCCCTTTGTTCAGCTCATCCTGGATGTTGTCTGAAGTGGAATTTGGGGGATACTACATTCAGAGAAAAGCAAGTTTAGAGGATTTTGTTGATATCAGCTTTGAAACAAACCTAATGTGATGTTCCAGCTGACATTTAATGCAGGTGTCCATAGTCAGATACAACAGAAAGTTAATGTATCTAAAGAGAGATAATACCTTGCTTATGTTTTAGGCACACTTAGGTGTGTGACTAGTATTATCCAGAAGTTCCAGGTTATGATGTTAACAAGTAAATCAATAAGAGGAAAAAAAAAAAAGAAGACAGGAAAAAAAGGAAGTATTGGCATTCTGATTGAAATGAAAGTCCCTCAGAGAGCTGGGGAAGGATGTCTACAGCAGCAAATTTAGACATCTTGTTTAAGCTCCTAAATTAAGGCAGTCAGCCTATAGTTTCCTCCTATGGGAGAATAAGTCAGAGTAATATGGGGGTTTTGTTTGTTTGTTTGCTTTTTGGCTTTTTGTTGTTGTTTATTTTTAAATCTTTTCAGTTCTCTAATCTGATCATTTAAGGTGTCTGCGTTAGCATTGTAGTTTGGGTCAGCAGATTTCTTTTGAAATAAATTTCCTCATCACTCCTTCTTGCCATGATTTGGCAGAAAAGAGAGGGCTTGGTGTTTCAGTTGAGACCATCTCAAAAGATGGGGTCCAGGAGTGCTTCAGCTGCCAGGAGGTATTCAGTCTACAGAAGCATGCCAGAAATGGTCTGAAGTAAAGCCTCCAAACTGCAGGTGGTAGGGACACTTCTGCTGTCCACATAGTTCCTGGTATGCTGCCTTGTTTGCTGATGGAGACATGGTCTAAGATATCTGCTAATGTTAGTCACTGTAAATGCCCTCATTAGCATTTGCTGATGGTGGCACAGAAACCTACACTGTTGCCAGAACCGAACCCATGCAGCTAAGACTCAGTTTAGTGAGGTTTAAAACCATTTTGAAATCAGATTTCAGTGACAGTTACTTTATGATTACTGTTTTCCCCAGAGTCTGTTTGAGGGGAAAGGTGTTAATCAATTTATGCTTAAATTTCTCTGAAGCATTAGCCAGGCTCTCTTGAATCCTGGAATTGTTCACAAATTTCCTACAAATCCTTCTTCTCATTCTTTGCACAATGATACCTATAGCCAGAGAACTCTTCCAAATGTGGATTTGCAACAAATCCTATTGTGTTGGTTTGTCTTTAGTGGTCTGAGACACTTTCATCAGATGTCAGTATTTGCATTTATGGTGGCTGCAGCTGGTTGTAAATTCAACAGTCAAACATTTTTCCTATTGTAGAAAATGCTGATTGATAAAAAGATCATGCTAAATTTCACTAAGTCAAGAAAACAATGTGATTCTTAAAAAGAAAGAAAAGGGAAAATCTGAATCTTATTGAATGCCCAACCCCTTCTTTACTGCAGGATGATTACTGTCTAATAGATTAAGAAGTGAATGAAGAAATTAATAATCTTATCTATTAATTTGCTCAGACGTCTTGGAATCTTGGATTTTATTCTGCCTACCTCTCATTTTCCCATACCAATGGAAAAATGCTTTTTTTCCATCCCAATATGAAAAAAGAAAAGAAGCATCTCTCTACAAAGGAAGTGCAAAGCTAGATATTTTTCATTTAATTCTTACAGTTTTACAGTTGAGCTTAGTATTACAGCACATATTGAAAAGGTTGAGGCAATTCCATGAAAAAGAACATGAACAAAATCTGCTCAGGAAAGGAGGGCTAGTGGATCTTCAAAGGCTCCTGCCATAAAACAGAAGTTACCCCCACCCCCAAAAAAAAAAAAAAAAAGGAACATGATTCCTCTGTTAAAGCTTCGAGGATGCAAGCTGTGAAATATTAACATGGAGCTGCTGAAGCCAGCAGCATGGCAGAGGAGGGGTGGCTGCACCCCTGTGCCCTCAGGTTCAGCACTGAGCGTGTATTCCCAAGAGCAAAAATGCACATACATATAATTCATATACATACACACACATATATACGTGAGTATATACAGCTGGCCACATAGAATGCACAGAGGTGACACTGGAGGGACTCCCCCGGTCTCTGGGTCTCCCACCCTGGTCATACTGTGAGGGGGTCAGCCTCTCACCACACAACCTGACAGATGCAGTGTGAGGCTCTGAGAGAACTGGCTTCCTGAGTAATTAAAATGCATGAGCTGAAGTTATATGTACAGTGTGCAGCTAAGCAATAAGAAGCCTGAAGATGTAAACAGGAACTGAGAAGTATTCTTGTCCCTGGGTGAAAGCTAAGACCTGGCTTACACAGAAATATCACCCAGGAAACCCTGTGTAGCACAGAGTATATAGAGGAATTTTATTTTTTTTCTTTTGGTTCACTGTTAAAATATTACTAACAATATTTTTTTTGTCCTGGGTGCAGGCAGCTGCACTCCTCCCCACCAGTACTGCACAGTGTTTCAGTACCACACTGCTCACAGGCCAACAGGGCTGGCAACGCTGCAGCTCTGAGGGAGCCTGGAAAACTCCAGATGTGCCCCTTATTGCAGTCAGATGCCTTCTCACAAAAATGTGAGCTGAATTTCCTCCCTCTGCAATGGAGATATCTGTCTTTGAATGCAGTGGCCTTCCCTTTTTCTACTCTTTCAAAGCACAGAAGGACCAAAGACTGTGCTCCGGCAGAGTGCTCCAGAAGACAGGATGTTACTAAATGCTGAAAATGTAGTTGTGCCCACCATGAAGAATTTTTCTCTTTAAATTCATGTCCTCTTAGCACACAATTTCCCTGCATTTCAAGGCTTTTTTTGTTTTCATTGTTGTCACTTTTCTGTTTTACTGTTGTATTTACTCTGAAGTGACTGTACTGAAATATATGTATATACATATTTAAATATTTAAATGCTAGTTTTTTTGAGAGACAGTTATGTTTGCAGATAAATAATGGCCAGAAATTTAATTTCAAAGACTCGTGTACCTGTCTGAACACTCACATGAATTTTTTTGTTCAGTTTAAAATGCCATACTATCATTACAAGATCTGACAACTTCAACATGAATGAAAATGTCAGCATTTATGATGGTGGCAGTTTGTAAAAATAAGTTGTTTTTTTAACTGGCAATTGAGGAACTTGTGGAGCTCTTGATTTAATATCAAGCTTTTACTTTCTACAATTAAAACAAGTTCTGTTAATAAAAATGCACTGGTGAATAGGTTCCTGTTTACCTAGTAGTTAAAATGTTGCCAAATTGAGGTTCCTGAAAGTAGGGAAGAAAATAACAAATAATAAATTTCAGCCATAATTCATAAACTCTGACTTCTAGGAAAGAAAATGTACTTTTCAAAGTTTTCTTAAAGATTATTTTAAATCTCTGAAGAATTTTTTTTTCTAGTAAAACACTTGAAAAGTAAATACAAAAAGATTAAATCTTAATTGTAACAGATTGATGTAAAACTTCGTCCTTTAGATCCAACAAACTTTAGAGATCTGTTCCGAGCTTTTTTTTTCTTTTTAACAAGAATGTTAATTAATTGTTAAGTGCTGTGCTTGCTTTAAGCTTTGACCATTAGCCTGCTATAACTATTTGCTCATGGTCAGGGGTCCTTGAAACAGCCTTCATGTTGAATGGCCAAATTCAAAAAATTAGCTGGATTTTGTGGCATTTCTGGGGATGAAAACCATTTTCACCCTGAAATAAGGGATTGGATGTCAATACATTGAGCACAAATACAGGTTTTCAAAAAACAGTTTGTTTGAAAACAACTACAACTGCAGTACTTGGGAGTTCTGTATTTGAGGAGGAGAAATTCACCTTCACATCTAGGATATACATTGTGCATGAGACTGACCTTGGTAATGGCTGTGACTTACTTGTTTTTAAAGTCTTTTCATCCAATTGATCATCCATTGCCCGACCCTTTGCTTCTCACACCAATTGTTTTGTCCGTCTTCCTCTCTTTTATAATTTTTCCTAAATTCGTTTTCCCATGAATGGCCTCTCTCACTTCTGTTACTCCGTGGTGCAATCACCATTACTCAAAGACCCCAGTAACTGGTATGTTTGTGCCTGGGGTTTGGGTTAGTTCAGTTGGGGTTTTTTTTATTCAACACTTTTCTATTCACAGGCTTCTAAAAGAGATGCCAGAACAGCACATCTGTTCACATCTGCTTATCTACTCAGCGATGGAACAAGACAAATAAATAAATTACCAGTAAGTCTGTCTCTGCCATCAAATCACATATAATTCTTTGAAACAGTGAAAAGTCTCAAAGAAGTGTGGTCAAGGGAAGCCAGTTTCAGTAATATTTATAGTTTTTTTAATCATATTGTAATCCTTTGATACTGTTGACAAAGCCTATTCATTGGACGAATATCAGGTTCCTAGGCAAAACTCTTGTCAGGTTGAGCTTTGATATGCATGCATTCATAGCACAGAAGAATGGCCAAAGAAACCCTTTTCATCAAATTGTAAGTATAACTTAAAGGGTTTTTTTCCTTCCTCGGGGAACAGAAGGAAAAAAGAGAGAGGACATTAGAGGGAGCTGTTGCACAAAGGAAAAAACAAAACCCAGCAGTATTTCAGAAACCTTTCATTTCTTGTAGGCAAAATAATAATAAATACAATGCAGAAGAAAAAGAGAGGGGAGTGAGCATGTAGGAAAGAAGCCATGACAGTTATAAAAGGAAATATGATTATGTTCAGTGATTTGATGAACATGTCCCATAACGCTGGTCTTTGGGATGGCACGGCAGGGATGCTGTGCTACAGAGAGGCTGCTTAAAAATGTCAGTGTAACAGTTACCCTGCAGCCACTCGAGCCCTCGACCTAATTAATTTTGCATGGCTTGGCAGAGCATCCTTCAGGTTCATTCATTACTTCAAAGAATAAAGCTTGTGCTAGGGAGAAAGTGGGAGAGGGGTTGGCTGGGAAAGGCAGTGTCATTTTGGGAGCTCCTCCAGGGGAATCGTACCTTTTAAAGCAGAATGGTGTCACCAGGAAGATGTTTAGTGACCTCATCTTTTCTGTGGCTTGTTCTTTCTGTCTGCTCTACTACTCTGGGCGCTGGGTCTGCTTAAAAAGGATGCACACACCAGTGAGTGAAGAGTGGCTCCCACTTTTTGGAGAAACTGGGCTTTATTATCAGTATCCTCTAAAACACCATTCCTAAAACAGCACTGCTTGTTACTTTCCCTTTCATGCATGCAAGTTTTGGGCTTTGTCCCCTGCAAGAACAAAATTTTTTTCTAGTTCCTTTCCCACATGAAGACTTCACTCAGTGGGACAATTTGGGGCTAGTTTTGATAATTTATGACTCTTTTCCAGATCCTGTAGGTTATTCTTACAAACAGGACTGAGTGGAAAATTAAGAACCAATATATTTAGCAGTCTCCACAGTTAGGCTTCAGAGTAGCAAATGAGACTTTTTTTTTTAACACAAGATTATGTGAAATTCGATCTCAGCAGAGAAGAGTAAATGAAGTCACTTTCATGTTCCATATGCTTGTGCTTTTGGTTTTCCTTCCATTTTAAAACAGTAATTTGCAAAGCACAGTAGGGACCAGCACTTTTTTTTTTGCTTTTTCTTTTTTTCCTGGTTCAGGATAATATTTCCCAGAAAAAATAGAACACATTTGCTAGACTGAGATGAATTCAATCTCACCATTTTGGTGAGCAGTCCAGTATGCAATTTTTACTAAATATTTCTGAAATTATTCATACTATCAAGCAGTTGTGAACTTCTGAGGTCTTTTATTTTTGTGAATTTTCAATATTTTTGTGTATCCAAAAGCAAGCACTGTATTTTGGTATTTATTTAGATTGTGAAATGTGTTATTATTTAATGAACATCTTTTGGTGTAAATTTGCTTTTCAGTTGTCTTGGAGACACTCCCTCAATCTGCACACTTGTTTTGTAACAAGTGAATCTATGGAATTGAGATTCCTTAATAACAGAATTACAATCCTGACAAACTTCACTCTTAGCAATTATAATTGATAAAGAAGTACAGAAGATTCTGTTTACTTAGGATTGCAGAATTAAGGCCTGCACGCAGGCTTTTTATGGACACAAAATAAGATGGGGAACTATTTCCATTCCTACATCACAGTGACTAACTATTCCATTCTGTGCATTCTGGGCATGCTTCATTGGTATATAGGCTTTCAAAAGGAATTTCAGTTAAGGATTGGCCTAACTTTTATTTTTTTTTCCCAAGAAAATAAAAGCAGAAGTAAAAACATGAAAATAAAACCATTCAGAGGAAGAACACTCTCCCTCCATCTGTAAATCCCTCTATTTTGAATTCTCTCACAGCTTTAATCTTGCTGCACATTGTAAGCAGATTACTTAATTCTACATTCTCTCTTTAAAAGTATACCAGTAGCTGCATTTGCCATACTGTACTGCTGAATACATTAAAGAAACTTATTCAAACAAAATTTAAAATTATCTCAACACTAGAATGTTAAAGTATGCCATTTTGGAATTCAAAGGAGTGGCCCATATCAGTACCTCTAATAAGGATATGAGATTGTCCAAAATTTCTGATTTATTGATGATTTTGTACTTCGGTGGAAAACCAATTTTTATCGAATACAGAGGATTTAAGATTATTTTTCTATTTGAATATAATCTAACTTAATTAGGCTTGGACCTTAATATTATAGCTACTAGCTTTTTTGAAACATAATGTCCTTCAGTACTAGTCAATTCCATAATCCAAATTCTTCTGCATCTCAAGAAGCAAATGGAATAATGCAAAACTATAATTATAGATAAGTTCATTTTTTGTGTGTTCAAAACCATTAAAATATTTGGGGTTTTTTAATCCAAATGACAAAGCCTCTGGTAAGATACCTAAGCCTATTTGGAATTTGATTTGAAAACATTCATAGTAAACTGTAATTTTTGCATGGTACTTGGAAGTAGTTAGCTCTTCTGGTCCTTGCCCCCTTTATGTTCTAAAATTTAATACAATGCCTGAGATACATGTAAGAGCATCATTGTGCATCTGGAAGACATGTCCTTTGTTTGACTGCCTATATGAACTAAGGTATTTAGACAAAAAGAAAGAAAAAGAAAAAGTCTTTCTTCAGGAAAACATTGCCAGCTGAAAACAGAAAGAAAGAAAGATGACAGCAGACCTCTGTGTTACTGGGAAGACAATCACTATGACAAGAGAATCAAAGTCAGCGACTCACCAGTTCTGGGGACTGTGCTTTCACTGGATAACTCTGCCCAGATACTCAAGCTGCTCTTGCTGAAAATAGTTGCTACCTAGGAGTAAGATCTTGTGTTTTGCATGCCAATTTGTTTTATGTGAGAGCATGGCCAACATATTATTCTTTATGGTCTCTTCTGTTTCTCATTGGGAAAAATGTTGGCCTTTATTTTCATTATTGCAACTTGCCAATTCTTCATAATTCATCCATTTTAGGTAGATCTGGAAGATCAATATCAACAGTGGGTGAAGTCCTTAATATATTCAAATATTGTGAGATCACATTACAGACTGATGGATTCTCTGAACTAAAAGTTTGTCAGAATATGTTTGAAACACTTAAAAAATAAAGGAATTTTAAACACTTCTGGTGGTAAGAATTACCTCAGTACTCTATGGGCTGCATGTGCAGCATTTTTCACTCCGTAATCACTGTCACTACAACTGTAATGAAGAACATGATCAATACTGCTGAATAATCAAAATCAGTTAAGTATTTATTACTTTTGCTGCTGACTACCACAGAATGGTAGTTATTTACCATTTATTTGAAATAAATAGTAGAAATCAATATCACATAATAAAGTAATAGAACAACAGAAAGAAATGAGGATATGTTACTACAATTTATAGAAGCAAATAAAATCTGCACACTGATCAGCAGGTGAAAACATCTACAATAATATTATTGCCTAACCATTGCTTCATGTCAGCTAATGCTACATCTCAAAAAAGATGTGATGGTAAGTTCCATGACCCCCAACTTTCATTCCTGTGATTCACCTGAAAAGAGATATTTTGAGACAATGAAACCAGACCTTTTCCAGTAATGCATGTGTTCCAGTTAGTCCCTAGTTTGCACCTTGGATTATTTTGTTACATTTCAGTAAGGAGAACTTACATGTCATTTGGTCTCAGTGGATACTCTACCACCTCCTGAAAGCTAGCTCAGTGAGGTTCATTTGCCTAAATCAAAACATCTAAATTTTAAACACCAAACCTGAACTGATCACCTTTATATCCTCTGCTATCATGAGGAGAAATCTCTGCAGAGAAGTGTTTTCAGATAAAATGGTTGCATTCCTCTGATGATAAGTATTCACATCTGGAGGAGCCAGGCACTTTTTGCAAGTGTTGCTAAAGTTTGATTGATCTGATCTGCTCAAACCATCTGTGTTAGGACAGCAGATTGCATTTCAGAAATTTCTACTGCTGCTCTTTGTTGTCTATAATGTAACTGTGACCGATTATTTTTCAAAGAGATTTGGTCCACCAAATATCATTTGCACTGAATCCAACTAAGGACTGACTTCTTGAAAGTGTTTATTCTCTAAGTACAGTGTAATGCCAAAAAAATTCCCTGAATATTTGAAATATTTGACTGTGGATATCATGGGGATTGACAAAGGCCAAAATGGGTTGGGGAAGAGTGATTGATCCAGGGTTAATGAGCTGCCATGCAATCAGCCTGTGAAATGTACTTGTAAGTCATGTTAGACTTTGAGGGAAAAATAATAAAGGAAAATCACAGATCAACTGAGGCTGGACTAAAGAAAAAGAGCAGACCTTTGGTTTACAGTGAGATCTTGCCTGAAAACAGGAACTTATTGGATTGTTTCTACCAGTTGATTCATCCCTTTGGGTGAAGGTCTGATTCTGAAATGGCATTTTGAGATTCCTGACCCTGACTTCAGTTGCTACACTCCTATTCCTGCAAAAAGGTAATTCTATCCTAGCTGTCTATTTACATTTCTCTGGTGGGCTTCTAAACTTCCATAAGCTTCCTTAGTGAAGGATAGTACCTTTGTGAAGGTACCTATCCTTGTGGCACTGTAGAAGGAAGATGTGTCTCATTGACAGGTTGCCTTGGAGGAGAAGAAATGACTCTTTACTATTCACCCTTGCAAAGTTTTGATCATGCTAGTGTATTTTTTTTTCAAGGTAAAGAAAGGTTATTCCTTTCATGTAGAAGGTCATGGCTTTAATTTTTAGGATGTGCTATATATCAGGGCTTTATTGATACACTTTTAGTATCAATGCCAGTTTCAGTTTTCCAGAGCTCCAAGGTGTCATTCCAAAATGGAACTTCAGACAGCCCCTTTTGTGGCCAAACACTGTGGCAGGCCCAAGGCTTTGGTGTTCTTAATTTTTGCTGTTAAAAAAAAAAAGGGAGGGGGGGAAGATGGAAACAAAGAGCACTCTTAATACCTTTATTTTCTTTGATAATGTCTCTCATAGCTTACCATGTTCTTCTGGCATACCTCTTTTTAGATGTCTCAGTTCAATTTCACAGAAAAGCTCAAAGATTATTTTTGTATAGTTTTCCTTTCTCAGTCATTATCCATCGCAAATAATCCTGTTTCCTTAAACTGAAGCTGTAATGCATAACCTTTACCCCAAAACATTCTCTAGTTATCCAAAGCTAGAAAGCAATGATATTGTTTCCAAGCCAAATATTTACCACTAAATTAGATTATTAAACACTTTCATTAAATAAAAGAAAAAAGAAGATCAGCATAACAACTAACTTAGTAGAAAATAACTTGCAAAAAAAAAAAAAGGAAATAAACTGGATAAATATGTGGTATGGATAAAAAAATTATCAGATATACCAAAAGACTGTTTATCTTTCAAAATAATGTCTAAGAAATTACTTGCATCTCAAATACTACTCTAGAGTAGGATATTGTAGTCTAGTAATGACAGTGGTGATGCAGCCTACTCTGAAAATGTTGCATCTTTATTTAATTACCTGCTTATACACATAATTGCTAAATATTGCAAGTGCTAAGAAACATTGGGAAAACGTCTCCAAGTGGCTATTTACTAAGCCCTGTGTCTTCTCTAAAGTCCAAAATACCTTTCTCGTGGCATCAATTGCTGGTTAAATAACGTAGCTAAGACAATAAGTATGAGGAGAACGTTCATGTAGTTGTGGCTACTCACAGTGATCCAGTCCTGCCTATACTTCATCCAGGAGGCCCTGGTAAAAGCTGAACTATGACTAAAGGTCAGCAGAGTAAGACAAAATGACGTTGAACTCATGTGTCAGGAGACTGAATATGGTTCTAATGTGGTGAAAGTGTAAAACATAGATTGTCCCATAAAACACTCAACCTATGAACCCATCTCAATTTCAACATGAAGATTCATCCAGAGCAAAGCCCCACCATCTATTATCACTTTTGAAATGAATAATGTGATGGCACTGCAATGACATCTCGTGCAACTTAAGTGGACTAAAGAAACACATTTTATATGCGAAGCAGAGAGTTCACTATTAGTCTAATTGAAATATTTTATAACATAATGCATGTGCAATAAAAAGTTACTATTAGTTCAGTGACAACACTGAAATCATAGTCTAAATTATCTATTGAATACAGAAAAGTCTAACACAATACAATATCTATCGACCTTTTTGTTGTATTCTTACCCTTTTCCTGATTCTTAAGGTGGATTACTTTGGTCTGGATGAGGGGGTTAAAAAAGCCACCAGTGTCCCAGGTCCCTCAGGTAAAGAAGTATGATTTCAGAAGTGAAGCACTTCTCTTTGCTGAGGGAGTATGAGGTTCGTAGTTACTTCCTCTTCACACTGACATCCTCTCATAGCTATTTTTAAGACATGGTCCAGCACAGTTTATACCTTGTTTTTTGCTTCATTGGTCTCTCATTCCATGTTGTATCCAAATGTACTACAGATGGTGTCCATTACTTGTTCTTCATTTTGTTTGTCACCCCTAAAACTGGTTTTAGGTACCTACCTAGCTCCCAAGGATGCATCAGTTTAGTATTCAGTAGGCGTTCATTGGTGATTTGATTATAACCCTTGTGCTTGTGTTCATGCTTTCAAGACCTTTGCTTACATTGCACGCTTGTACTCCTCTATGCCACATTTATATTCCAGGGTCATCAGCAGTTCATTCTGTATACACTAACTACATGTTATCACCATCTACTACTTCCAGAAATGTATCAAAATTATTGCAATAATAGGCTTTGCATGTTCCAATTGTACAAAGCTAAGCAAATCCAAAAATAATTGGGTGACAGCCACTTTGTCATTAGAAAACTGATGTTAGACATAAAATAGGCAAGCTCCAGGCAAGTCAAAGATAAGCTTGCCAGGCTAAGCGAGCCTGACAAGACCCAAGCCTGAGGCCTCACAGAGCCAGAAAAATGCCTTTAGCCTTTTATTAGAAAAAGCAATACTATATTTACTGGGCTACATGAAACTATCCTTTTCTGCTTTAGTCTTCCTTAGTTTGTGGTAATGATCTCAACAAACAGGATCTTAGCCCTGCTGCAGGGTTTGCAAGTACTTTTTCTTGCATACTTCACAAGGAAACAAGTCCCAGGAGAATTAAAGTCTTCCTTTCCTGCATTTGTGATTTTCATATTGCGCACTTGTGTCAATTTTTTAAGCCAACTAATATGCTCAGAAGTATACCCTCAACATGCTTTTGAATTATCCATTTCTCCACTATGGCAGCATTTCAGAATACATAATAGGACAGAATTATGTTGCAGAAGTACTTATGAAAGTGAAAAAATATCAGTTACTCAGCTGTGCTCCACTTTTGTGTAAAAAAAAATGTTGTTTAAGTTTTTAGCAATGGTTGAAAGCAAATTTCCTCTATGTTGATATATCCAGGGTGTAATATTAGTCATAGGGTTAGTTGCAAGAGGCTCTAGATCATCCTCCCTGGACCTATGTTTAGGATTCAATTAAAATTCAAACAAACAATAAATTCTCTGCCTGGATATAAACCCAGGACAAGGCTCAATTGCCCTGACTCAGATGTTACACTCAGTTTAGCGAATTTAGAGTTATTAAGTCAGATGTAAAAGTCTAATATTAAGGATGGGATTCATTTTACCTGCTTCCCCCAGGAAGTAATGATGGAATGAGTGAATCTTTGAAGTTTCTGTTTGTCTCCTCTGACTCTAGGAGCGGACTAAATCATTTCCTTGATGTATACACCTTTATCTAATCTAATAAATCCAGTTGTAAGTAATGAAATATCTATAAGCTAAGCATCTAAATGTAAGAAAAGATAGATGAGGTGAATGCTATAGCCTAGTATTAACCACATAGACTATTGAAACAAATTTAATGCACTGATTTAGCACGACACTTTCAATATGTTTATGTAGACAAGTCACAGTTTTCCACTCAGGAAGTCAGGAAGAGAATATATGCTGCTAATGAAGGATAACCTATGTGTAATGGTTGTCACCCACACTCTTTAACTGGACAGCCAGAGACTGCAGGATACAAGAATACCAGGACTGAGAATATGTGAGACACGCAGCTCTGCAGATAAAAAGGTCAGTGAAGACGCAGCGGGAGGATATGCTCCAGGCACTGGAGCTGAAATGCCCCTGCAGTCTGTGGTGCAGATCATGGGCAGGAAGCCCATGAAGGTCAACACTGAAGCAGATATCCACCAGCAGCCTCTGAAGGACCCCACACTGGAGGCTGTGATGACATGGGAAGCTCATGCTGGAGCAGGATCCTGGCAGGACCTGTGACCTCATGGAGAGAGGAGCCCATGCTGGAGCAGGTTTTCTGGCAGGACATGTGACCCTATGGGGGACCCATGCTGGAGCAGTAAATGCAGAACGGAACCCCTGGAGAAGGACTCACACTGGAGAAGTTCATGGAGGTCTGTTTCCAGGGGAAGGGATCCCACACACGAACAGGGGATTCTTCCCCTGAGGGTGAAGGAGTGACAGAGAAAATGTGAGGTGAACTGAACTCAGAACCCACTCCCCATCCCACTGAGCTGCTGGAGGGGAGATGGTAGAGAAAATCAGGAGTAAATTTGAGCCTGGGAAAAAGAGAGGGTTGGGGGAAAGTAGTTTTTTTGGGATTTGGTTTTATTTCTCATTCCCCCAATCTGATTTGATTGGTAATAAATTGAATTTCCCCAGTTCAAGTCTGTTTTGCCCATGGTGGTAACTACTAAGTGATCTGTCCCTGCCCTTATGTCAAACCACAAGCCTTCCATTATATTTTTGCTCCCCTGTCCAGCTGAGGAGGAGAGTGACAGAGCAGCTGGGGTGGGCACTTGGCATTGAACCAAGGACAACTCACCACGTTATGTTAGGATGCGGCTCACTAGATTACCAGAGTATGACATATAAATTTCCAGGTATTTTCTGATAAGCTCTCTTTCAGTGCTGATTTCTTCAGATTTCAAAAAAAGACATGACAATTCCCAGCTTCAACTCTACTGCCTGCAGAATATCTAAATGATATGCTCTTACAAGAAAACAGCTCAAGTGGCAGAATTTATTTTATTTTATTTTATTTTATTTTATTTTATTTTATTTTATTTTATTTTATTTTATTCTGGTGGATGTTTTTTAATGTATTTTTTTTTTAATTTACTGCTAATTTACAGTAAAGATCTGGGTTTGTAGTACAATGCTTTACATAGTAGAAAAGTAGATCATCTGCCCAAAATACATAATGTGCCTAAAACATATGCTCTGTTTAAATGAGTGAATTTGAGATGTGTGATGTTTTGGTTTCAAAACACAGATAGGAAGAAATTCTTTACATCAGTTTGCTAGGAATAAGATAAGGATTCCCAAACTGAAAATGTAAGTATATTTAGAAAACTTACTTTTGAACCTACTTTTGGCATGCCAGCCTTAACTATTCCATTCTGTAGTGTTTTCATCAACACTGAATTTCTTGAAAAATTAAGGAAAAATGAGAGTATGGCAAAAACCTGTGTTCAGAGATCATGCTACATTTCTGCAGGGACCAGGAAATAAATAACTAATTTCAAAGCAAGCAGGATGGTTTTAACACCTTTCTAGAAGCCTCTGAATTTCAAATTACAAACACCACTCAAAAGGCAGCAGAGCAATAGTGCTGAAAAGAGCACTTAGTGAGAAGATCTGGCCCTTTTTGCTCACCTCTTTTTGCAATGTTATTTCTATCTTTGTGAATTTTCCTGTAAAGTAAAAACATTCATCTTCATAACACCTCTGATGACAGATTCAAAATGTGTTGACCTTGAAGAAAGACATTTTTAATGTTGCACTCCAGTTGAAATGAAAATACTGCATTTTATAACATTTAGGTTGCAAACATCACGGAACAAATTTGCATGCATCACCCCCATTCTACTTGGTAAAGTGTCATAATGTTAAATTATATTCCTGAATTTTTCATTTATCTTTTATTCTCATGAAACACTTTGGATGTGAGATATCATATTGCAATTTTTTTTTTCCTTTCTGAACAGAAGAAACTGTCTTTTCATTAGTTACAGTGGAAAATGTGGAAACAGGAAACCTATTACTTTATAGTAAATTCAAAGAAGTCTGAAAAAATGCTGAAAATATCTAAATGCCCTTGTCATGACTTTTCTTCTGTTCACTGCCAAGAGGTTACTACAACATTCTCTGCTGATTCCTTTTACAGCATTATTCTGCAGAAATTCTGTGCAACTTTCTAATGGGGAAATTTGGTAAATATATCCTCCAGCTATGGCAGAATGGTAAAAGCCAAAACTTTATTTTTTGTATTCTAAATAAGGAATGCATAACCCTAAACCCACTGACAATTGTTGCAGTCTTTTTGCCTTTTCCTAGCCAATCCCACAGCATTATTCAGCTCTTCTAGGGAGTATTTTTGCTTTGGCAGCAGAAGATACACTATCAAGAAATTGCAGCTTATATCACTTCTTGGTCTGTTGGCCTGTTTTGACTGCATTTCATTTCCAGCTCATAAAATTTGATGTTTGTAAATGGCAAGCCCATCATTTCTTATCAGAGTATGTCCAGCATAACTGACATTAATTATAAAACTCTCCATCACCCCAGGTTACTGTATTGAAGAATACCATGAGAAGAAATTTCTTCTGGGATTTCTGTCACCAATTGAACATATATTTTCAACTTGTTCGTTAAAAAATAATATTGATTATGCCTCTGGTGTGTTATTTTAATAATAGATAATGGCTATTCCTGATTCCCTAAATAATTTTAAAAGATAGTAATAGAAAATTTTATCCATGGGTGAGGCAGGCACAAAGGAGTGACTGTTTACATCTCTGCAACATCTTGTTCTGACTTACATTTGGAATTTGCTACTTTCTTTTGATTTAAATAAGCTAACTGTTCTGTTACTTAAATAAATGATACTTACACAAACATAAGTTGGGAAAATTTCTTATACTTCAAGGGTAAACCCTCCACCTTGTCACACACACACACATATATATGCATGCACGCACACATTACAGGGAACACAGACCTGTTTGTCTAACCTCAGATCTGGCAAAATTATAGACAAGCTTATACTGGATGTTATTGAAAGGCATTTAAAGAATAATGCAATCATCGGACACAGTCAACGGGGGTCACAAAAAGAAAGTCCTGTTTAGATAATTTGACATCCTTCTATGACATGATTGGTTGCCTAGTGGGTGAAATTAAGGTGGTAGGTACAGTTTTCTGGATTTTAGTAAGGCTTTTGATACGGTCTGTAACAGCATCTTTCTGGACAAGTTGTCCAGCTGTGAGATGAACACAGTGTGCTGGGTGAAGGACTGGCTGAAAGGCAGGGCTCAAAGGGTTGTAATGAATGGGGCCACATCTGGCTGGTGATGGGTCACCAGCAGTGTTCTTTAGGGTTCAGTTCTATAGCCGGTTCTATTCGACGTATTTAACAATGATCTGGGAGCAGCAGTTGAACCTACTATTAGCAAGTTTGCGCATGATACCAAACTGGGAGGCAGTGTTGACTCCTTTGAGGGACAAGAGGCCTTGCAGAGGGATCTACATAGAATACAACAATAATTAATGGGATTAAAGTGAACAAGTCAAAAAGCTGGATTCTGCACATTCTGTGCCTAGTATAGAGTGAATCTGGACTCAGGTATAAATGGGGAGAGGAATGACTGGAGAGCAGCCATGCAGAAAGGGATTTGGATGGTTGGTCAACAGCAGGGAGTCAGCAGAGTGCCCAGGCAGCCAAGAGGGCAAATCATATCCTGACATGCATCGAGCACAGCATCAGCAGTTAGCCAAAAGAGGTGATTATCCTACTGTGTTCAGCATTGATGTGCTTCAGCTGGGGTGCTGTGTGCAGTTCTGGGCTTCACAATTTAAGCAGGATTTGAAGGTCTCTGAATGCTCCCAGAGGAGGACAACAAAGCTGGTGAAAGGGCAAGAAGGGATGTCCTGTGAGGAGCAGCTGAGAACATTTTGTCTGTCTAGGTTGGAGAGAAGGAGGTTGAGGGCAACCTCATTGCTCTCTACAGTGTCCTGAGGAAGGAAAATGAAGGGGGATGTACTGGTCTCCTCTCCCTGGGATCTAGTGACAGGACACATCTGAACGGCTCAAAGCTGTGCGAGAGGAGGTTTAGACTGGACAATGGGAAGCATTTATTTACCCAGATTGTGACAAAACCCTGGAACAAGTTTCTAGAGAGCCCAATTCCCCAAGCCTGTCAGTGTTTAGGGAGCATTTTGACATTGCCCTTAGCAATAAGCTTTAGATTTTGGTCAGTCCTGAAGTCGTCAGGCTGTTGGACTGGATGATTATTGTAGGTCACTTCCAACTGATATCTCTCCCTTGCCCTCCCCTCCCCTCCCCTCCCCTTCCCTCCCCTTCCAGCAGATGTGCATTGTTTTGATAGTGTTAATTGCAATTTTCATTTCGTCTCTAATTCAAATCAGTTCAGTTGTTGCCAATAAATTCTGTCGCATTTGCAAAGACGCCTGGATATTATCATTATTACGATCATTATTATCCCACTCATTACCATGCAGAGAGAGTTAAAACAACCTAGCCCTTTCCCACTGAGTGGGACATGACAAAAATTCAAGTTTTTGTATTCTTGCAGATCCTCAGGGTATAGAAATTCAGAGTAAAACCTCCAAAAAGTCAGAATAGTAACTTAAAAAAAATGAAGTAAAATTTCCAAAACCTATAAGAAAACCTGATATTTTGACTTTATCATTCAGGAGGTTTAATATGTTTTTAAAAGATACTAACTGTTAGGCTGTACAGCATAAAATTAAACATAAAGAGAAATGCTAAAACTGAAAGATAAACCGATTGTACTGTTCTAAATTAATAAATGCAGGACAAAGGTCAGAGTGAGAAATCAAAGAGAGCAATGATGCTTTTGTATGTGTGTAGGTCACATACAGAACCATAAGAAGCAACATTATCTTTTATATTATATTTCTTTCTTTCTCTGTTGCCTAAAAATTGCTATCCTTTCCCTGGGAAAGAGAAAAGATATTGTTTATTTGTTTTCTATTTATTTTAAGAAAGTACTATCGATGCATCCATTTATCAATACATCCATTAAGCAGAGTAACTATGAAAGCACCACAAGTTGTGGTATGTCACAGAAAGTGGCTCCTGCTGCTGTTTAATTTATTAATTACTCTCGATGAAAAAGAGGTCATCACGAGTTTTTGCTACCTGGTCTTTTAACTTGACACCAACTTGAATTACCTTCTATCAATTGTTCACTGCAGTCTCTTCACTGCAAACCTGATTAAGGTCTCTCCTTAATCTTCTCTTTCTAGAGAATCTGAACCCTGATTGCCTAACTTTCTGAATAACTAGAATCTTTGAGTCTCAATTCTAACTGCTCTTTCCTACCCTTTCCTTTGTTGCCTCATTTCCTTAATACCTCTATTATGATGAGCTGCTAAGAACTGCTTACTGCATTTCGAATGCTTTCTTGATCATTGCTGTCTTCAACAGTGCCAAAATCATATCCTCCTTCACTTAATTCATAGGTAACATTCCCATTCTATTTTAGAATCAAAGATATTACCTCAGCTTTTTATTTTTTTTTTCCAGGGAGGTCTATATTCTGTTATTTTTAGTTATGCCGAATATAAGTTCATTTGCCAAATACCATCCCTTATTTGAAATGGGAGACTAACAGAGAAAGAATTTGTCATAGAATATGTTTTTGAGAGAAGATACGTAGTCTAATCAGCTGTCCTGGCTTTGATTTTCTTAGTAGCTGGTACAGTGCTTTGGTTTGGATTCAGTAAGTCAATAATGTTGATAACACACTGATGTTTTGATTGTTGCTAAGTAATGCTTGCTTTGCATCAAGCACTTTTCAGTGCCTCGTACACTGGACTGCATGAGAAGCTGGAAGGAAGCATGGCTAGGAGAGCTGACCTGAACTGACCAGGAGGATATTCCATATCATAGAAAATGTGTGGTATTTAGTTGCCAGTTGGGGTTAAACTGCATCAGGATACAAAATTTCAGATTTTCTAGATTTCTACCTCTCCATATTTCTGCCAGCATAGTAACCAGTTTGTGCTAGTACAGACATGTTGGCATGCAGGATTATTGTAATCCCTAAAGTTGATCCTCTATTTTAACTTCCACTCCCTGGTGGCCATACTGTATATTTGACTCTGAAATGCAATATCCCAACAACAACAGAAAATCTGATGAGAAGTTATCATAAAGAACTGCAATAGAAATGCTAAAATTGTTATATATGGAGCATGAATGGGAATAAAGAAAGAACAAACTGGAGAGAAGGATAGATAAGAATGGCATGTATTGATAGCACCTAGATGAATACATGATCAATGTCCCAGAACACCTCGGAACAACAAGTTTGGGAAAAGTAAAACATATTAAAACCAAGAAAAGCAAATACTTGGATTAAAGAAAAGATTAAACTGCAAGAGATGACAAAATTAAGGTAAAGAACAGGGGACAGAAGACACCCAATTACAGAGAAAAAGGGCAGTGAGTTCTGATGAATCAAACATACAAACAAAAGATGGCAGTCCTTGTCAGCCTGTAGGTGGCACTAAAAGGCAAACCAAAAACCACCCCACGTATTGCCTTGGTCTCCTAGCTTCCACTCCTACCTGTGCATGTATCTTGGCTCTTCCCTTCTTCCCACAGCTCTTTCCAGCCTCAGGTTCTATTCTGTCTGAGCAATGGGAGCAGCTGCAGCAACAGCTAGATGTGTTTGGGCAGGTTTTCCCCAGCTTAGTACCCTTGCATTTTACACTTCAGTTTGAGTACACTGCATGTGAGAAACCTTCAATCTAAACTTCTCTCAGATTTTTTTTCTAAAATATTTCCTTCCATCAAAACACAATAAAGCAAAAGTCTTCAAAGTCAAAGTAAGTGTCAATTAAAAATTGCAGTGGTTCATGATATTTATAATGCAGTGCTGCATGAAGTAACTAACAAAAAAATATTTAAAAGATGCCTTTACTGGTTATGAGGAAAAGACAGAGATGAATCAATCAGTGTCTAGAAAAAAAAAAACAAAAAACAAAAACAACCCCTCCTTTTGGGGGATCTTCTTTGAGCCTCTTTCTGCATGGTCATTGTTTCTCCTTGCCAAGACTTTTCCCTCTCCCCAGATCTAATACCAATTTTGAAATTTTTGTGTATAAGAAATCATCAACACATCCTGGAAACACTTTAAAGGGTTTTCTTCCCATGTTTTTTGATTTGCTTATTGTCTTAGAAATTCAGCATATTACATGCTTTCTGCTTTGATGATCCTTTAAATCTTTCACTGAATATAGAATTTGCACATGTCTACCAGCTCCTTCACAGTCTGACAGTGTGCAAAACATTTCTGAATAATTAGCTATGCAGGATAAAAAAACCCACAAAAACCAGTAGCCTAAATAAGCAACATTTGAGTCAATGCACATCCAAAACTGATTATGGATTAGAGTGGTCAGTAAGCACAACATATCAATCAGATCAAATAATGGACTTTTTAAAATCAATGCCTGCTTTTGACTGTATAAAAATAGTTATTTTCACTCTGCACATGACTCTTCAAACAGCACTGTAAAACAAGGATATACAATCATGCCCTTTCTTAGTAATCTGATTGTTATGGTATATCAAAACCCATCTTGAAAAATATCAAAACCACCGTCTTCAATAGCACTAGTCTGTTCCATGCAGAGGGCATGTAAGGGGCATGTTCCGAGAAGAAAGCAGAAGTGTACAAGCAATATTCAAGAATTGTTTTGGCTATATATAAGTAGCTGTTTTCATCTTCCTCTTTTTTTTTTTTCTTTACAGGAAAACAAAAATGAACTAAGAACAAGAAATATAGAAAATACAGCATAAATATATAGACTTGTTTTACTGAAGAATATTTCCACATTTGTTTTTTCTGTCATCCTTCACAAGATTTCCCATCAGACTGTAAAGTCAGACAGAATAATGATGAATTTTACATTAGCCCAGTACCTTCTAGGACTACATTTTATCAGATCACAGCCAAATTTGATCAGAAACTTGCATTCTTTACTAAGAATAAGGCCCAATTTTGTTTTGTGCTTTTCCACCACGGACTCACATACAAATTAGACAGTCCAAACTGAATGGATATATGAGGAAAGGTTCTAGGCATGTTACTGCTTCTTATGTTCACTGTTACTAGAGATGGAAGCAGTACTTAGTAGTTTTTATTCCTTTCTATAGAATGAATACCATCTGCTCATCAATGCATTTTCACTATTGGTAAACAATATCTCAGGGGAAAAAATAAAAAAATCATATTTTGCATGGTCTTTCCATACTCATTCCATTTTCATGGTAATGTACCCCTCAAGAAATTTACTGACTAAATGGTTGCAGACCACACTGTGACTGACAGATGGCACTTGACCAATTACCTACCTGGCACTGAGTGGTATAAATAAAATGATCGTATAACCTTTGTCAACAAGACACATTCCTAAGCAAAATGTTAAAAAGGAAAAATCCCACTCTACATCTTTTCTTGTGACGCATTCACTTCTGCTTTTTCTCAGGCCTTGCTGGAGTGCAACCCATGATTTATTGGACTGTAAAAAGCTGAGTTACTCCTCAAGTCTTTCTATTGGGTTTTTGGAGGATCTGCTTGAAGACTTTTGCAGAGATAGACTGTCATCAGCATCACAGTAGTTTAAACTGCAATTTCCCTGCAAAGCACAGCATTATCAGGCAAAGAGCAAAAGTTGAACTCATCCATTTGCCCTTAGTCCAAGATAGCCCATATGAAGGCAATAATAAATTTAGATTAGATTTTTCATAAGTGAATGGGACTCATTTAAAAGCTCAGTTAAACTTTGCAGTGAAGAAAGGTCTGGCAGCTGAAGACTGAATTTACATGATTCAGGATAGAACATAAGGGCACAAAGTATCGCTAAAAATTACCAGCATAGATTCCAGTAGGAAACTTACTTTAAGATGTGCTGTAACTTGAACACCTTACTGCCTACCTTTCACAAAGTTTTTCAGATACAGAAAGTAATTTTTGGGAGACTTCTCAATCCAATAGTCTTTTTAAACAAATGGAGCTTTTAATTGGTTTCAATGAACTTGAATCAGGGTTTTAAGAAAGAAAGAACAAAACAAACAAACAAACAAACAAACAAAAAACCACACACCACCACCAACAACCAAAAGCTTTAATTTAGCAGATTTGCAAGAAACTGCATAACTGATATAAAATTCTTCTATACATGGAACAAGTAACTCTTGATTAGCATGCAAAGTACATATATTCTATTTAGATTATATTAATTTTCAACAAGTTAAAAGTTTATATATGAAGTTGAGGTATGTCTGCGGGGGGTTATCTTGCATGTAATTCTTTATATAAATTGGCTTTCTTATAACTTTCATAGTCATTAAGATGAATAGAAGTAGAAAGGCAAAAGAATTTTGATACTTATATCCCTTCGGAATGTGAAATTTCCATGATTTTGTTTTCACCTTCAATTTAAATAAAATGCCAAAATATTGAAAAGTAGTGATTTAAAATAAATTAATTTTAAAAGATGTAAACATCTTCATTTCTTTTAAAAACATTTAAAATTATATATAATTTCATTCCTGCAGTAGT
>JAWWMP010000001.1:95346821-95376871 GCA_035047865.1 Dendrocincla tyrannina
CCTTCCCTCCCCTCCCCTCCCCTCCCCTCCCCTCTGTTGTTCTCTCTATACCCCTGCAACATGTTCTCCATTTAATTTCCATTTTTTAATTCAGCAAAGTATATACAACCAGAAAGCAACCCACCAGCAGACGAGTAGATGAAACCTAAAACAAGTGATTCAAAGACAGCCACTTTCCACCTTGCACAAGCAAATCAGTGATCAACCAGTTTTCAAGCAATGCCTACATAGGAAATATCAGACCACTATTTTTTTATGGCTGTACATGATGTTGTGTGCTGTGGAATACTCCTTTGATCAATTTGAGTGACCTGGCCTGGCTGTGTCCCTCTCTTTCTTGTGACGACCTCCCGCCTACTCCCTGGTAGAAAAAGAACCAGGGAAAGTCTTGACACTGTGCAAAGGACTACTCAGCAAAAGCTAAATCACTGGTATATTATTAACGTTGTCTTAGCCACCAATCCAATAGACAGAACTGTATGAAGAAAGTTAATTCCACCCCAGACGTATCCAGTACTCCCTTGAGTTTGTGCACAGCATTGTCTAGTATGCTAACATTCTCTACTATGATATGTTTGCAGCAAGCCATAAAGAGAACCCCTATTTTCATGTTGCCAGTAGATCTCTCTGAGATGCCCTCTGCTTCTGAGTGAGCCCACCAAGAGAAATCTGGAGAGCTCTATTTGTAAGGAGGGAAAAAAAAAAAAGAGATAGTCCACCTTTTCTTTCAAAAAAGAGATGCCCATACTATTACATAATAGTGGAGAAGGTATTTTGAGGATCAAAATATTTATGAAGACTGAAGACACAGTTGGAAGTTACTAGATAATGTTAGTTCAGCTTGGTAGCTGTAAATGGGCAATCCTATGGCAACCAGAAAATAAGATAAAGCAGCTTATCCCTTAATGAGAAAATAACAAGCTACCTCATTGTTTTCAGTGAAAGCAGGTATTTGCAAACACGCAGTTGCCAGAGAATTGCTAATGTACAGGAACACACTGCCCCTTAGCAATTGCATGCGTGTGAGTACGTTCAAGTCTATATTTTCGGTAGTAAAAATTAATCTCCACAGTGTCACAGAGAGTGGGTTGGGCTGAAGTAAATCATGATTAAATGAAAATTTATGCAACACGTTTCACTTAGTAATGTCATTTATGCCCTACTTTGTGAAAACCCAAACCATAATGGTTGAAAAGCACTAAGATAGCACTAATATTTGTTGGACAACAAGCATTTAACTTTTGCTTCAGCATGTATCTCAAAGATGACTACGAGGGTGAACTGTGCTTGTTTTTGCACTCTTAAGGCATGTCAGTGACTCCCAGTGCACACACCAGGCATGGAACATGACCAGGTCAGCAGGAGCAGCTCCTGTACTCTCTGGAGAGTGGCAGCTACCCCATACTCTTGCCTCCTACTATCTTAAGAGTGAGATGTAGGAGTCATTGCCTCACACAGACACAAGAAACTACTAGTGAGTACTAGTTCAGCTTCTTCAGGCTATGTCTCCATTGTGAAAGCACTTTGAAGAGTCTTGGGCTTGGCTTCATCCTGTTCACACTGGGTCAGGGTCAAGATCAGTGTGATACATGGCTGGGCAGAGGCATACCTACAGCATTGCATAGCCAAAAAGCAAAGGTAACACCCTGACCTTAAATGCAGCTCTGGAGCTAAAGCCTCTGAGCTTCAGCACCCCAAAAGCCAGCATGATAGCATGGAACAAGGGAGGGTGTCACACATTTTCACACTTAGTCCTAGCTGGAATGACTAAAAACCAGAGCTGTACAAGACATAAGGCATGACTGCAGAGGGCACTGTCCTTGTGCAGGAGTCTCCAATGTTATGCAGCACTGGAGAGAAAAACACAATTTAGAACCCAAACATTTGAAATGCTAAGAGCCCTGAAAGGCTAAGCTAACACAAAATGTTATTTAAGGTAAGGATAATGAAAAAGGATGCCCAGCAGTTGGAACCTGGAGATATGATTTTGACGTGATACTAGTTAGAGAGGGATGTTTTGTGCTCGTAGTTGCTGCCATGTGAGCATATGGGTGATGACTGCAGAGGATAAGAAGGGAGAACAGAATTATGGCACACAACAGACACCTGCAGTCAGTGAGAGACTACTTTATATTGCATCAGATTTCCAAAAGAACTGAATAAAGAATGCAATTTGTCAAATGTAAGCTCTTCCTTCTTTAAATGAACAGCAGACCCAGCAGGTGAATTAGAGATTAATGCACATTTCTGCTTGCAAACAGTGAAATAGGGGCTATGTAGGCACTTCCATTAATTCAGGTTCAAGTCCCTTTCTAGCCCTGTTTTTGTCATTATTTGTCACCTTGTATTTGTATTCATGACAGTTCTCTTTAGTACAGAACAGAATCCAGCCCTGAGTATGTCTGAAATAAACAGTGAAAGATTTTCATCCAATAACCTCTAAGTCAGCTGTCTTCATAGAAGCAATTACTAGAAATGAAGAGGAAATTTGTTTAGTCATTCATTCAGACATTTCCTGAAAACATTTCTCCCTGACTATCAGTGTATTTGACTTTCAAATATTTATTAAAAAAACCCTAAACCAAACTGAAAGAAAAAAAACCCAACCAACCAACCAAAAAAACCCAAAAACTCCAAAACCAAACCAATCAACCAACCAACTGACCAAAATATCCCCCCAACAAGCAAAAACCCCAAACTCTTTATTTTGGAGTTGATATTGTCTGTTTTTTATCATGGCATTAAGGCATTCAGAACAGACTAAAATGATGTTCAGTATTGGGAAACATGAACAGAATGTTTGGGAAAATTCTGGTCCAGAATTTTTTTCGGAAAGGAATGTTTCAGATATACCTGATGAGATGCAGTTCAGCTTTTCTGATTAGCAAGATCTTATGAATGGGTGACTCTTTTCTATTCTGATGGCAATTTGTTCAAAAAGTCATGAATATGAGTACAGACAAGGTATTTGCAGTGTTTTATACCGTCTATTAATGGTGCTTCATTTAAGGGAAGTTAAATTGAAAGTAAGGCCTGTTTTAAAGTGTGATTTTGTTTCAAATATAACATTGTGAATTCAGAAACTTCATCTTTTCAGACCATTTGATAGTATAGATAAAAAAGAGAAGTAATATCAACATACTGAATCTTGCAGAGGGAAAAATATCTCTTCTGGATAAATACAGCTATATCAAAAGTATCTGTCACAAATCAAGTGGGGAACTGAACTGAGCAAATATGTTTTGAGAAGCTGCTCCTGAAAAAAGTAATTTATGAAGCATTGCCAACCATAAATACGCCTTGAGGTTTGGTATTAATGCATATTTCAGTTATCACTATGGAAACTCAGAGTAACGACTTAGCTAAAGATCTATAAATACGTGAGTAAAAACAGAAACAGATTTCCAAGCAGAAGCTGAAGGCAGAAACAAATGTATCTGTCTTTGCTTATGGCAGTAATTGCCAGAGTTGAAGTACCAAAAGGTTTCCACTGGCATTTCTGGGTTTCAGCTCCTTTTCAAAACAGTGAATTTGCAATAACAATTCAGAACACCTCAGCATATCTTTCATCTAAATGTTTCAATGTGCACACAAATGTCTAGCTCAGCTGGAGAAAGACAGCCTAAAAACTAGAAAATACTTAAAATGTTCATTTCTACAATACAATTCACCTTATTATTGAGAAAAACACATAAATATTGACTATTGTAATACTTGAAGGAAACTAGATGGTCCTCTGCTTTAGAATTTTGTCAAATGCATATATAAACTGGAAAACTTGGTTACTAAGCTGACAGTCATCTATAATCAATATGTCACTTTGCTTCCCTCTGTCCAGCATTGCTACAGAACCCATTATAGTTTGGAATATCGAATGATAACATACACAAACAGTGATAAAACATTGAGCTTAAGAGCTGTACTTTGATGTGCACTTTCTAAAAATTTGTGAAGTTCCTTTAACAGCTGTGGTGGGGGGCCGGCTCCTCTACTGTCCCACGGCCTCCCGGGGTTTGGAAGGGATTGCGAAATCCCCATGTGGTCAGGAGTAAAGAGGTGTACCGACCCGACATTGCGTGGTCATAGAAAAGCCTTTAAATACTGGTGTCCACGGTATTTAAGCCCTTCGGGTGGGGTTTAGGAGGTTGGATGTGATAGGGTAAGGGTTCAGGGGGAGTGGTGTGGTTTGGGGGGCACAGGGGCCAATAAGGGAGCAGGAGGACCAAAACCCAGTGGGAACCCGGGGATAGGGATTGACAGGTGGTACATCCAATAAGGCCGGGAGGGGGGCGGGGTGGATACCCGTGGGAAAGGAACACTCTTTTCACGTGTGCAATGGGTTTCTAGGGGTTACAATCTAAACAGGGCAAAACCCATACATAAAAGACGCAAGTAATGTTGAATTATAAAGTTTCTGGTCCTTTGGAAGCTGTCACAGCGCTGGTCCTGTCACCAGGGGCTTCTTTCTCCACGATGTGAAGTCTGGATAATCCTCTGTCTCTGTTTCGCATATGCTGTAGCAGAAGTCTTTCCCAACATTCCTTTATTTAAAAAAAAAACAAAAACAAAAACAAAAACAAACAAAAAACTATCCCAAGTACATCAGGAATGAAGTTAAGGACTGCAAATAATATTGGGAGTCAGAAAGAAAAAAACAAAAAAACCAAGAGATTTTAAATGCCTGTCAGCTATGTCTACTTTATAAAACATCTTTGGGCATATTCTTTATAAGAGACATGATGATGTGTTAAGCCATGTAGTGAGGAACTGATGGTTTTACAAGGAAATTTTCAAATATACATATTCAAGGATGTTCAGTCAAGAATACTACAAAGATAAAGTTTGTAGGGAAAGCATCTTTTATTAAAACAGCTGATATAGCAGGGAAAAGCAGATAGTTTTTGGGCTCACAGACCTTTTGCAAAAGTCCCCTGTGTGCCAAATCCTTTATCTATTCTTTTACCAGTTGGTTCAGTAGAAGAGATTGAATCTCCCTTAAAACTTTGTCATTTATACTTTGTTGCTCTACTGGTTTGATATCACTACTTATAAAATAATGCACAACTATATTCCAGTAACTTATATTTAAAAAAAAAAAAATTCTATTTATGTTTCTCCTACAGAGAATATACAGAGCACCAGTCTCATTCTAGATACTTCTAAGAGCAGCAGCTACCCCATTTCTTTCCCTTCTGATTAATGCTTCAGACTAGTGCTTTTACCTCCTAACCCCTTCTGTTTCTATGATTTAATTTTCCTTTAGTTGCCAGCTTTTTGTCCCACATTAGCAGTGTGACAGTGCATGTCCTGACTGTCCTGACTTCTGTTTGCATTTCAAAGATTTCTTCATAGTTTATATGCTGAGGCTAACTTCTCTGCTGGTCATATTAATAAGTGTAGATAAATATTTGTTTGTAAATATAATAAATTATTTTAAGTTTAATGCGTATTCCATAACACTCTAATTTTAAATTATAGAAACCTGAAATACAGTGCTGTAGTATGGGGTGGGGTCAGGGAGGGGGGTAAGAGCATTTTTAGGTTTTGTTTCCTCCTTGACATTCTTAAAATAACTGACTCAGTCAGGTCAACCTAGAAATAAGTGAACTGAACAATTTATTTATTCAGAACTGGCAGAGCTTGAGGAGGTTTCTATTTTAAGAGCATGTTAGCCTTAAATTAGAAATCACGTCTGGCTTGAATGCTCCTAAGAAATACACATATTGACATCCTTATTTTCTCATAATGTAGCTACCAGCTATTCTAAGATCAGAAATAAGGGCAGCTGAGGGTTAAGCTATTCACAGAGTCAAAATGAGAGATGAAATGTATGAATATAGAGAGGAAATCTTGCCCTTGATGGTGTTTTCTAGGCAGGGCAAATTTAAGAAACAGAAACACATACACAGATATATACACACAGGCCTCTTCTAAACACTATATAGTGTCTCCTTCTGCTATAATATTACTTCTCAACAGCTTCTTCACTGAGCCAGCAAAGAACTGAACTGCTTTGAAATTAAAATACAGAGTCAGACTACAGAAAAGCAGTAGGCCTACATCTAAAGGATGTCTGAATGACTAAACCCACAATTTTTTGAATGCAGGCATTTAAGTCTAAACCTGAAATCCAGCCACTCTGGCTGTGTTCAGCTCTAAGGTTCACTGGATGATCTTTCTGCTCTTGAATGGTATCTATCATCACTTCTGGTTCCTGTGTTGCTGTAAGTGATTTTAGTGCTGTAAACAGCAGTGTTTTGGGGAGGATCTCTGTTCGTGTTAGAGCTTCTGAACTAAGAAAGTCCTCATCACTCTTTTCTGTGATCTGAAGATAAGACTGGTATTTTACATATTCCTTGTAGTCTCTTGTACTATATTCCAGAAAGCCCAATGGTTTGCCAGTGTCCTCTTTGTCATTTGGTCTTTTCATTTCTCACCTGTTTCTCTAAGGAATGACTCAGCCTGTGACAGAATGCAGTTATCACTGGTCACTACAATGTGGTAATTCCGTGCTTTTTTCCTTAACGTCCATGTAATAAAAAAATATTTTACAATTCTCGCTTTTTTTCTTCTACTTTTTCACATTTTACTATTGGTAGCTGATAATATCACAAGTAAATGCCATATACATTCTGGCTGTTTTTCTGCTTCACTTGTTCTTTAAAGCACTTCTCATCCAGATTAATGTATTCAAAACCTCATTTCAATTATTTTTATTATGCCTGGCTTCAGCTTTCTGCCATTAAAAATGTGAGTGTACAGTTCATTTAAGGATTCAATACTCCTGTTAGACTGTAATTCATGTCAGCTTCCCCATTTAGACTCCAGCAATTCATGGAATTTAGTTGATTTATAGAAGCATTTGGAACGGGAACCCTGCCTCTGCTACTGAATATGGTTTTGTGTAGGGACTCTTTCATACTAAAACATAACAGTTAGTAATAAGCCATTTCTGTTTTGGGCAGCTGCTGCTGATATTGTGTATTCTCATTATCCAAAGGAGACTTTCTCTCTTTCCACTCCACTTTTAAAATATTGATTTCAATACTAAATTGTCTGCTCCTCAGTGCTGGAGTTAACTACTTGGCCAGTCTTGGCATGAATCCTAAAAATTAGAAGTGAAAGAACTGAAACAGGTGGAGGTAACACTTTCAGCATTTATGTAAAAATGTCTTTTGTGGTTCTGGTGAAATGTATAAACTTCTTCTGTGCCATTTGGATGAATTGAAACTATTTCTGGAGCAGAGCAAGACAAAATCCTTATATGCATAAATTGAAAGATTTTACTTTAGATTGTATTAACACGTATATCCTATTTCTGAAGAGCTGAATTGAGATTAAGAGGAAAAAAATAAGAACAAAACACAAATGGGTTTAGAAGTCACTGCCAGAAGGGGTTTCACCTCATGACCACTTGTAACTGAATGAAGTGGAGCAGTCAGTGCAAATGCAGGGCCAGAAGGCACTGGCTGAATAGTCATTCAATTCCATTGTATTTCAGCTGAATAACTTACAAGGTACTGTCTCAGGGAAGGAAGAGAGTCCTCATGACTAGGCATGAGCATGTTATATTGGTGAGCCATACTTAGAGCTCAGGAGATATCTTTGCCTTAGGATGTCTGTCATCATTTTTCTTTCACTGCTCCAAATAATCTCTGTTTTTCTGAAGAGTGGAGCTTCCAAGGATGTAGTCTATTACCTCTAATGAGCTTCCCTGAACTGAAGTATGGAGATACTTCCTAGCAAGCACATCAGTCAGGCAGGCACCATTTATAAGAGCTGCAGCATAATAAATCAGAACGATCCTGTACTTGTTCCAGCCACTCTTTAAGAGACTATCTTGTTCTCATCCCTGCAAACCTGTAGCCATCTGGAGAGTAATGCCTTGAAGTCACAGAGATAAAGCAACAGCAAAATTCAGATGCAGTAAACTGACATTTTGAACAGTTCGGGATATGGCTGTTTATATGTACAATCACTTCTGGAGTACCGTGTTTCAAGGAGATCAGATCCCCATTAAGAGCAATGCTCTCAAAAAGATCAGGTTTCCCTGTAAAGACAAAAAGTAATCACATAGATCACATAGAAGATGGATGAAAGTTGCAATTTTCTATACATTGATGGCATTAGAGGAAAGCAGATGACATGAGCTGTTCATGGAATGAGGTTGTTCTGGCATACTGTTGCCCAACACTAACAAAGCTGAGAGGAGACAATATACTCAGCCACCAGAATGCAAATATGGGTCCAATGTTTGGTGATGCACTGATATTAAATAATCATGGTTTTTTTCAACCTGCATATGTTCAAGATCAGAATACACACCTGCAACTGCAGGAGACTTAGTGGTGGTTCTCCTAGTGCAACGGGTAAACCTTCATGAAGAAGAAAAGCCTTCAGCCTGGCAGGCTGAGGACTGCATGGTCATTTTGGTGTGTTAATCACATTTCAGTCTGAGTATAATGATATAGCCACTATTGCTTGCATGGACATATCTGTATCTTTAGTCATCTTTTAATCCCCTATTTTAGGCAGAAGGTATATTGCAGGTATTATCTGCTGTGAGGCAGATCCTATAAAGGCCTTGAAAAATTCTACCAAATACCTCCTAACACAAATTTAAACTCATGATAATAATTGTCAAACCATATGGAAGATAAGCTGGTACTAGTGGTTATATATTCCTTTGTTTAGTCCTGTAAAGCTTAGGCTGAAATTTTGAGCTTGATGATTTTGAACTTTTAGATTTCTCAGACTGTTAAACAACTTTGGGAATGATTAATTTTCACACTTGAGATCTCAATGTGTCTCAGCCTCAGAATAAAATTTAATTTCTTGTGAGACATTTATACCCTGGATGGACTTTCTGCATAAACATTGTGCTTATGCTCTCTGCTACACATCTGAGTGAAAATTAGTCATGTGAATGCCTAAGGTTGTTCAAAGACAGTTCACGCATTGACTCTGCTTTGAACTCATCATTAGCATTATTCTCCCTCTCAGGTGTCTTGTGAACATCTTATAGACTAGGGCAAACGGTTGTTCTTTCCTTAAAGGTAGTATTACACCATAACTTATTTATCGTTGTGTGGGATCACAGCTTATACTGCTTTCATTGATATTCTTGGCTTGTCTACCTCTTGCTCTCTTGAGTGCCAAATTGCTGTTGAGCCTCAGTCTGAGCATCATTCAGCAGCCTCTCTTACCCTAAATAACACCCTTATATCATTAAACCGGTTTATGGATCTATAGAGTTGTGTAAGATTGTGGAGGGCTGTGCAGATATTTTCTATGGATTCCTTCCTCATGAAATTATGAAAAATGTCTCTCTCATAAATAAAATTTCAAAGGGAATTAAAGAGCTATCAGATTTAGTAATGATGGCATTATATGATTTCTTGGGTTTCAGTGTGGTTTTTTTAATTTATTTTTTATTTTTTATTTGCATAGCTGAAAGACATCATGATTCCTTCAGCCTACAGGCTTTTCAGGTACAGATCATTTTTTTTTCCCTCTTGTGGCTTATATTTATGTTAGGCAATGTGAAACAGATCTGATAAGCTAAAACATATCTTCTCATCCATTCACCACCTGAACTGAAAGAAATTGTTGTGTCTAAGGAATGACAGGGGAGTAGTAAGGAAGTCAAACTTTGCTCACTGCAGAAGCAGTGGGGGAGGCCAAAGAGCTGAATAGTGATAGGAATCAGATCATCTTTCTATGTGAAACAATTGGGGAACAGAAAAAGTAGATGATCTGTTAGAATGAGAGTCATGCTAAGTCATTATTCAAACTCCTGCTCTTCTATTGTCTGTACAATGCAGCCAGTAATAAGCAATAATAATAATAATAATAAATAAATCCCATTCACTTTTTCCAATTTCCCATTATTTGGATTTTTTTTTAATATCCCAATAATGTAAGTGAGCACAATACTAATAAAAATTTCAAAAACTGTATAAGTAAACAGTTAACTGCCATACACATGGTTTCAGTTTGGAATTTGCTTCTCCTTTCTATTGCTCCTGTGTTAAACCAGGAGGATTTTGCATGAAGCTAGTTAATCACAAGGCTGAAAACTGAAGTAAATGAGAGAAGAACTATCTCCTACATTCATACACTTTGATGACTTAAGATTAACTGTTCATAGAAAGCGATCCCAAAAGAAATTCAAACAAGTTCTACTTGATATTAGTTTTCAGATTGCAATTAGTTCTGACAATTCACTGTTGCTTCAGCTTTCTTTCTAGCAACTAAGCTATAGTGACATTTATATTAAGGTCACCTAATGCTTCTCATTAAAATCTCTCATTTCTTCGCTATCAGTGGCTTACACTTTTTGGCAAAGCTTGCCACTCATGATAAAGCATCCTGCCTTTTATCAAGCTTTTCTTTCTCCTCTCTGACACTCGAAAAAAAAGTTCTAGTAATAATAAATTAGTTTCTTTCAAGTGTAAAGTACAGAATACACGGGCAGACTCAACATCTTTGAATACTTTTTTTTTTTTTTATTATTACGTTAGGACTTTGTAAACAGATGGTGGATTATGGAAGAAGCAATCAGTGCCCTGTAAGAACATGAAATTGGATCTCATTTTCTTTTGTGGTTTAGTTTGCTCCAAATTCAAAACAATAGGTTAATGGAACAACCTCCTAGGTGAAGGAAAAACTGAAAGCTAACGTAGTAATAAAAAGTTTCCTGCAATGTGACAAAAGGTTGTTGATTTGTAATATTACCAAAGGTGAACATCAGTCCGCATATTATTGAAGATCTGCCTATCTGTAATTCTCTTCATTAAGTGCATTAGACGACTGATATTTCCAGTTCTACAGAACTGAGTTTTGTGTAACCACTTTTATACACAATTATTTAGAAATGTAAATATTTCCCTCATGTCAACTGACAGGCAAGATCCATGTTAATTAATAATCCATTATCACCAAATTGTTTAAAGCAGCTGGAACAGTAGCATAGAAATAAACAGCTATTTATTTTTCAAATTAGAATGAAGTCATTCTGCTCAGCATTTCTAATTATAAATGCTGCTGTAAGTGCTATATTCCTATTCTTTCTAAGAAGCTTTTCTGAAATGGTATTGAAACTGGTCTAATTTTCCTTCTATTTTGTGTTGACAATGCAGGGGTTTTTTTTCCTAATTGCATTGTGCAAGATAAGAAAAGAATTTGGAAAGAGGCTGGGAGTAAAATATGTTGCTATATCTTTCAGTGACTTTATTGATTTATATATCCCTATATAATGAAAGTAAAGTTATTTCTCTTGGTCATCCATTTCTTCATCAACTTTGTATGGTGAATCCTTCATATTCCATTGACCTTTACATGTCATATGCCACTTGAGAAAAGGGTGGAGGGAATTCACCCAACCTTTAAAGATTTATTTGTCTGTTTGTGCCGCAGGGAAGAATGAAACCATGTAAGTCCGATCTAGTCTGTCAGATATTCTGCATGGGAACCCTTCACCAAAGAGATTCACAAGATCAGGGTAATTTGATTACCCTTTTTTGGGGACTGTCACTTAACAACATAAGGGAAACCCCTCAGTGGATTTTCCCACATGTTATTCCACCATCGACAAAACTGTCAGCACCTTATGAAGGAGTCATTTTAACAGTTTATGGAGTAACACTTTTTATTAATACAAATTTTGACAAGTTAATAAAGGTTTATGGACATCAATGATAGGGTCTGGCTACAAAAACACACTTAAACCAATGTAATAATACTACAAAGCAAAGCACACATGTAAACTCTAGAAGAAAACAATCTACTAATATCTTATGAAGTGTGACTGGTCAAAATTGGCCAAATGCCAAGAGCCAAAGGGCCCAGGACAGAGGCCCCAAAGGCCCCCCCCAGCCACAGGGCGAAAAGGGAGAAAGGGGCGGGGGGGAAACCCACAAAACTGAACTTCAGTAGAACTAAAACAATTTATATATATTTACATATATATACACATATATACAGAGGAGAAAAGAGAAAGAAAACAAGTTTTCAATTCCCTCTCACCAAAACAACTGCCGTTCCCGAATCTCAGGACAGCTCCTCCCAACACGGCTGGCTGATCAGCAGACCCACACCTACGGCCCACTCCCACAGCAGAGTGAGCGCAGGAAGCTCCTCTGCCCTCCAACACTGCCAGAAGAAGGATTGACCCCTGACTTCTGACTCCCCTCTTTATATCTTTGCTTACATAAAGAAATGAGATGGAATACTTCCTTAGTTATGACCCAGTTACCAGGAAAAGCCCAAACCAAAACCACTACATGAAGTAAAAGCAAGCTCTAGTCCTTAAAAGCTTAAATTTCTCACCTGATCAGTGTCCCTGGACCAGGGGTGAAAAGCAGATTCAACCCATCAGTTGATCCCATCAGTTTTGATGAAAATCTTCCTCCAATTTCTCCTTATTTCCAACTTCTTTTTATACTATTCCTTTCTATTTAGATGGAGTTTGAGTGATTTCAGTCATAAGTGTAAAATCTGGGTGCTGTTACATGGCATCAAGTTTTTCGTGATGGACAAATCAGCACAGGTCAAAGTGTCACCATGTTCCCTTCCTGCAGGATGTTTGCAAAGACAAGCTGTGGTGTCTTCACACCCTCTATTATCCAGTGTATCCAGTTGTTTATCAGTGCTTGAGGAACTCTGTGGGGCATTGTGACCTTATTACACCCAGGAAGCAGCAGCTAGATCTCTTTTTGTCCTCATCTGGGAAGCAACAGCTGGTTTTCTTCTGTAATTCTTATCCTTTTTTAACTTTTAACCTTATCTATTACTCCACAGTCATGCAACTGCTGACTGAAAATAACAGCTTGATCACATATGAGCAGATGCTGCCTGCCTATTCTGCAGTGACAGGGCACATTTAAATACTGTTGAGTGATCCCTGCAACACAAAAGTGGGCTTTGTGAGCAAGGGAGCGTACTTATGGGAGGCCTGGTCACTGGACAATACACTGCTTAATAGCTTGCTCTAATTTCTCCATTAGAGTTGCACATGGAACAGATAAAGTTTATAGTTCATAGTTTTTGCTCTGTGAGGGAATTAAAAGCTTATAGTGGCAAGCTTACATAATAATTATAGCTGAGCTGCTATGTATTGACTTCTGAGGGTGACAGGGCAAGGGGATTGGACTAGGTGATCTCCAAACATCCCTTTCAGCCCCAACCATTCTGTGACTCTGTGATACAAATTATAGTTCGTAATGTCTGTACACATTCCACCACAACCATCTTTCAAGAATCGATTTCTGCATTTTCTTGTCCATTCTCCATTTCACAAAATTACTCAAGGATGAATATTGCATTAAATGTTTGGTGCCAGGACACTGAGGTGTTGCAGATACACAAAACAGGCTATTTTGATTTGTTCTAACAGACAAAATAAACTTCATAACTCTGTATGTTAAACCAGTGCTACAAAGAATATATTTGGGGGAAAACTGCATGAGGTTTATGAATCAGTTCTCAGATCCTATGCTCCTGTTTCAACCACAATAGCGTTCTCTCACTGTAGGAGTACGAAATTACACCAAATGAAAGAAAGACCATGAAACTGCTTGATGAGACCAAGCATCAAGAAAGAGAGCTACAAGCAAGACCTGTTTCATATAAGAGAAAGTTTATCGACATATATCGGGTTGTTATGGGTTTCCTAGTTTATGCATTCACAGTTGTAAAGTTAAATAGCATCGTTGCATGCTATACAAAATGGAGTTTGGTTTTCTCCCTCATGTCGTCCCTGCTCCCTGATCGCTCAGAATTTGCCACAGTGGAGCCTTTCCTTATATGATTATCCCTACCCTTGCTTACCCTTTATGGTTGGGATCCTCCCCTATGCTTCCTTTCATGTAGGAGGATTTGCAGGCTCCTCCCAAGTTCAACTCCCTTTCCGGAAAGTTCCATGCTGCCCTCGTATAAGCTGGTGCCATTTTAATAAATGTGCCATTCTATCACGCCCCTACCTGGAGTGTACCTCTCCTTCTTACCCTTGAAGGGTCTCGTCATCTCAGTACTTATAATTTCAATAAACAGATATTGTATTTCCTTATGCTATATGCATTTAACATTTTAATGCACAAAACAGTAAACATTATAAGTACATTTAAGAATTATAAAAGTATATTTTTCCTTTATTAGTGTCTGCTTGTAAAATGCAAATATGTACTTGGAAATACAGGCTAACAGACTTGTTCACAGTCTTGAACAAGTTTGAATGCAGTAGACTGCAATAAATATAAAATAGTAATATGATATATGATTTTTTTTTAAAGTGAGAACAGAGGTTTGTGAATTTGGTAAGCAAGGAAATAACAGTTCATTTAATACTTTCTGTATAGTTTGAGTCATCTTCTATCAGAAAACTGGGATGTGTGTCTTAAGGTGAAAAACCTAGCAGTGAACTCCTCTACCATTATTATCCAAATTAAATTTGTTTACATCTACAAATTTATCTTCAAGATGGAGTTAACTTCCCTACCAAAAAAAACCAACTAAACAAACAAATATAAAAAAAAAACCACCCTCCAAACAACAACAAAAAACCCAAACAAACAAAAACAAAAAACCCCAAAACAAAACATAATATAAGCCATTTGGAAAGTATAACTGGAAAACAAGGTATTATATTTTGATTGAAATGTTGTTCCTTCATTTTAAGACTTAAAAAGGACAATTCAATAATAAAAATTATCAAATGCTGTCTCCAGTCTTCTTTTCTATCCTCAATTAATGTACTGTTTTCTACATTGGATTATATGAGGAATTCTACAGCACTTAAATTTCTTTAATATTAATTTATCATTTCTACTTCCTCTTTGAAATATGCCAAATTCACAGAATCTCAGGGTGGCTCAGGAGAGACTGGAAAGCAGTTCTGGAAGTTATGTTATCCAACCTTCCTAGAGTCCAAGCCACCTAGAGTCAGTTTCCCAGGTCTGTGTCCAGATGGCTTTTAAATATCTCCAAAGTGGATAATTTTACCACTTCTTTGGGCTGCTTGTGCCCATGCTCAATCACTGAAAAGAAAGTACTTCCTGGTCTTCAAAGAGTAGCTCTTGTGTTTTAGTGTGTGCCCATTGTGTCTGGTCCTGCCACCGGGCACCACTGAAAAGAGCCTGGCTTTGTCCTCCTTGCACCCTCCTTCAGGTATAGATGAGATCCCCCCTGAGCCTTCTTTTCTCCAGGATGAACAGTGCCACGTCTCTCAGCCTTTCCTCATAGGAGAGGTGCTCCAGTCTCTTAATTTTTGTGGCCTTTTCTGGACTCTCTCCAGTATGACCACATTTGTCTTGTACTGGGAAGCCCAGCACTAGACACAGCATTCCAGCTGTGACCTCACCAGTGCTGAAGAGATGGAAAGGATCATGTCCCATGACCTGCTACCAGTACTTTGACTACTGCAGCCCAGGGAACCATTAGCCTTCTTTGCAACAAGGGCCCATTGCTGGTGCAAGCTCATCTCAATGTCCACCAGGATCCTCAGGGCCTTTTCTGCCAAGCTCCTTTCCAGCTGGGCAGCCCCCAGTATGTACTGATGCCTAGGGTTGTTCCTCCTCAGGTGCAGGACTCTGCATTTTTAATTTCATGTGGTTTATTTTGGCTGCATGGCCCTCTGGTGTATCAGTCACTACTCACAGTTTGGGATCACCATCAAACTTGCTGTGGGTTCGCTGTCCCATCACTGACCCCCACCCTGGGTACACTACTAGTCACTGTCCAACTAGACTAGTAGTCTCCAACTAGACTCTGTACCACCCTCTGGGCTAGGCCATTCAGTCAGTTTTCAATCCACCTCAGAATATAGTTCTGATATGGATAAAAATTGATCATCAAGGTTTGCAATTTATAATTTGTGGAATAATTTATCATTTGTGTAAATCCAAAATTATTACACATATCCATGTAATTATTTATGTATTTGCGTAAGTATTTTTCTGAATGAAGATCTGAAACTGGATGTTAAAGTCGTAGTTTCTCTCTTGTTTTTTATTGATTTATTGATTTTTTACTGATCTGCAACTCCTCACTAGTAGTGACACCTAATGAAGGTGTGTTTATACTCAATATATATAAATTTTTATTTTGTAGAAAAAAACTGTAAGAAAATTATTGAGCTGAAATTCCCTAATCTATACATAACTATTGCAAAACTTCATCTTGTGTATGTTGATTGTTTCTGTGATACTAATCTATATCCATAGCTGTATACTGTTTTAAACTAAAGTGAAAAATGTAGAATAATGCAAAAAAACTCTTTTACTTAAAATGTAGGATTCCATAATTTTTTAAGTTCAATTTCCAACATGCAGATTGTGAATGACATGATATTCTAGAGGTCTTCTGACATTTGTAAACATTAAACAAAGATCACAAGGAAAAGTAAAACATCATATTTGGCACAGCATATTAGTCAGTGTTCCTGCCCATGGGTCGGAGAACACTATATTTTTCATTACTAGCAGATGTCTCCCATAATACTTTTTTTTCCTTTTTTCTTTTTTTTTCTTTTTTATTTTTTTAAGACAACAAATGATAGCCTGTCTACTGCTTACTACAGTATTATTCCCCAAATCTGTTCTTCATAATTTCTTATTTAACTCTTCTCGTAATCTTCCTCCTACTTCTGGCTAGCTTTTAGTTTCCTTTCCATTCCAAATTCCACTTCTCTTTCCCTCCACATCTCCCTCCTTCTCCCTTTCTGGAACTAGTCTACCTTGCTTCCCTCCCATGCTCCACTACTCCAAGTCTTCACATTCAAGCCTTCATGAAAATTTTTCTTCTAATTATTCCTTCTGGTTGTGACTTTTAAGAACAATCTTTCTGGGTCTTGAATATGAGGCAGTAGCGGAAGACAGCCTCTGGCTTTAGTGCTCTTTTTTCTTGAGAAAACAATTTAACATGGTTACTTAGCAGGGCACATAGAAAAGTACTACACTAAGTGTTCATTTCCTTTTCTCTTCTTAATAATGTTGTTCAGTCTGTGCAGTCAGTCAGTGAAAGAGTTAAATTCTGGCTTGACAGAAGCATCTGTCAAAGATGAATAAGAGGTGTGAATAGAACATCTACTTTTTATAATAAACAAGTGTGTTTTCCCCAAGGATAATAAAAAAAAAAGGGCTATATGATCTGATATTGTATCACATTGCACTCAAATCTAGACAGTGGTCTCATATGGCAGTTCCTCACACCAAATGTCTGTCACAGCAATGGAATAGAAAGAAAATTGAATGCTTCAAAATGACCCGTCTAAGCAATCTTTATAACATTGGACTTCTTTGAATATAAACAACAAATGTAACAGATACGTCATGATACCTGTTCACCTCAAAAATCATAATTAATCAGCAGCTAAAGAAAGATATCCATTTCTTTATATGTATCATCATCTATCACATATAAAATAAATACTATAGCTGTAAATTGGTAAGCCTCTAAGTTGCTTGTAAATTGTAAAAAACATGTAGAAAGCCTTGTAAATTGCTAAATGTGCAAAAGTCATATTTTAAATAGTTAAAACAGTCAAAACATATCTGACATAAATAATTTCTCTGTCACATCCTGAAGCCCAAAGAAAGTGAAAGAACATGACTGGGAAAGGTAATCAACAGTTTGCTGGTTTACTGAATATGGGCAAGAGTTTTTGTACTGTTCTCTAATCCCTTTCCTGAATATCTGAGCAACATTTAAAATATTTTAGCTGAAATGTGGAAACCAAGTATAAATAATCCTAGTCTGAAAAATGTAAACTGATAAGAGCAATATTCAGTTTAAACCAAGGTCTATACAATATTATCTATATGACACACCCTTAGTTACTTTAACAACGTGGTCAGGCCAGACTATTGCTGGCACAGTACACAGAATTCCAAATAAAAGCAACAGAGATTTTAAACATGGTTTAATGATGTGGTACATAAAATCACAAATACCTTAATTAGAAGTAAGATCTCTGAAGCTGATTCTTCTTGTACACAAGAAAACTTAAAACCATATTTCTCACCTGAACTGAAAATATTCTCTAAGCTACTCTTGAAATCAGGGCCATAATAAATCATCAGTAAATGGCACAGTATGAGTAACCTTTTTTCTGTGATAAAATTCTGAGAAAATATAACATTTAGCAATTTTTCTTTCTGTCCTGTTTCAAATATGTGTTTTTAAGACATTTTTGTCAAATGTTTAGTGAGAAGTCTGTGGAGTTCTAATCCTTTCATCTCTTGTAGCTCTTCAGATTAGAAAGACTATTATCTTTGCATTTTCTATTACATCAGATGTGTTTCTTGGCCCGTAAATGCCTTCTCTTTTTCAGCATGTAATTTTTTTTTCCCACTTCATTTTTATATTACTTATTTTCCTGCCCATTTGAAATATCTATCCATGGCCCTACCAGAATTTCAGGTAATTTTTCTGTTATGATCTTAATCATAGTCCAAAATGTCAATATCAGAAATCAAGGACTATCATTTTTAATATCAGTCTTCATCGTCTTAATAATAACCATTTCTGCCAAGATGCCATTTCAGGATGAGAAAGTTCAAGTGCCAGGAGATAATGGGTTATGATATAAATGACCCCTCAGTTTAACAAGAATTTTATCAGATTGTAACAATCTTTTTCAAGCTTGATTTCTCCTGTAATCAAAGCACCCTAAAGGAAAAGCCACACTTTGTTTTGCACTAACAAAAGGATGATAAAAACAAACCAGAGAAAAGAAAGCAGCACAAAGCAAATGTTGATGAATTGTTTTTAGAGATCTGTTTCAGTTTTTCAGATAACCTCCATTCATCTTTTTCAACTGTTTCAAAAAAGGGAAATTCATAATTTGCACAATTCTGTTCCCATCTAGAACAGTCACAGAGTGTTGTAGTTTGGTGTGCTACCAGTAACATGCTCACCAAAGAAGGATGGTGCGGCATGGCTGTAAGGTAAAGGGATTCATATTTGCAAGGATACAATGGACTGCTGTATCTGTAAAAAAAAAAGGTAAAAAATTTACTTTGAAGGAGGTAAATAGTGTCACACATTACTGTGTTCCTAATGGGAAATCTGCACAAAGATATCAGCATTTTAAAAGCATTTATCCTTAATGGACCGTTGATACTCTGGATAAATGTCTGCTATGAATAATGGGGTTGCAGTACTTTAACCTAAGACTAAATTTCAGGCAGTGTGAAAAGGAAGATTTCCCTCTTTTTCATTTAGCAAAATATCATAGCAATGTAATATGGTTTCACTGGTTCCAGTGAAGTAGGTCTTGATTTTCACCAGTGTGATAAATGAAACGAAGGAAATCTGAGTAACTCTCATTTTGTGCAATTTTGTAATTCGGAAAGAACACTTTCATACATAAATTGCCAAGGAAGTATTTTTTCCAATGAGCCTCTTAACTCTGAAATAGGTATTAGAATGATTTATGTAATTAAACGAGTTATTACATTAAAAAGCAGCTTCAAGTTCAGACATTTATGATTATTGATTGAACTTAATGACTTGTTTCAAACAATTAAAAAGAAGACAAACTTTAGAGCAGCTGTTATGTTTTGCTTAAAAATTGTGAGATGTTGAATCTGGCTTCTGAATAAAGAAACATAGAAACACAGAATCACAGAATAGTTAGGGTTGGAAGGGACCTCTGGAGATCATCTAGTTCAACCTCCCTGCCAAGGCTGAGTTACCTGGAGCAGCTGATGAAGGAACATGTTTGGAATATCTCCAGAGGGCGAGACTCCATGACCTCCCTGAGCAGCCTGTTCCAGTGCTGTGCCACCCTCAATGTAAAGTTCTTTTTCATGTTGAGATGGAACATCTCATATTTTAGTTTATGGCCATTGCTCCTCATCTTGTCACTGAGCACCACTGAAAAGAGTCTGGCACCATCCTCTTGGCACTTGACTTTTTGATATTTCTATACAGTCTTCTCTTCCCTAGACTTAACAGGCCCAGCTCCTGCCCAGTCTCTCCTTATAAGAGGTGCTCCAGTCCCTTAATCATCTTTGTGGCCTCTGCTGGACCTTCTCCAGTAGTGTTTTGTCCTTCTTGAGCTGTGGAGACCAGAATTCAACACAATACTCCAGATAATACCTTAAGGGTCTTGAAAATTTTCACAAAATAAAATGGGAGCTGATATAGACCCACCTCATTTGTTATTAAGACAGTATCCAAAACACAGACTTTTCCATGTACTGAATGTTCTGTATGGATCTCAGCTAATTTTGAGTGTAATGCTACTTTTATTGACTGAGACAGTTCTGAATTTTCACGGTACTGCCACTGACTAAAACAAAACAAAACATAAAAAAAAAATAAAATATCACATATTGAAAAAATTTTCTGAGAAGGTCCAGAAGCAAGATCTAATTGCATAAATAATTATGAATAGGTTGTCTGTCACAATGTTTTGGGAGTGCCATTTAGACATGAACTATTGTATAGCCAGTTGCAACAACAAAATGGCTGATTTTGATCTTGCTTTCAGAAGCCTGACCTGGAAAGAAGTGATTAAAATTATTAACCAGCAGAAATTTTGAGGTAGGCTTGGAGAGACTGACAGCCAGTTTTATGCAAATCAAGACAACATTTTATATTTGTTGCAACAGAGAATATTCTTGGTGGCATACAGTAGTCCCGTCATATACATGATATTCACAACATATAACATTGACATTTATTTATGTACAGTTCTAACAATTCTTGTTTCCCTGGAGGTCCATGTTACTAATGTGTCTCCAAATGATATTTACAGCAGTAAATGAGAAGAGTTTATGTGAATAATAAGCAAGGTTTTCTATCACAGATTTTGATCATCAGATGTAGCCCCCTTCACAGAAGGGAAGCAAAGAGAATGCAACGCTGTGCCAGCTACTAGCTATGAGGGTTTGAGGACTCTGCACAAGAACCTGCACAGTTCAATATGTTGACAAATGACCTGGAAGAAGGAGTGAATAAAATAATCACGTCCTACAAAAGATACAGTATTATTGAGGATAGTCAAGTCTAAAGTGGACAGAAGATTTCAGAATAATCTTATGTTTCAGAGTGGCAAAATGAGCAGACAAAAATCATTGTTAAGAAACGTACTGGAATAAATGTATTCTAAGTATATCTGTACAATGATATGTTCTCATGCTGTTGCCATATGTCAGAGAATGTATGGCAATCAAATTGGCAAATAGATTAAGAGAAGTTATTAAGAAAGGAAAAGATAAACAGAAAATATATTTTTGTTCCTGTGTAAATGCATGGTTCACCTTTTCCTTTAATGTTGTATGTGGTCTTTAAGAAGATATAAAGAAACATAAAAAGGGATAAAAGGGAAATATGCAGAGTTACAGCTACTGTGAAAATTTTGGAACCCTTTTCAACAAGGAGAACTGGAGGAAGTCTAAAGTGTCAAGAATAGTATAGCAAATATGGTTTGTAACATTCACATAAGATTAAAGACAGCTATTGACTTTATCCTATCCTATCCTATCCTATCCTATCCTAATCCTATCCTAATCCTATCCTATCCTGTATAATAAAATAAAATAAATAATAAAACAGGGTTTGTTTTTTTGTTTTTCTTTAATGTTGCCACATGAATAGAAAATCAAAATTTCTGACAGATCTAGACCATAATGCTGCAAAATTAGTCTTTGTTCAGTTTAGGGAAGCCCCATAGAATGAGATTTCTATTTGTCTCCATTAAGTGGTTTTGAAGAAATAGAAATTATTATAAACAGAAAGAAAAAATTCGGAGTAGAAGAGAATTGTATTATTCATGGAAGTGACCATGGCACAGTTTTGGGATGAAAAAGGAAAGAAAAGACAATACAGTTCAGTGGGAGGAGAGAAGAATATATCCATTAATGTAGATACAATCACAAAGAAAGTCAAAAATGTGAGTTGAATCAGAAAGTCTTAAGAATTGAGAAAGTAAGCCATGGGACTGATAAACAATCCAATTAGGCTAGAAAACATAGCTGCAGTTCTTATCAGAGTAGTCCAGAAACCACATTAAAACTTAGGCAAATAAATGTGTACAGTGTTTGCTTATTTTTGTTTTAATCTGTGTGTCTCATGCATGGGATAGTCCATTACTTTAGAATTCATACCAGTGATAAAAAAAACTGTGCAAGCACTGGCCTGGAGGACTCAACTGCAATAGTGATTTCAACAGTTATGGAAGTTGCAAACTCAGTGACAATATCCAAGCTCTCAGAAATAGGGGATCCATACCTAAAAAATATGCCTATTGACACGATACCTCATTCTGTTTCTAGGGACCTATAATCTCAACACATACTGATCCCACTGCACTGACAAGGCAGTTCTATGAGAGTATAAAATGACAACTTAGATCTGAATATCTCTCTGATTAAGCAAAAGCTAAACTTCACTAGCCTGACAAAACTCAAAGAAGTTTGCATGAAATTTACAATCTCAGCTCAAAGAATTTCTGTTGTTTCAATTACACAGTTTCATTGTCCGTTATCATAGATACATTAACTGTACCTATGCTAAACAGAAGCATTCTATATATTATTCAGATCCTTTTCTATTGCATAAAAAAAAACCCCCACACAAAACCCTAAACCACAAAACTCAACAAACAAAAATATCCACTATATGATGTTAGAGGAAATATTCTGTCAGTTTTCCTCAGACACATATTCTGTAGTGTTTTTAACCCAATTCACCCCGTTTCTAAATGGCAAGCATTGATCCATATACTATTGCAAACCATGACCTCACCCATGTTTCAGCCCACTGGTTTACAATGAGCAAACCAAGTAATTGAATGCAATCTCAGTGGCAAAACAGCATGAAGAACATTAGAAAAGCTGACCTCTTCTCTCAACTCTCACCTCAGTAGTCTATAAAATTTATAGAAAAGCTCATCAGCTTCTGCAATGCATTCCTCAAGGAGCATGGGGGTTGCTGAACTCTGTCTGTAGCCACTCAATGAATTCTACAGTACTCTCCATGTGAGCTCCTCTCCTCTGTTTTACTTGTTGAAGCATGCAACCAGCCTTACCCTGCAGGGGTATATGATGCTATTGAACCACTGTTGTGTAGAGGAGCAGTTTGAAGATCTAAAGTGCAGCCTTAAAGAAAAGCAAAAGAGAAAGACAAATAAAAAGTCCCTTGGTTCAGGAAGAAAAAAAAAAAATAAGCTGAACTGACTTACTTTTCACAGCATTTGTGTAATGCAGGCAGACACACAATAAAAGCTCCATATAGTTAATGTGGGAAGAAAAACATCAAGGAACTCCATTTTTCTAAAGGACAAACAAAGGTTAGCCAACTTATTTATTAATATTTTTGTAACTACTGTTGATAATGTGTCCCATGCACATTTCTGTAATGTTAACTAAGCTTTATTGTGGTATTTCAAAAGGCTATCTATGTTGTAGAGCTACCTGCCCTGCATTTTAAAAGTGATATTAAGTAAAATACTTGCAAATAGTTAACATTTTCTGCCCAATTATTGCTGGGAGTTAAGAATTAAAAGGGGAAAAGTCAGAAATTTTTAGGAAGGACTTGCCCTTCTGACAGATTTTTTTTGTTGTCCTCAGCAGCTTACAAGGATTTCCAGTGTCTTCAGTGGGCGAGTGAAGACAGACAAAGAGAAAGAAGGCTTAATATCTGTTTTTTCCCTTTTCTGTAACAGTGAGCCTGTGAAGGAGATGAAGAACCAACCAAAGTACCGTAAAAACCTGAGGCTTTTTACTGCATTGTAAAATGGAGTCTTTGCTTTTTTTTTTCCCTGAGCCACCCTTCTCCTTCCCAAGACCCCTTGAGAGAAAACCCTTATCTTCCTAATTAGTATGCCAGAATTTACCTTGATCAGGGGATGTGAAACCCCTTCTTATTGGTCTGTTGTTAACCCTTTCCCCATTGGTTCTTAACTGTCAACTCCTATAGGCTGTGACCAGCATCCCCTAAAGCCCTATAAATACCTCTGGCCATGTGAATAAACTCTCTGCTTCCCTCTCCTGTGGCCTCTGTATGTCTCTTTGCTGGGACGTCTTGGGACCACGTGGCTGGGGGGGGACAGGAAAGGGGGAGTGAACCACCCAGCTGCCACACTTTTCTTTCCACAATAATATCAGCTTCTCTTAACTTCACAGGGAATGAAGAAATATATCCATGAAGAAATATAACAAACTCTGCTTTTTCCACTCCTCTCTTTTATTTTTTATTGTCAGATTCATATTCTAATACTCTTAAATTACTGCCCCTAAACACACATTCACATGCAGTGCCACCAGCTCTTCCTGCCTAGACTTGTAGCGGGATCAGGAGCTACTAGTATTTTTATATGGCAGAAAGTTACATCTAATTAGGTGGTCATCATTAACTGTCCAGTAGATCCCTCTGGTCAAGTGCTCTGGTGTGTGCCTTCACTAGAAATGCATTATGAGAGGGTAGCTTGATAAATGGTATGTATGTATTTGATGTCCATGACAGATTGTATTGTCCTATTTTCTCTGCTTGTGGTTGTCTGTGTTCCTTTGAGTAACGGCCAGGTAGGATGAACTGGTAATTAGCGTGAGAGACAAAGGGCAATTGCCCAATTATGCATAGGAGGACAGCTGGGAAACTTAGTGTCCAAAGCCAACTGAAACCAGTTTGTGCTAAAGAACAGATTCCAGGCTGTTATGCTGGATAAATGCTCTTCCCTTGAAAAAAAGTTCTTTCAGGTTACAAAAAGCCATCTCTTTAAAACACAAAACCAAAAAAGCAAAACACTAAAACCTCCACAAAACTGAAACCATTGTATTTTGAATAGATCTGTTATTCTTCTGGGGTGGATTGACACTGACTGGATATCAGTGTATACATACTGGGAACATTGGGTCTTCAGCACCAATTATTTTGCTGCACAAATCTACTTGTGCATGTAAAAGAAAATAGTGTTGCTATTTTCCAATGTATGCATAACATCAGACACTCCAAATTGGTTTCCTGTTCTTAATTGTCCTCCAGAGTAATCCTTTATTTCTATTGAGAGTGGGTACTACAAAGGGAGATATATCTTAGTCGGCTAAAATAAACCCGTGTTAAAATTCACATTATTTTTTATTTATAAAAGTAAACTTCAATATTTTAGAAAGTTTTGTCTTTTCATACTGATTTTCATCACCACGTTTTCTAAAGCCATTAATTATACATTACTGCAATGTTAAATTATAGTGTTTATATATATACATCTGTATATGTATTTTTATATATGAAGTACAGCAGACATAGCCAGTTTATTTTAGACTTTGAAGCTATTTTTTATGAATTTCAGCAAGAAATTCCTGCAGTTAATTTTCTGAGGAGAATGTGAGGAATGCATGAGGTAAAAACAGGATGGTAGAAGTTCAGTAGTTGAGCCCTAAGATATTATTTTTCAGTGGTAAGTGTAGAACAAAATATATTTTCTAGTCTACTATACATTTTTAATCGTGTTTGCAAGAACATACTACTAAATTTTATTAGATAGTTATTTTTTACATTGCCAGCAGGAAATATTTATGAAATATTATAATAAAAACACATTTCTTCAAGAAGCAGTAATGTAATAAAATGCATCACTAGTTTTGATTGCACTCATAGCTTGCAGGAAGAAAAGTCCCTTTAGGGAGATGTGCTTTGTGTTCATACAGAAGAGGAAGGACTATTTTGTAGTGCATTAAAACCATGGGAACCATTAGGCTTGTATAATGAAAATCTTGTAAACACTGATAGTTTTATGGTTAGTCTTTTCAACAGCTGTTTTGTATAAGGATCTGTGGATGCTTGAAGTCATAACACTTTTCAAAAGAACCATATTAGCTATTTATTAACTCAACCTATATTTTCACTCCGCTAGCTTGGGTAACCATGAATAGTGTTCCAATTTCAATCAATTGTAATAAAAAGTTATTTTCAATTTTATGCAATAAGAAACAATTTTGGAAGGTCCATTGACTTTAGAGCATGGATATTATTTTCTAGTGAGGATACAGAAACAGAGAGCTCTTCTGAGAGAAGCAGAACGTAAAAAAAACTTTCAAAAAGTAGAAAGAAATTCAGTGTCACCTGAAAGAAGAATTTATACATAATTGCTCAAGACAAGGAACAGGTTAAATGCAGATAGATACAGGTAAAATCAGTTGTGTCATAGTTGTGTTTAAAGTGTCTTACTGCCCATCTGCAGTTATTCCTATAAATATATGAACTCAAGTTGAAGGGCAGCATTCAGCTAAGCTGGAAATAGTTACCTGATTTGGTTAGAAGGTCTTTTTGTCACAATCATCAGTGTGATGGGTTTAAATGGGTTCAGAGGGATGAGACAATTGTATTGAAGACAGAAATTTACGAAAAATTTCAATAGAAGTGTAACTCAATGGTTTTAGTTAATCCACTGAAAGTAAAACAGTAAAAAATCATGCAAGGGCATGATTGGGCGAATGTTTAGATTTTCATCTAATTTAGCAATTATCGGCAATTTTACAGGGTTTTTTTTATTTTCTTCCTTATGCACACAGAATGAAACTTAAAAGTAAAACCATTAAAGAAAACGTAAATTCCTGCCTACTCTACAATAGCAAAGACGGATCAGCATTAACTAAATGGAATAAAGGGGACTGAGGTTTCTCTGTAGAAAAGAACTGCAATTTCAGTCTATGCTAACTCCCATTAGACAATGAATGTGTTTGAGTTCTGTAGTCATAAACATACTTCCTTTTCTAACTTCTCCCAGGGTAAACATTCATATAGTTTAACTTTTAAAATCATTCTACATAGACCTTACTTGATCTCTGTGCTTTGCAAAGTACAAATAAAGAATCTCATATCTCTACTATGCACAACATTATCCTAATTATCCTCAAAAAAAAAAAAAGGAAAGGCAAAAAACAACTAACAAAAACCAAATTAAAACCCCCTAAAACACCCACAAACAAACAAACAAACAAAAAAGGCAAAGAGAGGCGTTTGTACAATGATCAAGAAGTTCTACAAGACAAAAACCTGTTCAAGCGCTGAGGATGCTCAATGAAAACCATTTGTAAAAGTTCTGTTAAGCTATGGCAGCTAATCCCACTGGCATCTGCTCAGACTCTAAAGCTAGTGGTAGCCAAGTCCTGATGCACCAGATTTCAATTCTTATTTTACCTTTTTCATCTAACATTTCAAAAAAAAAAAAAAAGGAAAAAGAAAAAAGAGAAAAAGATGTTTTCTTTCCTGGCTCTTTAAAAATCCATTGAGAAAACAAAAAAGAGAATGAAGCTCCTGTACAATGTTTGAAAGAATTGACAGAATGATAAGGGAGCTGTATCAAAATATTTCAAACTTTGTTTACTAAGGTCAAATAAGTTTTTTCTTAGTAATCCTAGTAAAGGAACAAACCAAAAAAACTAACAAAAAAATCCCGACGCTTCATTGAGGAGGCCAGTAAATTAACTTCTGAGTAAAAAGCCTGTGCTTATAGACTTGGTGTTCAACTCCTATCAGGAAAGAAGTTCTCTGGAGATCTCCTAAGTGCTGAAAAAAACATCTGCTCTTTAGTATCTCAACTATTATTAATGTCCTTAGCCTAATGAAAGCTTTTGAATGCCCCTAGATGGAATAGTCATTCAAGTTTCACACTCAAACTAGAGAAACTCATGGCATTTCCTTCTGAAGGTGTTCAAAAGCACCAGCTTTTAAAGGTAATTCATTGCTCTAGAAGAAAATTTTCACTGGACACCAAGGCTGCCAGTGTAAGTTGACTTGTGATAAAGAACTCAAGAGCACTTGAGTAATGAATTTTACGTGAAAAATTAACAGCAATACCCATCCTTGTGGCTTAGATTTTACCATAATAGGTAAAAGTAATTTAAAATGTGACAATTAAATGAGACAATTTTAAAATCATAGTTTTATTACAGCTACCTTGCTTTTCTCCCTCTTTTCATTCATCTCATTTCTCTAAGTCTCTACTAATTTTCCCTCATTGAAGAATAAATGTTATTTTTCACCACATTCTTATTTTAAACCTTAAATTCTAATGCTACTAGAAGTAGACTTCATGAAGCAAGCCTCAAATAAAATATTCACTCTATTTGCTGGTGTTTCAAGCATTAAATTAATATTCTTGAAGTTCATTCATTAAGTCTCTAACTTGTAATTAGGATTCAGGCCATGCTTCTGATTAGACAGGAAAAAGAATTCAGCCCACAGAGAAAGGCAGCCTTTCATTTCAATCCAATCAGGGAAAGCAAACACGCTCCAAACAGGGTTTCTGTGGTATATAGATATAATTATCATGACAGAAAAGGGAAAAAGAACTTGGAACCTTAATAAACGTGAAATAAGGTGTTTTAGCCTTGAGAGGTCCCTGCAGCAATGTTACTTCTCTTAGTATCAATTCTATTGACCTAAACTTGGCAATAGACAGAAAAAAGTTTTCCCATAATTAATCTAGTGTGCTTCATTATATTCTAAAGTGTCTGAGCTGATTTATTACATCTGGTAGATCCATGCAAAAAAAGGGTGAGATGGTATTTGGTACTAATATGCAAGAAAGCAACAAGATCATGGCAGCCATATTAGAAACCAAACCAAACCAAATTAATCCCACCCTTTGAAGTATTATAGGGATGAAGAACATTATGAGAATTGCAGCCACTGCAATTACATGGAGGTAAGATCACCAAATAATTCCAAAATGCAGCACGGAAAAATGAAAATTTGTGTTTGCTGCAGGGAACTCAATTAAAATTCAGTTACACATGAACAGGCAGAATCTTATTCTTAGTTAACAGTCCTAGGGTTCTTTGAGCTCTACTGTTATCTGATGGTTGTTGAGGTGTTTTTATAAATCAGATCACTTAAATACAAAATAGTTTTAGTGATCTAATTTTATGCTTCTGGAAATCTTGCTTAGAATACAATAGTGAAGATTGCTCAGCTGCTGTTCGCTTATTAACTGCTCTTTGTCAATAGCTTTTGTCAATAAACAGCAAGGGTTTGTTTTAACAGAAGAAGGTGATGTGCAAAATTAAATCTTCACAGTAGTGACCAAATAGCTAAGTCTTGCTTAACAAAATTTTAAATATTGGCAGTTTCTCTTAGCTAGTTGGCCTACTAGATGACACAGTAATTTTTATATGTTGTATATTGTAAAATATAACCAAATACCACAGGTCCTGTGTAACAATTACACTACCCCAACATGTTGGCCTCAGGGGATTCACCTTTTCTGCCTTTTCTTAAATCCATTCAACACTCTACTCAGTAAGACTGTAGACATTTATCTGATAAGGATATTATACTTTCTGAGAAAAACCCACAACAGAACTAAAATCAAAGTAATTTTTCTCAACGCTATATCGACTTTTAGATCTACAGGCCATTCTGGTGAATTATGACTGCTTAATACAAAAAACTCCAGAACAAACAACAACAGAAGAGGTAACTGTAATGTTTTCAAAATGCAAAGATATTCAAATGTAGTTAAGATATTTTCCCCCTCCCAGAACTTCCCATACCTATTCATGAATATACAATTTTAATAATTTTATATAATTTTGTTGCGTTTATATGGCTAAATTTTCGGAAGAACTTCAGGTTAAGAACCAGGTCTGTAAAATTTGTAACCAACACTAAGGTATTTCTAGCTCTGAGCTGCTGCATCTGTTAGGATCCTGTGGCCCCGTAAATAAACATTTGCCATTACTAATAAAGGCCACAGACTTTCTGTTGAACTCACTGTTGAAGGTCTTATGACTTGTCTAAGGTTTCCACAGCTTGAACTGGTCTTACCTTATTCTTAGAGTCATCTAATAGTAGTCACATAACTGTTGGCTAATCTGCTTTAGCTCAAGTAGATTAACAAAAATGAAAATCTTACCCTGTTGAAGTTGCTGAGAATTTTACAATCAATAAGACTGAAAAACACTACAGACAGAAGAAAAGTGGTGTGACAATTTGGTCCATTTTTTTTTTTTATACGAGGAAGTTGGAAGCCAATCTGGAAGTTTCCCTCCATCCTATAGAGCAGGGCCAATGAGGGCCAGCTCCGAGGAAAACTTCCT
>JAWWMP010000001.1:95387855-95425300 GCA_035047865.1 Dendrocincla tyrannina
TCCTAAAAAAAAAAAAAAGAAAAACAAACCATACTGGGGACATGAAATAGGTTTCAAAAGCAATCAGAAGTGAATAACAAGTCGTTCTCCCTGCAAATTATTTCTTTTCTGGCCTTTGAGAAACATACAAGTACAATCCTGGAAAAGTATAGGTCTAGTTATAAAAAAAAAACTTTCAGTTAGGTAAAAGGACTGTGAAATTTATTATTAGGAATTTTACATCGTGTCATATTACCATTGTGTTGCATTGGTGTTTATTATGGTATAAGAAAAGTCTCATCCCATTACTGACTATCAAATCATATTAAATACTACCAGCTAACTCAACATGGTACAAGACTAATAAGATATGATAGAAAATTGCTGTTATGATAAGACTTTCAAATCACATTAGGCAAGGAATGCCATTGCTTCATGTTCTGTTTGCACTGCAAACTGCCACTCAGTATTCATTTTTGCTACTCTTTTCTATTAGATGGAGAAATAATCTTAAAAAACTAGGAATAATTTGGCTGGCAAGCAAGCAGTTCCTTAGGCTATTATTATCTATACACCCACAAACACAAGAGTTTAAGGTGAAGGAACTTGATTATTTCAAAATCCAGCCTCTACTAACCTGTCCTTTAATATTTTATTTTCAAAACTGTGATTTGGAGCCAAAGTTCTCTTTTATCAGCAGGGTCAAAGTTGATGTCTCAGAACCAATTTTTCAAAAATCTGATGTGGCATAAAAGGTGAAGAGAAAATGTGCCAGAGAAGGATCTGTTTTAAGTCCTTCATATGTTCTGTCCCACTTTTGGAGACGTGCACCAAGACAGAATGTACCAATTCTTCAAAACATATCTTTGCATTTCAGCACAGAATTATTTTTACCATATTACTTCTGACACTGTCTCTCACAACATCCTCATAGAAAAACTCAGAAAGTGTGGACTGGATGAGTGGACTAAGAGGTGGATTGAGAATGGGCTGAACAGCAGATCCCAGAGGGTCGTTATCAGTGACACTGTGACTAGTAGGAGGCCGGTTACCAGTGGTGGCCCCAGGCTCTATCTTGGGCCCAGTATTGTTTAACTTGTTCATCAGTGACTTGGATGAAGCGACAGATGCCTCCTCAGCAAGTTCACTGATGACACAAAGCAGGGAGGAGTGGCCAATACCCCAGAGGTGTCTGTGCAGCCCTTGAGAAGGACCTCAACAGGTTGGAGACATGGGCAAAGAAGAGCTTCCTGAAGTCCATCAAAGGTAAACACAGAGACCTTCACCTGAGGAGGAATAACCCCATGCACCAAGGTAGGCTGGGGCTGATCTGCTGGAAAACAGCACTTCAGAGAAGGACATGGAGGTCCTGGTGGACTGCAAGCTCTCCCTGAGCCACGAGTGTGCCTTTGGGGCCAAAAAAGACAATAGTATTCTGGGGTGCATTGGGAAGAGCATTGCCAGCAGGTAAAGGGAGGTGATCCTATCCCTCTACTCAGCTCTGATAAGTGTGGAGTGTGGAGCTCTGGAGTGCTGTGTCCAGTTCTGGTCTTTTCAGTACAAGGCAGATATGGAGCTCCTGCAAGAGGTCCAGCAGAGGACTACAAAATTTATTAAGAGATTGGAACATGTTTCTTACAAGTAAAGGCTGAGAGAACCAGGCCTGTTCAGCACCAGGAAGAGCCAACTGAGAGGGAACCTCAAAAGAGGAGTCTGAGGGGAGACCTCCCTGCAGTCTACGACTTCCTTGTGAGGGGAAAAGGGATAGGCACTGATCTCTTCTCTCTGGTGAGCAGCGACAGCACCTGTGAATGTACTCTGTGATGACCCTGCTTGAGCAGGAAGGTTGGACTAGGTGAACCACTGTGGTCCTTTCCACCCTTACCTCTCTGTTTTTCTGTGTTTAGTGTATGACAATTCACACAGTGATGTCAATATCATCTTTTCAAGTGGCAATTTCAGTATAAGACCCATTCAGATCTTAAAGGAGGTGTGCCCCATAGTCTGTTATGTTCAACATGTTCTTATGAGCAAAAAGGAAACACATCTTATAGATATTGTTAGTGTAACTAGAATACTTAAAGTGTAATCAAAGAATCATTATTAATTCAGATTTAATTGTGCAGTCTGAACAGCAATGAAGCCTGACTCATAAAATACATCTTTATGAAGAAGTAAGAAAGATGAGTAACAAGACGCTTGTACAGTGACTCACCTGATCACCAACAGCAAATATGACATAATTAGAGATGTTATGGCTCCAGCAGACAGCCAGGGAGACTTGGCTTCCAGGGAGAACAGCCAGTCACACAAAATCCTTTTGAATGTCAGTAAGAGATGGGGCATCTTTGGCTCCTGCAAAGACAGTGCCATTTGAGAGGATCATACTTTGCATGAATAATATGGGCAGCAACCTGCCTACAGCACCAATATTGGTAAGGGACTGGGTGTTACCGGTTTATGCTGCCAATTCTGGTCAAAAGCAGGGTGTCAGCAATCTGCCTGTGCTACTGACAGTGATCAAGGGGCAAGGTATCAGGAAGCAAGGTGTGAAATTATTAAAAGACAAACAAAGTCAAAACCCCCACCCTACTACAGAAAAAAAAAAAAAAAAAGAAAAAAATGATACTGAGGAATGTTAGGCAGTCAGTGGTAGTTATAACACAGTCGGAGGGAAATTTCATATATGCAACTTGCTTTATATACCAGTAGCAATACTTTGTCTGTCCTGATCAGTTTGCTTGAAAGCAGAATGAACATGCTTCACGAAATATGCTTGCAGCAAAAATATTATCAGTTAAATGGTCTAATTCTTCTTGGTGTACTGGGCTTTGAATAGAAAGAAAAATGTTCAGTGGAAGGGGGTCATGCCGCCTGTAGAAGAGAACAGAAGCGTGGTTAAGGCATGTCTCACTGAAGTTTTTGCCTCTGTAGCCCGATGATACATTATCATTACTACTACCAGGGCACAAGTGAGTCTGCAAGGCCTCAGGACTGAAACTCCTCAGACTTACTGTGTCTAAACTTCTCTTCATCTGCCTGGAACTTTTCTTTATGATGTTTTTCATTTGTCTGTTTGTTTGTTTGCTTGTTTTGCTAGTTACTAGATTGCTATAAGGACCACATGTTTGTAGGAATCAAGGGAAATAAGGAAAGAAAAACAAATAAAGGAGATTTAGCATGGAATCTCAAAACAATGAAAAAAGAAAAAAAAGCTTACAAGCAGTTTGGAAGATACATATAAATAGACTGGTGAAGTACCACCCCCCCAAAAAGAGGAAAGGCAAGGAGGAAGGAGAAACCAGTTAAGAACCTAGAAACTTACTATCTAATTTAACCATTCCTATGCTTGCCAGGGTAGATTTTGAGTGTATCAGGTTAAACCTTCAGCCTCAGCTGTACAGCTCATGAAGAATCATTTCATGAGAGAAAGATAGAGAAGTTAGATATTCTACCAAAGTGTTTTCCAAACACTTCTATGTGCTGTTAAATTTGATTTATTCTACCTCATCTATTGGATCATATAAAGTGCTTGAAGCTACCTTTTTGCCATTGGCATTTTAACAGGGGCTGATTCATAATATCATGTGTATTCTGTGGAACCAAGATATTATGAGGAGTAAATGAACAGTGTCTCAAAGACTTCATAACATAAAAATGTAGATATGGCTGTACCTACTACTTTGCTGATAATTTTTTTTAGATAAATTGAATTCAATATTGTAACATCATTAAGTATGTATATTGTGCTCTTTGTTCCTTTTTGAATTCTTCCTTTGTTCATTTCTATTTCAACAGAAGAAAATAATCATTCCTACAAAAAAATTAAATTGAGTATTTTAGAGATTCTAAGTCTGCAAGCATTTACAGGATTGTCTCTCATACTTATTAGATATTTATCCTGTACATAAAATATTTTGTATCTTAAAATTTGCTGTTATGTTTTTAAAAGCTATTCTTGTCAAGTTGTGCATATGTAATCCAGAGCCTTATTGGAAAATCACAGAGCAAACTGAATGCATTTCCTACCAATTTCCCAGGGAATCATTAAATGTCATATGCATCTCTGAATGATGACAAGAGATGACACAACTGAATGTATTTGAATAATTAATTAAATGTTTTGAAAAAATATGACAGATAATTCCTTTATGCGTATTAACTGTGCAATGCTGTGGCTTTTTGATTCAGGGTGTTTGCCACTTCATACTGTTGCCATTACAATGTTAAGAAATATAAGTTAATTTTCCATAGTTAAAGGCTCATAAAGCCATGCAACTTATTTGATTTCTTGCAATGTTCCTTCTCAAGTGATCACCTCATTAAGATTATTTCTGCAGTTTACAATCATAAAGTCATTCTTAATTCTAAATTTTCCTTTAAAGCCGCCATGGAGAAACTGTCACTGCAATAGCTCTGAAACATTTCTCATCTATCAAATTGATTACAGATGTAGGATGATGAAACTGAGATACATGGTTCTGCTATTTCCTTTTTGGATTTGTTTTTTTCTTCTGTTTATTTTGATTTTGGCAGATGTTTATTCCATGTTTTTGAAGCTCATCTATCATGCATTTGCTGCTTACTAGAGTGTGAACCATTTCTGGGACCACATATCACAGTTTGACTATGGTAAATGGATGATGAAGAATAAATAGATTGAAAGAAATATCATTTAACTTCAGATTATACCTGTGAGTTCTTTTTTTTTTTTTTCCTGCTATTTATATATTGCTGGAGAAAGGAAGGACATAACCAACAATAAAAGAAATTGCATTTCTTACAGATTCTTCTCAAGTACCCAGTGTTGGTTAAATTGCTTGAGTTTGACTGTAAATTAAATATATTCATTAATAGTCAAATTACCAAAATGCTCACTGTCCTTTACATACAAAGATTCAGGAGCTGCCTCTAAATTAAAGGGGATACTTGCTTAAGATTTAACTGTAAAATCCTGTGTTGTACAGTTCTAAACTGCATCTACACCTCGTCTGTTGCTGATAAATTTCCTGAAACAGCTGCTTGTCTGCATGTAAGCCACCAGGCATGTTTTTCTAGTAAGTGTTTACAGGATTCTGTTTTATTACTCATTAATGCCCAGAGAAACATCACAGCCTTCCTGATCAATCTAACCAAATAACTTCTGCTACTGAGCTGTATATCAACAAAATTAGATTCAGAAATTTGTTTTCCTTCTACAGTATTAGACTAAAGCTGTCAGCACTCACCTAAACACCCAGATCTCTTATTTGAAGAGGTGAAGATGACAAAAATCTCATTAGATTTCAGGAATATTATTTTCCCTAATAAGTGAAGGAAGGGTACTTATACTTAAGACAACTTGACCTTGATCATATGTTCAATAACAAATGTGGGTGCTGAATGCTGAAAAGGGGGAATAACAATATTCCTCAGTATTCTGGCTTCATCCTTGCAGCCCAATATGCAGATTGGTGTGCAGTTAGTCCTCATTACTCTTAGTTCCATTCGAACATGCTGTCTCCCTGGAATCCCAGGTCCTTTAATACGGTGCTACATTTTATCCGTGCATCTCTAGCCTACACTGAAACATAGTTTCTGATATCTCAGATGCGGATATAAAGGTAAATATCTTTTTTGTCAGAAGAATTCACTTCAAGGAGACAGATTCTCACTTAGGAAAGTGCCTTTCTCAAGGGTGGTTGCATCGGTTTTTTTCCTTTTCCTTCTGCACTCCAGAGAAAGCCGCAGGCTCTCTTTTTCTGGTATGTGAGGAGATAAACAGTCCTCTACAGTCTGCAGAGGTGGGGGAAGGGCAGCAATGGTAAAGTCCAAAGAAGATCAGGAGGTGCGGCTTTCTCAGGCCACAGTGCTTTTGCAGCACTGCTAGAAGATATTCTTTGTAAGTTTTTAATGTTCTAGACTTCGGAATAAACATTCTTGGATTCTTTCCACTGACAGCATTTTTGGGATTACCTGCACGTATCTTAGTTTACACAGAACATTGAATTTCCCTTTGCTGACCTTCATGAAAGTTTTGTAGGCCCATTGGTATGGGCTATCTAAGTGTCTCCTGTCCTTTTTCTTCAGGTTGCAGAGGCTGCATTCTGGTCCATCACCCTGATCACTAACGATGCCTTTATATAGCATCAGCCCTTTTGTGTCACTTGAGGAACTCTTTTCATAACAAGTGGTCAGCTGGACTTTTTGCTTTCGACCTCTACCTTTTCAGCCTCCTGTTCCAGTTTTTCACTAACCAGTCTATATCTCTCTAACTTCACAACAAGGATGTTGTGGGTAGAACACATCAAAAACCCTGGCTGAAGTCAAAGTAAAAAAGATCCACTCTCTCTTCTTATCCACAGAGCCAATTACTTCAGATGCCAAGAACTCAAAGTGGGGCTGCCCCATAGAGAAGGATGAGCTGCAGGCACCTACTATGCTGGCAGGGCAGTGTCACCATTAACACCCTCCCACAGTACCCCAGGAGAGGGACAGAACTGTAGCATGGTCCAGCAATTATCAAGCCAGGCAAATGAGCAGTCAGGTCCAGAGCCCAGTGATCATCTGGCATGGCTGCATGGACAGGGGAGGTCGGAGAGCCAGTTACAGGGTAGAGTAAGCAGCTCAGGGTAAGGATCTATGAGACATCCTGTAGGAAAATGTGTACCTGTGCTGTAGCCTGAGAAAGAAACATAGGATACGACCTATGTGACCTTAAATACAGCTCTGAAGCAAAGTGGGAGGCATCACCCTGTGAAGCTACCTCCCAGCTCTTTCCCCCTGAGCTCATTCCAAGCTGCATGATCCCACAACACCCAGCTAGGCTGTCACGGACCACTCCTGAGCATGGGCAGCCAGACCCCAAGGAGGATGGACAGGCAGAGCCTATTGGTATGCTTAGGACTCTGGTGCACAGAATCATAGGTTTCTTGAACAAGGTAGGTCTTCTGAAAGCTGAGGAAGAATGTCAATCCAGTATATAAACTGAGACGAGTTGGCAGGAAGGGGCCAATCACTGCTCAGGGCCAGATGGTATGTGTCAACAGGTAGTATGCAATTTTATTGTCCATCATTTTATTGCCCATGTCCATGGATTTTAATCTTCTCTCCCTCTCTCCTTTTAATTAGAATAGTAGTAGTAGCAGAATATTAGTAGTAGTAGTATATTTATTTTGTTTCAACTATTAAACTGTTCTTAGCTCAGCTCATGTAATTTACTTTTCTTTCCTATTCTTCTCCCCACAGGGGGAAAATATCTGACTCTGTTTGAAAAATGACATGGAAGTGCTCTTAGACATGTCATAAAAAAGGGCAGCTGGCAAGAGTAAAGAACTGTAGGCAACAATAATGCTAAAAGCTCCTTGAAAGTAAATTATTCCTATAGGATTTTCCTGAGGACAGAAATTAACGTTGGTTGGTTCTTCAGATGCTGAAGTCTAAAAATGCTCTCAGGTGTGTTTCTTTAAGGGATCTGTGTGGAAAACCATAAATAAACACTAAATTATTCTCTCTCTATGTCAACTGAGTGGCCAGCTCTAGGATATGATTGGATATTTCACTCAAGAATAAAAGTGTAGTGGGTAATCTGTGTCTTTATAAAACTATAAGAATTGCTGAGTGATACAAATGCCAGTCAAGCTGAAGCTATTGTTGTAGAGACATGTTTATGCAGTTCGGATGTGGTAAGGCATTTTAGGTCCGGAATAGTACTCGGGAGATATAAACATGTTGGCTTGAGAATGGTTGAAGTAAAAGCTGAAGTGTAGACAAATAATCAACTTTAGTTTTATACTATAATAATATTCTTGAGAATTAACGACTGAGGTTCAAGATGAGCTTTATTTCATGCTGTGTTTAGCACAGTCCATGTTAGCAAGACAATATCTAAAACCTGATGTCTTTTTGACAAGAAATAAAAAACATTTTCTGACTTTCATTCTCTAACAATAAAACATTATCTTTGAGTTTTAAGTCAAAATCTATTCCAAGAAAACTGGAAATATATTAGATACATTAAATTGTAATAGTATTATAAAACTGTTCCTACATATAAATATAAAAGAAAATGAATCAGTTATAAGCATCTGACTCTCACAGTTGCTTGATCCTGCAGGTATGATTTGCAAGAGGCTGAAGTGTGAAAATCATGAAAGACTTGATAGCTTACTTCAAAAATTCACACAATTATATCTGCCTGGTTTTCAAATACTGACATTTGACTAAGGAAATACATCACTTGGTGCTAAAGCAAAAGTAGTATATATTGTATTGTTTGTGGACTGTTGCATAATCTAGGTCATGCAGAAATAAACATCACTATCTTAAATATATGAAAAAGATCACTAAATGAAACTATTGGTTCTTATCAAGATTCAGATACCTGAAGGTGAAAATCTCATTGCATTTAATTCTTCAACTGACTTCATTGGAGAACATTTTTCACATTTCTGTAAACTTGTATAGAAGAGAGGATATTTATGCCTGAAATTTATTCTGTGTTTGAACTGCTTTCAAATACAAAAATAATTGAAAATTGATCCTTTATGTTAATATCAGTGTCTCACAATGTAAAATATCTTGTCAGTTTAAAGTAAAGCCTCTAGGCAGTAGAATAGTATAGAAAGGCACTTTCAAACTCTGAAAATTGAAAGAATCAAAGTGAAATCCAACGTTGCAATTTCCTAATGCTTAAAAAAAAAATAATCTGAAACACAATTAGTGGGGAAAAAGAGTAGGACAAACAAGAAAAACCAGAGTCTGCTAGTCACTTTATTCATAGTTTCTACAGATAACTTTTCTCTTAGTTTGACCGTAGATATTTATGTGTGTTAACTGAAATTCAGATGTGAAAAGATATCCATGTATTTCCATTAATGAGGCTATTGGTATGCACCAGGATGATGTAGACAAAACACTGATTGGGCAGGTTTTGTGGAGACTGGTTAGCAGAAGAAGTCTTCATCAACCTAAGTGAGCAGGCTATGTATATCAAACAAGCTGGCTAAAGGAGTAATTTAAAAATAATAATTATTACTACAATTATTTTATTATGTGTTTGACCTACACTGAGAATTGCCAAAATTAAGGGCTTTCACCTTTAGCTAGTTAGTTTTAAATAGGTTCTACTTCACTGGCAAGGAGTTAAATCCATACATCTGATAATTAACTGTCTGATATACATCCATTTATTTGCTAGTCAAAAATTCCATTTCAAATGAGATTTTTTTCCAAGAAAAAAAGGAGACAGAATTTATCATTGTCTGAAAATGGTTTTTATAAACATAGCAATTTTTCTCAAAGAAAGTACAAAGTTTGGTTAAAATGTTGGTAACAACTGCAACTTAAAACCTTAACTTTCCTATAATTTATTAATTAATAAATGCCCCAGAGATTCACAGAGAAATACTCAAAAGAGATAGCCTTGAAGCTAGTTGACTTTGAGGTGCCTTTACATGAGTCTGTATGAACAGACTGAAAAATCTGGGAGGAAAACATATGCATAGCATTAGTAAGGACTTTGTGCTAGAAAAGGCTGCTCAAGTTGTTCAGCAGTGCCCATCATTCCAAATAGTCTTGGTGTGCTTCTTTTCTTCTGGTATAACTACTTTAGGGTTAGGTCTTAGTTCTCTTTTTCTTTCAATTCAGTCCCAATAACATTGTGTTCAGACAATCTTCTGGCAGAAGATTTTCTAGGACTCAGTCTTGTGTAGTTTTTGGAGAAACATAAGGAAAGAAAAAAAGTGTTTAGAGTCCAATCGTGCAGAAACATCCTCTGAGAAGTCAGCAAGACATAGAGGCAAGTGAGTTCACATAATCACAGATTAATTGAGGTTGGCAGAGACCCTCAATATCATCCAGTCCAACTGTCAGCCTGGCACCACCATAATCACCCCTAAACCATATCCCCAAGTGCCATATCCAGATATCTCTTGGACAATTCTAGTGACAGTGATTCCACAACTTCCCTGGGCAACTTATTTCAATAACTAACCACTCTTTCAGTGATTTTTTTTGGTTTAATATCTAATCTGAACTTCCTCTTGTGCAATTTAAAGCCAAGGGTGAAGGCACTTCAAGAGAATCTGTTGCTACTAGTGTATTACTTGCATTTCATTACCCCATTGCAACCAATCTCACGTCACTTGTTCAATGACTGTCATTGCATTACTGCCAAATACGATTTCAAGGCCAGTGTCTTAATCAGGTTTCAAGAGTATTCTACATGTGTACAAAAAACAAGTCAGGTTGGCATTGGGGTTGAGATCTTGCCTCTACTATAGCTTAATTCTGTGGAGTTTTGCCTCATTTTTCTGGATTCCTATCTTGCTAAGTAAGAGAACTGCTACTTAAGGTCCTCATCACCATGGAAAGGCCAAGCTAACAAGCTACAGTATTTATAAAGAGCCAAGGGTCAAGTTTTCTGCTGATTAAGCGTGACTGACTGCTGAGAGCTGGCCTCCAAAATGCATATCCCTGTGCATTTTCTTGCAGTATTGATGGAGGATTGTTATGTAAAATTGAGAAGAGGCAATACCAAATGATCTAATTTGTCAATTATTTATTGCTGTGGGATATCCTTGACAGCAGATTGGGAATATATGGGATTAATAAAAACAGCAGATGCACACACCTCCTGAGTTATTTTCTGTGATACATTTTATTGGAATTCACATCAGAGCCATCACAATGGTAATCCATAACAGACAATGTGCTGCTGGTGAAGCCCATGCCTGGAGGCTGCATCAATAGCCTTCATTGCTCACTCACCCTGCTAGTGTGAAAATGAGAATTGTGGGGTGAATCCTAATAGCTTCTGTCAGGCCTCTTAAGGATGAGTGTTTGTATGACTGCATTGGCTTCTCATTTATCCTTGCTATCACTACCTGTTCATCTCTCTCTTGGCTCTGAAGGTGAAATCCCTTATTCTCTTTCATCAGAGTTGACAGTAGCACCAAAGCTTTCTCTCCTTGTTACAAAACTCCTTTCTAGAGCATGGAGACATCTCCTCAGGAAAAAAACCCATAAATGAAAACAATGACTTTTTCTACAGGAATGCCTTTAACACTCACTGGTTTTCAGGCTGATCAAGTATTTAATCCTGTGTCTTTTCTGCTGATTTGACATGGACATAAAGGTTCAAAATGTTCACTTTGTATGGAAAATTTACAAAATGAGGTGAGGGAAGAAGCTTGTGGTGGTATGGAATTCAATGTGTGTGAGGGAAGAAATCTGTGGGGTGTGAAGTTTCTGTGGTTGAGTGAAGTGCATGCCATATTTTATTTGGCCTTAGGCTAGGTGAGAAGACCCCTGTTCTCCCCTGCCACAGGGAGATTTACACGGATGATGTAATACTGGATCACAGGACATTTCAGGAATCTTTGACACCTTTGAAAAAGTTACAGCTGCATGTCAGGTCAGCCACTTGAGTCAATTAAGGCCCATTACTGCCCATCAGCAGACAGGAATACCTTCAGGCGACTTGTGAATGTTCTGGTACTAGCCCAGAGGGCATTTATCACACCTGATTCATTCCTGTAAGAACAAAGAAACCTACCCTGCCTTGCAAGATTTGCCTCTGTCCTTATCTTGTTCAACACCAGCTTGTAGCCTGAGGTGGCAGATATGCACACCCTCAGCACCTAGCAGTTACTTGGCACATCCTCAGTTTGCACCTTGATTGTCTGAGCCATGAGCCTTCCAGTCTCTCACACTTGTGGATACATCCTTCTCCTGGGATAACTGTACCACCTTTATCATGTCTCAAGTTCCCATCACAGCCCAAATTAGTAGAGAGAGTGGCTTCTGTGAGAAGTTGGTTCTTTGCACAGTTTGCTACTGTGGAATAAAGTCCTTCAGTGATTTCAACAAAGTTTAAGCCAAAAACTATTTCAGCCTCTCAAAAAAAAGGAAACCTTTCAGTTAATAGTATTGTAACTGTAAACGCTGTTGTGAACAGAATGGAAGCTTCAGATGAAGTTTATTAGAGAAGCACTACTGTTGAGTCACAAGGTGCAAGAAAGACCCCCTTGCTTTCTAAACTATTCTCAGAGAAACACCTAGGTGCAGCTGGATCCAATCTTAGACCCAGACTTAGTCAAAGGTTTAAAGGATTGAACCTTTCTACAACTGTGTCCCACAGGATTAAGAATGACAAACCAAATATATTAATGCTAATAAAATGAATTATTTAATTAAATCAATTACAATAATAAAAATGTTTAGAGAAAATACCTTAATCAGAATTATTTACTATACAATATGGATAGGATAGCCATAACTACTAGTATAGTAGTTATGTTTGAAGAAATATTGAAGCAAATATATTAAAGAAATTATATAATATAGCAAAACAATTATTAACTAGAGATTAATGTTACTCACCAATGCCAACAACTGTGGGTAAATCTCTTTTGCTCAGTCTCAAGGAGTAACCTTAAGGGGTGTTTCTACTCAAGAAAAAAATCTTCACACACCTTAAGAAGGTATGCTAGAAGTCCTCACCATCCAGAAGTGGGATTAGCCTTTTATAGTAGAAAGTGATTGAATGTCAGTCATACACGTTTTTAGATTTTGTGTTTTCAGGCTTACTCAATAAAATATGCTTTGCTGTTGAAAAAGGTGTTATCAGCTTTGGTTTCATCAGCTTGAAATTTCTGACTCTCACTTCTATATCAGGGCCTGCACATCCTTGCTGCTTCCAACCTCAGTCAGAGAGCATCTGTCTTGCATGTCCCCATGATGGGCGTGATAGCTTGGTTAAGGTGGTTGCACCACTCTTCAGCACTAGAACAGTGGACGATTTTTGCTCCATCTGATCAGCAGACCCTCCCTGCTCAAGCAATCATTATGTAACTAACTTGTAAACAAGACAATGTTCGAGCTGCTGTATCCCTGCATAGGCAGAACATCCATCTACATACGCAGGTAAGGTTATCCCACCTATACAGTGAGAAATCATAGATCACAGATCATAAAATCAGAACGGTTTGAGTTGGAAGGGATTTTAAGGATCATTCAGTTCCAAACCCCCGACTGTGATGGGGGAATGAATTGTTTAATCCAGTTTTCCATGTGGGTATCTGCCACATGAATACTACTAAAATGGTATTTCTGACATAGCACTGAGTCACAGAATTATTAGAAAAGTTAAAGGCAAGAAAGATTTATTACAGTATTTAAGACATTTCATTGCTTCAGAAGGATTATTTTTTTTTCTCCATACTGGATTGTATTTTTAATTTTTAATAGAGTGGAGGATTAAAAGTCTTCCTTATCTTCTGAATATCAGCAAGCACTATCTGGAAATAGCATTTGTTTTCAGATTAAATGTTTCTTTCCTTAACTTAATCCTCTAATAGTTCTTTTTACTTGTATATGTTAATAATTTATTCTCTGTCCTGGGTATCAGATTATAACTATATTTCTCTTTTACTTTTCTTCAAAACCCTAAGACATATTTAGGCTGAGTTTCTTAGAGGAGTTTTTAAAAGATAGAGGTGTATATCCACTGATCTTCAAAAGATTAATGGGATTTGGGCAGAGAGCATCCAGTGTTCAGTCTCCACTTTTGAGACAATTCTTTCAGCACATCTAATCCGTATTAAAATTTCTCACTGGGCTAATTATCTTTCAGCAACATGTAATATGCAATTACAGTGATATTCCATGTTCATATGAATCATAATTATCTTCCTATTACCTCCCTGTGACTATGTGCTTTTGCATATACTTGTCATCATTGACAAGGATACTTTTAACTGTTATATGTACATTTTAACACTTTGTCAGTGTTCCCATTAGGAGACATTTATAATTATTCCCACACAGAAGTAATTGCAATAAAGCACTTTTAAATATTTTCTCAGAAGAAAAATCACAACTGTTTTACCAAGCGAACCTTAATATGAACACACACATTTGTTTTAACTCTGCAGATTCTCTTTCTCAAACATGGATATTTTCATTTTATTGCAATTTAGCACTGGTTGCGTACTACTAACTGCCTTCTCTTCTCACATGCTTATTACAAAAAATAAGATTACATTTCAATCCTTCTGCTACTGGCACACTCCAGACTAGCAATCTCATTTAACTTTTACTCTTCAATATGGCAAGACCAAGTGGGCTTATATTTGTGTTCTCAGCTCTTCATGTAGGCTTCCCATGGGGAGTTTTCACACATGCATACACCCCCATGTGTTACTGCTTCCAAAGTGTGTATATGGGTTTTGTCTATCTTCTCCTTTAGGTTTTTCAGACTTTAAAACTCCCCAATTTCACCTATTGAGAAGGCATGTAGAATGGGACAACTCCAGATGAAAACAACTAAGCATAGTGTCTATGTGACAGCTAAGTGTCTAAACTCCCATTGCAGACAGTGAAGATCAAAAGCTTGCCTCAGCTACCTAGACATAGGCACACAGGACCACTTAGTACAAAACACTGTTAAATTCACCCAAAGGCATAAAAGTTTGCACTGACTGCCATTTGTAAGTGGTTGAACAATCTGAGTCTGAAGAACCCAAAGATGGATTAGATATTTCAGGCGTGATTTAATGAGCGCTGAGAAAAAGGGAGTAGACACTTTTCTCCGCCTACTGTCTGTGGTCCTGTTCCTAAACCCAGGATATCCATGTTACTGTTCACTTTCACCATTGCCAGAATACACTATGGGCTCACACTCTACTTGCTGCCTGCCACCCTCAGGCTTTTCCCACTGCCTAAGTGCTCCCTTTTCCCTCTGCCCCCAGTCTGCACCACTGTGGGGAAATAGTTTTTCCCATGTGCAGGACTTTTCAGCTGTTCTTCATTTTAAAAAATTCTTCCTGCAACATTCATCCAGTCTGTCAAGATCATTCTGAATTACAGTCCTGGCTTCAAGTGTATTGCCTACCCCTCTCCCCACTCCCTCCAACTTGATAATGGTCTACTCACTGTCCTCTTCCAGGGCATGGATAAAGATATAAAACAAAGGAGAATCCAGAAAAGGCTCTTTAAGTACTTAAAAAAAGGCTTTCAGGTAACCTATGCATGTTTAATCACTACCCAGCCATAATGATTGAAATGGTAATCCAGACATTTTTTCACCTTTCTAGTAGAACAGCCATCTAGATTATTAGTTTATAACAGATCATATAAATCTAGATTATAATATTCCATACTAAGATATTGTTGGATGTCAACCTTGCTAAGGAAAGGTAGACAATATTGACTGTTTTCTTCTTTCCCATGGATCCAATCATTTCATGCTAGCAGATAATCAATTTGACAAGGCAGATTTTCCCATGATTAATCTCTGCTACTTGGTCCCATTCACCTTTTTCTCCTTCACATAATTGACTACATGATTCTATGCATCATTTTCTTAAATATGACTGATGGATGTACCAGGATTTTAATAAACTGAATCCACCAGACAGTGTGAATAGTCAAGTCCCCTTTTGCTGCAAATAAACTCCACCTCGTTCCCAGCACTTGAAAATGCTGGCTTCCAAAGAAGCGAAAATCCCATGTTCAAACTTGTTGAGTAACAAAAACTGACCTGTAGTCAAATTTCCATATATCAAGATTTCTTGTCTGTGTAAAAAGAAAGCTTCCCTTGGACATATTTCACCTCAATGCCTCAAGGTAAACATTAAGTAAATCTGAAATAATTTCTTCTCTTTCCCTATCTCCAAAAAATCTTTCCTTCTAGCAAGTCATTAAGCATCTCAATGTTTATTTGGAAATAAAGAAGGAAATAGAAACACAGTAATTAATTCCAGTTTTCCTAGTGTTTTCCAGAAATTTATTCTGCAGTATCTGAGGCTTTTTCTGATCCTTCTCTCACTTTACTATTTCAACAGATTTTTCCTCACTCTTCTAAAAAAAAAAAAAAAAAAAAAAAAAAAAAGAAATCCCTAAGTCAGTGATGTCTTCCTTCTTTGTCTTTGGACTCCTTTATTTTCCAAAAGTTTCTTACCCAACCCCTCTTCCAATGTAGATGAAAACTTCAGTACCTAGGGTAAGGTACAAGTGATCCTCCAAACGCTGAGTTGAAAGTGTGGCACTGCACATAAGGGAGAGGTTTGATTGCACAGTCCTTACAATCGGTGATAATGTGGTGTAAAGCCTCTGGGAGAGGATAAGAGGGATGGAAAACAAAGATGTTGTAGTGGTTGTCTAATACTGATCAATCAGGTACAATGTAACCACCAATGAGTTATTTTATAGGCAACTAAAAGATCAGCAACCTTTGTTCTTATGGAAGATTTCAACTTTCTGGACGTCAACTGGGAATATCATACTGCTGTGATCAGCAGCTCTTGGAAATTCTTGACATTGGGAAGAAATAAATTCTTGTTGCAGGTACTCAGTGAGTCAACTAGGATACATGTTTTCTGGGACTTGATATTTGTGAATGGAGAAGGACTCGTGGGGGATGTGATGGTAGGTGGATGTCTTGGCCATGGTGATCATGAAATGGTTGAGTTAATAATATTCAGTGTAATAAGAAAAAATGGCAATAGAGTTGCTTTGATGGACTTCAGAATAACAAAATTTAAGCTATTCATGAAGCTATTCAAGAGAGTAGCCTGGAAATCTGCTTTTGAGGGCTTAGGAGTCCAAGAGTGCTGATCAGTTTTTCAGAACTACTCTTTTGAAGGACAAGAGCAGGCAATTCCACTCAGTTGAAAGTCAAGCAGTTGAGACAGGAGAGCAGGTTGTCTAAACAGAGAACTCTTGAAGCTCAGGAGGAAAAAGAAACTGTATTGTCTGTAGAAGTGAGGTCAGACTTCACAGGAAGTTACAGAGCCATAGCCAGTGTTTTGTGCAATAACAAGGAGGGCTTTTTTAAAATTTATAAATATCAAGAGGAGGTCTAGAGAAAACAATTGACCAAGTTCAAGGCTTCTCAGCAACACAGGCAAAACTAAAATTTGTCTTCCCATGGAAGAAGCCATGTGTTCCATACAAAACAGAACTCTAAGGTTACCTTCAAAGGAATTGAAGAAGCAACAATCGAGAATGATGTTTCTGAGAAGACCATGCCTACTAGCAGCTCCTGCAGCAGCAACAAGACAGACGTTGGCAGAGATGGAGAAATCAGAAGGGCTGTGATACAGAACATTGCTCCTAGGTAAGTTTGCTTGCATTTACATTCGCCATCAACTGAAGAGGTCTTAGTGAAGGCCTTCTGTGGGCAGTATCCAGCTATGACACACACACACACACACACGCAGACTCCCATGCAGTGTATAGTCCCAGAAGGCTGACTCTGCAACAGACACAAAGTATGTTTCTGAAATGAAAGCACAGAATCACAGACACAGGATGGCTGGGGTTGGAAGGAACCTCTGGAGCTCAACAAGTCTACCATCCCTGCTAAACCAGGTCCACCTAGAGCAGGTTGTAGAGGATCGTGTCCAGGTGAGTACTGAATATCTCCAAAGAAGGAGACTCCACAAGCTCTTTGGGCAAGCTGTTCTGTGGCAGGGGACCTGCAGTATCAGAAGTGGAAGAATTCATGCCAGAAATGGGCCTGTGAAGAAAACGAAGAAGCTTGCAAAAATGCCTTAAAACCTGAAGTTTTCTCTGTATTTTAAAATGGATTCCTTGTCCTTTTTTCCCTTAGTCACGGTTCTTCTTCCCAAAACCCCCTGAGAAACCTCTTATCTCTGGCTAAGCCTTCAGGAATTCATCCTTGAAGGTCTCTGTTTAATTTTCCCTATTGGCCCTTAGTTAACCCTTTCCCATTGGTTGTTATCCCTGGATTCTAACTGGTAGTAGTTTGGATCCCCTTAAGACCTTTAAATACCCCTAGCCATGTTAATAAACTCTCTCTCCTGCGCTCTCTGTGTGGCTCTTTCTGGGGCATCTCGGAGGCTGGGTGCAGGGGGGCGGAGGAGGGAACATCTCCCACCAGCTGTAGCACTGTTCCAATGATCTGTCACCCTCACAGTAAAACAGTATTTCTTTATATTCGGATGGGACTTCCTGGTGTTCAGTTTCTGTCCACTGCCTCTTGTACTATTGTTTGGCACTACTGAAAAAAGTCTGACCCTAATTTCTTGACACCCGCCCTCAAGGTGAAGTGTAGTCTTCCCAGCCCACTTGCCTATCATTTAAATAAACTGCTGTAGGATCTCTCCTAAAACCAACTCTTCCAGTGCTTCTTGTTGAAGAAAGCAATAAATTATGGGATTTTTAAAGGTTGAAAAGTAAACTTTTATTTTCTTTTTCTTCTCAGTTTTCCTAATAAAAATCTCACTGTAAAATAATTCTGTGGGTTTGTCAAATAAATCTGCATTCTGACCTGATGTCCACAGCTCCTAGTTTGTTTGACCTTTATTAAATAGCTCACTTTCACTTCACAAGTCAAAGGTGAGGAGGAAGAGGTTAATGAGCTATGCTGTCATCCTGCCAAATAGAAAAGTAAGAAAGAAATTAGATGAAAATCTGTTCCAGCATTAAAGGTTCTAAAGCTTTTATTGTCATTCATTTAGCTCATAGCAAACAATTTAATGTAGTTTGACATGACCTTCACATTTGTTCTCTGAACACATTACTACACTTTATTTGAAAAGCCTAGTGGCTTCCAAGAACACATTTCTTACAGTGAAGGAGAACTTAGTTTTGATTTATTGTTGTCCATTATTTACTTATATTGCTTACTCATACTTTTAGACCAATAAGGAATGTTGGAACATGTGATACTTGAGGACATACTGTATTTTTCCTTCTAACTCATAATTTCAGAAAACACAATAATTCTTTCAAATCCTCTCCAAAATTTTGAAATCCATCTTTGGTTTTCAGATTCTCTGTTAGTTTGGGTTTGGGGTTTTTGTGTTTTGTTTGTTTGTTTCCTCCAATAAATATATATAGAACAGTAGGATCCTCAGAAATTGCTTAGATACATCAATTCTGAAAGTTCATAGAATCACAGATTCATAGTAAAGGTTGGGTTGGAAGACACACTTAAAGGTCATCTAGCCCAAGATTCCTGCAATGAACAGAGGCATGTTCAACTTGATCAGGTTTCTCAGAGTCCCATTCAACCTGACCTTGAATGTTTCTAGGTTTTTCCTTTATTTTCTTTTTGGCCAGTAAACCAAACAAACTTACAGAAAACTGTTTGGAGGTTAATATAAACTAGAGGTTGTTAAATTCCGACAGTGTAAAAAGATTTGTTCTTGTCATATAAGGTGGTAATTGAGATAACTATATACAAAGAGTTAATAATATAGTCCTTATTAAAAAAATCACAATAATTCAATAGCTATGGAGCTGTAAAATGGGAATTTCCTTCTATTGATCATTCAGTGTACTCAAAAAGTTCTGGAAGGTCACCTATTGAAAGTATTTTAGAAACAATAGAAACTTTCACCAGTGAGAACATCTAATCGACAAAAGTTATTTGTGTGGGAGGCAACCAAAAGTAGGAAATTTGAAGACAGATTGCCATGCTTATCAAACAGATAACATGTTTGATTATACTGGATCACAGAATAAGAACAAAACTATGGATATTTTCCTTTCCTACTTCAGATATGCATTTATGCATTTATTCAGATATGCAGATATGCATTTTTTTTCTTTCATTTTTGAAGGTTCCCAAAGAATATGGATGCTCAAGAGAAATGTCTCTACAAGTACAGTGTCTCTACAAATTGTAAATTTTAGCCTGTGAACTCATTTAAAGAAATAATAAAATCATAGACCAGTGTGAGTTGAAAGGCACCTGAAAGATCATCTAGTTCCAAATCCCCTGCTGTGGGCTGGGTTAATTTTCACTAGAACAGGTTCTCAGAGCCCCATTCAACCTGGCCTTGAACAATTTCAGTGCTGAGTTACCACAACTTCTATGGACAACCTGTTTCAGTGTCTCACCACCCTCTGCTACACACCAGATCAGTTATTATTGGGTTAGAACCACATCATCTGTGTGCGTGTGTGAGGGAAGGGGACCAGACCTTTAGCAGTGTCCCCATGGTCAGCCAGGACAGCTGCTAAGCTTTGGCCACATGGCATGAAGGCTGCATGGAGCATCTGTCAGTCAATAAAATCCCACTCACACCACATCCCCTGGAACATCTGATTGTCTGTGACACCCCTCACTGTGGCCTAGGGGACAGTGAGTGGTCACTGAACCAAAGGTTCTAAATAGAGGGAGCAGCCACAGTGACCAGAACTCATAAGGAGGCAGCACAAGGTCTCCATTGTGGGCACTGTCCCGTTCTCTTCGAAGCTGTCAAGAAGTGACTTTCTGAGTGTTAACTATGTTCTTTTACCCCTCTTTTTTTTTATTCTTTCTTCTCTTAAACTCTCTTCTTTTATTCTTGTCTTCCTCTTGTGGGTAACTTAAACACTTATTTTCTCTATGGTATGGCTACCTAACTTAAGTTGAATGGAATTTGTCTTCACTAGAGTGTAAAGAAAATTCCTTACTGTAGCAATGCTTGTTAGTCCTGGTAACCCTCTGCAGTGCTTTTGTGAAGTTGCATCTCTATATCTGAAGTTATCTCGGTAAAACCCCTTTTGCAAAAATGCCTATTTTCTCACCAAATTAAAAAAAAAAATCTCTTACAGAAAGATGTGTGGTTACTCTCTGGACATCATCTCAAGGTATAAAAGAAGTAATGGCTTTACAAGAGTTTGTGTAGGCAAAATCTCTTGAAGCCTGAAATTAAGATGTATACATGGTAAAGTTGGACCGGGGTGTAACACCCTCACAGTAGGGCACCTCTTCCTAATATCTAATCTAAACTTACTTTCAATTTTAAGCCATTCACTCTTGTCCTGTCACTACGTGCCCTTTTAAAAAAGTGTCTCTCCACCTTTCTTGCAGGCTCCCTTCAGGTACTGGGAGTCTGTAACCTCAAAAGGGAAAGGCTGCAATGATAAGATGATTAAAATTTATACTTAAAATTTGCACATGGATGTCATACTGGGAACCAACATAAAGTAAACATTCAAATCCAATATAGCATTAATTGAAATGTGCATGAAGTTCAAACTGGGATCTTAAACTTCATAATTTCAGATGTATTTGAAGTCTGTCTCATGTGTTCAGTTTTTGTGTGGTCCAAAGTAAATGCCTTACAGAAATAGAAACAGAGAGGAAAAAAATATGCTGATTTTCAAATGTCGTCCTCTAGGATATAAATTTCACTAAAACTTGCAACATTTTGGAAATGTAAAAAGATAAAAAAATTTATTTTTTTTAAAAATTATTGAATATGTATTAATATTTATTTTAATTACAGCTGTCCAGTTTTATATTAAGAACTTCTATTTTTATTGTGATTTGATGTTGATTTTCAGAAATGTTGAGCATTAACAACAGAACATACTCAAGACTTGGCCATACAGTTTCCAGAATGAGTGATGCCAGACACATATAAAGCTACAAAGATAAATAAATAAGTAACACTTCAGTGTCTACAGACCTGCATGCCATTTCCATAATTTATGTTTGTTTTCTACTCACCCATGACACATATTGTCCGGGTAAACTGGACAATGAATAGCAAAGTCTGAAAACTTTGGAAAAATTCAAAGCAGTTTCTCACATATCTCTTATTTAAAGCACATACAAATTTATGTAAACATATATTAGGCTGGTGGTGCCAAATTCCCAATGTCATTCTCATCAATGCTCCTGACTCATTCCATTACTCAAAAAGGATGGCCTAAATCCAAGTCTAATCTCTGGTTTGAAAATCTGCATTCCTTCTTGACAGATGATCAGATTTCATTCCTAGCATGTCACCCACAATTGCAATCTCCATATAACATATAATAGATGTGCAGAATAGTTTGGAGGCTAACCACAAAACAAATCATGTCACTGAAGTCTTTTTTGAACGTTTGAAAAAAAGCATCTTTAAACCTACAATATCACATAACCAATTTGTCGTCCTTTGATGATATATTATGACTAACCCTTACACATCTCCAAGAAAGTTGTGAAGGGATTTAATTACCTCATAAAATGCAGACTGAGCTGTAAAATGGAAAGAATACATAGGGGAAAGAAAATGTTAATCGTGGGAATTGCAAAGTGAACAATGTGATTTATCTCAGCTAATGCAGCAGAGATTTTGAGAAGATAAGACCTCAACTGCTGCCCTACCTGCAGTCTCACATTACTCATTTTAGTGTGGTAAAGGACCCAACTCTCCAAGTATTCCTCTAAGACACCACAACTCTGAAAATTTTCATTACAGCACTCCATCTGGAAACATCCACAGCATGAAAAACTCATCAGTTTAAATTTCATAATATTTCAGTCTAGAAACAACTGAACAGTTAAGCTATCATTAATGAAAAAGATCGTGATTAAGTTGCTATTTCAGTGCCAGCATTACAAACATAGATACCTGTCTGTCTCCTATAAACATTAATATTGAAGGCATCTGTGTTACCTCAGAGTTATAGTCAATAACTTAGAGAACATTTCAATGTAATGTCTGAAGCTTACAAACAGGAATAATTATTAACCTGAGATATCTTTCTGCAGTGAGAAATGTACATGACAGATTGATGTCTGTCAGATTTTGATCACACAACCTCTGATTTTTATTAGTGCTAGTGCTTTGTTGCTTAGATGTTATCCATTTTGATAGGTTTATACATCTCAAAGAAAATACTTCTTCACTTTCTTTATTGAAAGAAAATGGAAGTCAGATAAAAGACATTACAGCTTTTGAATCTCAGGAGTTTGGCAGAAATTACATAGCATCTTCTGAATACTAAGATCCCAGTACAAATAACACTTCAAGGTAATTCTATTTGGAGGTCACTGAATATTGTAATTACTCTAGCTAATGTGGATGATTAAATGAAGGTTTCTCTAGAGTGGACTCCAAAAAATCTATTAACGCTTTGAAATGGTGAAGAAGATTATGGAGTCATATGATATATGTATTTTATATTATATTACATACATTCATGTTTGGCTTGATACTTTTCCCAAGTGATACTAAGACACTTGTGGGAAGTTTTCATTATGTTTTCAGAAATGAATATAATTTGCTCAGTGTTTATGGTCACAAGAGCAACAATGGATATACAGTTTGGAAAATTTGCACGTCTGCGACATATAATAATGTTCACTTCCACTTTTATATTTGAAGAGGTGCAGATGGAGCTAATGTGTGTGTCTCAAACACTGATAGCCATGGAGCAAACTGTTGCATGGACTGTTGCATAAGAACACGCTACGTAAGCGGGCAAGAAGGAACGGGATGTTGCTGGAGAAGGGAGCCATACAGAGGTAGAAAAATACTTCTTGGTAACAAACGGCCTTGTGCTGGCTCCTGGAAATAAACACAGTGAAGTATGGTGAAAATTTAAGTACTGGGGAAGACCAGTAGAGGAGGGGAACAAGGTCACAAAAGTCCTCCTAATTCCAGAAATGTCTAGAAGAACAGATTGTGCATGATAAGTCATTTGCACAGAAAGTGAGAAACTTAGTCCCAGGGTAGGGAAATTGATCTATTAAAAGGTACCCCCAAAGAACTGGGTGATGCCCTGGGCCCCTTGTCAGCCATACCAATGCTGGATGCAACATCACTGGTCTCTCTCTTTCTCTTTCTTTCTTTAATCTCTCTCTTCCCTCTTTTATTATTTTATTTTTGTTATTAAGAGACTAACTTGCACCAATTTTCATGCCAAGTATATAATTTACTAATAAAACTTTTTAAGGATTTTTTGGACCTTCTGACATTTGCCATTGCTTTTCAGCCATAGACATCTATGAATCTTGAGTACATCTTTTTTCTTAGGAGTGTGACATGACAAAGTTATTTGAAAAAAATGTCATTAACCTAAGGAATGTTTCTTTCAGTACAGCCACAAGATTGTAGAATATTTTTTTTTTTTTTTTTTAGAACAACTTTCTATGATTTCTGGCTTTGTTAACCTTCTTTCCCCAGACCCTTTTCAAATCAATAGAAATCTTTGAATTGGACTTCTTCTTTAATACATTGAAGACTGCACTTGAAATTTATGCAACTTCCAAAGAAGCACTCTTTCTGCACCACAAAGCATTGGAATATTTCTGCAGTTTGAACTTCAACCATAAAATACTAAATAATATAATGGATTTTATATTTTTTTCCTGGCTCAGTAAGCTCAAGCCCACTACTATTATTTGTTTTGAACTGGAGTCAGATGCTGTATTTTGGGTGCCTAACTGATGTATTGTAATTCCTAAACAGCAGTCTTTCCTACTTGGTCAAGTTGAAGTTCTCTTAGTAGGCAGTAATGCTGCCTATACACTCAGTAAGGAAAATTAGGTACCTCCAGGGAGCAATCCAGAAAACCTAGGCAAGTTATCAGTCTTTCTCTGCTGACAACATAGAAAAATGCATTGGTTTACAATGATTCAGTGATTCTGCACTCAAAATGAATCCTCCACAAAAACAAAGATGGAGCCTATAGTCCCTTCCCTTGCGTTAGAAAAAAAGTATGGGTATTTGTGTTTGTAGCCTTGGAGTTTTATTCTGCAATTAATAAAACTCAAATGATAAAATAAGATGAAGATAGGATCTTTTCCTCAGAACATATTTTTCCCAAGTGTACTTCTTGACTAATACTGTCTTAAAGAAATAAAGATTTAATTAATGTTCCACTGCTGATTAGTTCCTCAATTAAAACTGTTTCATATGGTATTCATGCAGAATGACTCTTTGATTCTTAGGTGACTCAAAGTGATTTGACAACATGGTAGATGAACCATTCTTTACAGATGCACTCCACAGAGACAACACGGGGACTTGTACGTTTAAAATAAACGTAGAACATAAACAGTGTATGTCATGAAATCAGGTGTAATAAACAAGATTGCATATTCAAATGTTACAGCCCTAGTGAAGGATGTTGCTGGGTAAAGTGATAAGCAGCTCTTCTGCACACACAAATTGAGTAGAAAAAAAACACTTTCAGCTGGGATAAATGAACTACTAATCTGTCCTAACTGCTCTTAAACTTATCACGGGAGGGCCACTAGACCACCAAAGGCCCAACTCCACAAGTACCAGGAAGCACACAGGCAGGATGAAAGGAGCAGGAACCCAAACTACAGACTCCTGAGAAGGGACATCTTGCCCAGGATCCATGCAGGGTTTTTCCAGGACCAGCAGATTCATCATTCAGGTATGAAACCTACCAAGATGATGGGAGCAATTCTGTGAAACACCCTTTTGTGCAGAAAGATTATTATTGTCTGTGGGCGTTTGGCACAATATGGGTTGCAGGGGGAGAGAATTTTGGGATTGCAGAAGAGTTTTTATGGGATACCTGTGAGGAACCAAAGGTGGGATAAGGGAGGACTCTCAGTGATCAGAGGGAAGAACAATGATGGGCAAGTGAAAGGATAAGGGAATAAAAGGGTCTGGTCACCTGTGGGCAGGGGCTGGTCTGTACAATCTAGCCATGCCCTCCACATGATCACTGTAGTCTGTTCCCTTCTTCTCATTAGGCTCTACCTTCAGCTATTTTTCCAGTAAGATGTTCTTAAGTCCTTGGGCATATGTGTTTAAGAGGGGTCTGAATGCCAGCAACTGGGGTCAAACCATGGGTCCAGAAGACCTGTATGCCTGTACTGGCAGCAACTGGAGAGACTTGAGAGAGTGAAATTCATTGAGAAACACCAGTTGGGACCAGACAAATCAGAGAATCTTTCCCTACAAACCACCATGGCAGTTTCTGAAAGCAGGCTAAACTGGACTTTTGAGCCATTATGCAGGCAATACAGACTAAGCAGTTGGTTCATGCTGTTTCTCTGAACTTCATGAATTCCAGGGGAGAACTCTTTCCACTTCCTGTGTATAGCTTCAGAAATCCTCACGACACCACGAACACAATTTAGACTAAGAATTTTGCCACCAGTGTTCCAGCTGCCTTTTCCATTCCTTTCTCATGTAGACCATCTATGTATGACTGTCCATAAAAAAAATGGGGGGAAGAAAACGCAGAAGTAGTGGTGCTGAGAAAAAAGAGCAAATGTTGAACCCGTTGCAGAACATCATTACATTGTTTGTGCCAGCTGCATGGTAATGCTACAATACAGATGATGAGCGAAAAAAAACAAAAAAACCAAACCAAACAAAAAAACCAAAACAAAACCAAAACCAAGACTAGATACAAAAGCAGTCAGAGATTTCATTAAACTAAATAGAAGTGCTAAAGAATTCTCTTTTAGATGCAACAGTAGGACCATTGAAATCGTTCTTGTGCAGCAGAAAGAAGGGGCACAAGTCAGAACAGCTGAATTTGGGGTTCTACCCAGTGATTAGGTGTTTCATGCTCAGACACTGGCCTGTGAACAGGACAGGAGGAAATCATCAGCAAGCTGAACTTGGGTCTTGAGTTGTAGGAGGGTAGAGTGAGCCCCAAGGCACAGCTGGGCAGGGATAGTCAGGGCTGGTAGTGCCCTCTGGACCCTGGCACTGGAGTAATGCCAGGTCTGCTATGGTAAGTAACACATTATTAGCTATAATTATTAGCTATAAATTATATTACATAAGTCATATAATTTATATTGATACAGAAATGAATGAAAATAATTTTTTCATCTAGAGGAATCTGTATTTCTTCTCCATTAATTCTTTTATAATGAATAATGCAGCAGGAAGATTCTAATTATAGAACGCCTTTACTTTGGATTGATTTCATACATTTTTTCTATCTTATAAACCCCAGCACTCCTTTCTTGATGTGGGAGGATAATTTACACTCATTCTTTTGTTTAATTGTGCCACTCACACAACAGATGGTCTCTGTGCTGGTTCATATCTTGTGCAGAACAATGCTGTGGCAATGTTGAACACTTCTATATTTAAATTCTTAATAATATATACTCCCTTGTTATATTAAAATGCAGGAAGTCAGAAGTCTGCCTGCAAAGGTTGATAGGATTTGGTCATGGAATGTTCCCCTTCTTCCAGCTCATGAATAATCTTTGATTAGATATGGTTTCAGGATGCACAAAATTCTAGGACTACGCCTGAGATAATGAACAAGTGAACACTTTCAAAATGTCAGGACCGGAAAGAAAATAACCCCTCAAACACTTGTACCTTGTTTTCCACAGGGAGTAAGCCAAGAGAAGTCATCTGGAAGTAATCTCTATTTTGGAGTACCAGAACTCTTGCAAATGCAGCATCCATTGCTCAGAGTTACTTTACCCTTTGACCCTAATCTTCCCTTTATCCATCTCTTTAGTGTACCCCATGCCAGAGCAAGAAGTCATGTTGGTTACTCTGTGACACTAATTCTTGCCATGAAGTTACTGCTTGACTTTGACAGCTTTTGACTACTGTTTGACGACAGTGCTCGCAATAGTACAGAAGAAAGTAACAGCTAAGCTAAGGTATAGTAGTCCTAATCAGAACATTGCTGTGCATCAAGGAGTGAATGACCCCTGTAACAGCAGACCTGAATAGGTGCAAGTCTGTGCTTTATTGCACATACCGGTTGACTGCCAGATGAACTTTACCGATTAATTACAACAGGACAGCTTGTATTCAGCTTCCTTTTGGTCCCTGACCTTTGTGCCACCTTCACGTGTCTTCTTCACTTAAATGTAAGCAGCATGTTTACATAAAATGTAAACTCTACTTGTGAGTGGAAATGACCAGTGGAGCTGTTTACCAGTAAGGAAATCTTATAGAACTCTAAAGATGACAGTGCTAGCAAACAGCTAAAGGATCTGTGCAGCACGCCATGCCCTGACTACTAAGGTATTGTCCAGTGCTGTAAAACTTGGGGTGTTTACCATTTGAAGGAATGTAACATTATTTATGCTATATCCTTTTTTTTTTCCTCCTCTTATGCCCAGTAAGTTATATTTTAATCAATATCTGACAGAGTCTGAGTGCCTTTTTTTAACAGCTGTGGTGGGGGAGAACTGGCTCCTCTATGGTCCCACGGCCTCTCGGGGTCTGGAGGGAATTGCAAAATCCCCACATGGTCGGGAGTCAAGAAATGTAGCCGTCTGAGATGGAGCGGTCATAGAAAAGCATTTAATTACTGGTGTCCAGGGTACTTAAGCCTTTCGGACAGGGTTTGGGAGGTAGGATGTGATAGGGTAAGGGTTCAGGGGGAGTGGTGTGGCTTGGGGGGCACAGGGACCAATAAGGGAGCAGGAGGACCAAAACCCAGTGGGAACCTGGGGATAGGGATTGACAGGTGGTACATCCAATAAGGTGGGGGTGGGGCTGGATACCTGGGGAAAAGGAACAGTCTATTTTCACATGTGTGCAGGCGTTTCTAGGGGTTACAATCTAAAGAGGGGAAAACCTGTACATAAAAGACGCAGGTAATGTTGAATTATAAAGTCTCTGGTCCTTTGGAAGCTGTCACAGCACTGGTCCTGTCTCCAGGGGCTTCTTTCTCCATGATGCACAGTCTGGATAATCCTCTGTCTCTGCTCTGCATATGCTGTGGCAGAATTCATTCCCAACATTTCTTTCTGGAATCCGTAACAAGCACTTGCATCAGTGTATTACATTAAGCATCTGCTGGATGTGCAAGTCCAGTACCAGTGCCAGAAGCTACTACCAAGACTGAGCAGTGTGAAAGTAAAGGGTGGCTAGAAATGGCTAGTAATGTCTATGGAGGAGTCACTGCATAAATTGACAAACATATAGGTACGTTATCTTCATGGATTGTGATTATAGAAGTAAACAAAGGCTGCCTAATGCTACAAATACTAATTTTGCATTTTTGCATAAAAATTAATTAACGGAAGAAAGATTTGCTCTTCCTCTCCCCATCCCCTCCTTGTACATTTTGCATTACAGTACAATGTTTCTCAGCTAAAATAAGACACATGTTAAGACTACATTTATACTAGTGAAATAAAAGGCCAGTGAGGCAATGAGGATGAGCAACCTGGGATGATTCACACCAATATTATAAAATCCTCTTATCTTCCAAAAAATAGTGGTCATATTCAGACTGTTTATTTGAAAGAGCCTCTGACCCACATTAATTCCTGAATTGTATCCGGAAATTATTAGGGATTCTGTTACTTTGTCAGAGAATCACAGAAAGTTTGAGGCTGAAAAGGACCTCTGGATGTCATCTGGTCCAACAACCTGCCCAAGCAGGAACATCTAGAGACCAGGATCATGTCCCAGTCATTTTTGAGTATGTCCAAGGATGGAGACACCACAACTCCTCTGTGTATCCTTTGACACTGCTTGGTCATGCTCCAATACAAAATGGTTTCCCCTGATGTTCAGAGGGAACCTCCTGTATTTCAATGTGCCCATTTTCTTTGGTCCTGTCACTGGGCATCACCAAGTGCCTGACTCCATCCTCTTTGTGCTCTCCCTTGAAGCACTGATGAAATCCCCTCTCAGCCTCCATTTCTTCAGTCTGAATGGTGACAGTTCTCTCAGCCTTTACTTACAGGGGAGATGCTTCAGTCTCTCAATGATTTTTGTGTCCCTTTGCTGGATTCTCTGCAGTATTTCAATGTCTCTTGCATTGTGGAGTCCAGCACTGGACACGGCACTTCACTTATCAATGCTAAGGAGAGGGGAAGGATCAGCTCCCTCGAATTGCTTGCAGTACTTTGCATAATGCAGCCCAGGGTACCATTCACCTTCTCTGGCAAGGGCACATTGTTGGCTCATGTTCAGTTTGGTGTTTACTGCCAAGACCTCTAGGGCCTTTTCTCCCAAGCTACTTTCCAGCTGGCCAGACCCCAGCATGCACTGATGCCCTGGGGTTGTTCCTCCACAGGTGAAGGACTCTGCACTTCCCCTTCTTGACCTTCATGAGGCTCCTTGTCAGACCCCTTCTCCAACGTGTCAAATTCCCACTGAATGGTAATAAGACCCTCTGGCATGTCAGCCGCTCCTCACAGTTTGGCGTATGTTCTATCCCATCATCCAGGTCATTAATGATGATGTTAAATAGGATTGGACACAGTACTGACCCCTGGGGTACACTACTAGTCATTGGCCTCCAACTAGACATGGTAATTGATCTGAAAACTCTGGGCCATTTAGCCAATTTTCAATCCACCTTAGTGCCTGCTTCTCCAACCTTTACATCATCAGCTCCTCTATGAGGATCATGTGGGAGACTGTCAGAGGCCTGACTGAAGTCCAGGTAGACACTCTGCTGTTCTTCCCTCGTCTCCCAAGACCGTAATTTTTCATAGAAACAAGTCCGTCAAGCACAACTCCTCTTTGACAAATTCATGCTTTCTGCTCCTCATCACTTCCTCATCTTTCATGTCCTTGTTATTTATTTATTATGTCTTAGTACTTATTTACATGTGTTCATTAATTATTTATTAGATCCAAAGCACATCAATTTTAAAATTTAACAGGATAGATAGCACTGTGTTAATTCTCAGTTGTTTTGATCACTGAGGCTACATGATAGTGCTGTTGGAAACACTGGGCCAGGACCTCCTACATTATACCACAGCCCTGAAGCAAACAGAGGGAAACGAAGAGTGGGAAATAGCATCTGAAAAAATATTCCAGCTGTGAACAAGGGTTAGGAGCTTTTCCCAACCATTCCTAACCTAACATGAACCTCACATTATCTTTGAGTTATTGTGTTTGCAACCAAAACTGAGCAACATCATTTTTTTTTCATCCTTTTTAAACTTGGAAAATAATCTTGGATTTTGACTAAGTCTATAAATAACCTTGAAAAGTGAGAGAAGCAAAAAGCATTTTTCTCGGAATATACAAATAGTAATATTTGCTTTATCAACAATTTTTAGGTGAAACTAGCATTTCATTGGGTTAGTTCCTTAAAGTACTATCAAAGGGAAACTTTGAATTCTGGCGTGTCTTATGGGAAAAATATTTTATTAATGTCATCTTTAATTCAACAGTAATTTATTAATGTTCAAAGAAATGGTCACCAAGAGGTTTTAACAAAGTCAGTATGATAATGAAAGATTAAAACAAAAATCATTCAGAAGCAGAACTCATAGTATGTTATTTTCCTTCCTTGAGCATCCCATTGATTTCAAAATCAGTATGTCATAAGAACATCTAAGATTTTAATAGCCAAAGATCACATAGTCAAGTTAATTATTAATAGCTGCAACAGCTGGCAGCATACAGTAACTTTAATGGGGAAACTTACTTTTGGGCAAGAATACAAAAAGGGAAGAGGGAGAAGAAAAGGAAGGAAATTGGACAAGAGCAAAAGCAAGGGATAATACAGACTCTCACTGGTGGCTGGCCTGGAAGAATACTGGCAGGGTGTCTCAAATACTGTTAAGATCAAAGAAGGACTTTGCCCACTATGGCAAAAGTATGTAAAGGAACTGTTGCTCTTCTGCAACCACAGAACTCCGCCCTTATTCCCCATCCAAATATGCTTCTGTGAATTCCTGGAATTTGGACTGTAAATTCAGCCACCTGATGGGAACTTGAGATAAGAGCCTAAGCAGAGGTAAACAAAGCTGAGGCAGAAGAATGTATCACTGCAAGGGGAAGGCCAGCTTAGCAACTGTGCTAAAGATCAGCTTTGACTGGGTCTGACACAGGGAGGCCATAGCCCACCAACTCAAGACAGGAGCACTATATAATTTTCTCATGATCTGCTCTTCTTCACTGTAATTTTTTTCCTGTTTGTGATGTTGTTAGCACAGGTTGGCATATACCACTCATGTGTGAGGATTGAGTTCTAGTTGTCTGTTAAAGCTTCTGTGCCCAGGTATTGCTGGATAATGATGGTCAAGCATTTAAGGGATATTGCCTATTTTATTCTGCAGTGTTTGGTTTTCTCCATGTTGGAGAAAACTAGGTAAAGAACTCAAATATTTAAAATATGCAAAGCAAGAGGAAAGACTAGGTATGTAAAGAGGAGTAATTGTTATGCCAGTCATAGTCATTTACCATGATAACCCACGGTACCAACACAATTGGGCTTGGCAGGTGCAAGCCCATGAGGCCACCATCACGAGAATAACAGTATGGAAATAAAAAGAAAAATAAAACCAGAGAGGCTCTAGTGAAGCATTGCTACAGCAGCAGAGCTGAAAGTTTACAGAGCTCCAAAGAGCATGCCCTTAGTACTAATAAGAATAAAGTACTATAAGGCTCTTCAGGCACTCTATAACAGTGCCTGCTATTTTGTAGTGATGTTCATGGTTATATTTGGTACCAAAGAGATTTGCTCTGTCTGTGTTTACTTTGTCTTGTTAGTTTTAATTCTTTTAGGATAAAAACTCACACAACTTTCAATGTTACAGCCACAATTTTGCAAGTTCTACATAGTAATATCAAAGTAGAGAGGAATATCAACTATACATTTCATGCAGAGACAATTCTAATTCAACCTCACATTCACAAAATCTATAAAAGTGGTATCATCTGTATGTGTTCAGAATATTAAATATTATTTAAGGATAGCATTTGTAATACTGACTTCAGTTTTCCTTTTAAATTGGCCTTGGATTATGTTAGTACACTACTGTGATGAAATAAATAATATAAACAGGGAAACTGTTGCATTTCACTGAATATTAATGCCAGAATAATCATAGTAACCAAACACCTTGCTCAAAGGCTTTGAAAAATGAATTGCAAGGCAATTAATAAGGGCTAATTTATTGCTAAGTCCAAAGCAAAATACTTTGAAATGCAATACTTGTGCAGGCAACTGTTCACTTTATTAAATTGATTGGGATTTTTCCTTCAAGTGTGTAATGAGAAAACATCAACATTTGCAGTTTAGTTGTTTGAGAACTTAAAACAGTAAACCAACAAATGACTACAATTCTGAAACTGTTTTCTTTGCTTGGTTTACCCGATTCATTATTAAGAACTGCTGTTTAGGTTTTCATTGCATCACTGTTGATGTTCAATATGATGAGAAAGAAACTTAATTTCTGGGGTCAATGACAGGTTTTACTTTAAGTATCAAAGAAAATATACATTTCAAACTTATCTGATACTTCTCTGTGTACAAATTTAGGTGAGATTAGTTGTTTACTTAGCATAACAGTGATACTCTGAGTTTTCATTCCTTCTTTCAGAATCTATGTATCACAGAATACTCTTGAGTTGGAAAGGACCCACAAGAATCATCAAGTCAAACTCCAGGCCCTGTTCCCAAGAGTCACACCTCGTGTCTGAGAGTATTGTTCAAACACTTCTTGAACTCTGGCAGGCTTGGTGCTGTGACCTCTTCCCTGGGGAGCCTGTTCCAGCATTCAACCACCCTCTGGCTGAAGAACCTTTTTCTAATACCCAACCCAAGTCTCCTCTGACACAACTTCAGGACATTCCCTCAGGTTCTGTCACAGGTCACCACTGAGGAGAGATTATCCCAAGGTTTCGGTTTGAAACCTAAGAGTTCTTTTTGTTTGAAACTGACATCTAATGCCTATTGTTCATGTATATTTGTGCTCTGTTCATATATGTTCTTTTGATAAGTAACAGTGGAAATACAGACCTCACAAACTTGACAGTTTTTGGGTTTTGGGTTTTTTTTGCAGCATATGATAGCAAAATGCTCTGTGAACCTTACAGAAACTGCTCACATTGCATTACTCCCTCTTGGTGTGAGTTTCTTAGATGGCAGAATGTACAGGGCTATGTCAGATGTCTGTTGAACACGCTGAGGTTATGGTTAGGGTCTTACAGGGCGCTGCTGTCCCATTAATTCTGGAGCACAATTTAGGTTTATATGTTATTTTATGTTGCTTTAACCTGTATAACACATTACATATATTATGTTAAGTGAATATATATTTGCCAAGGTACTATAAGCCATCAATAATAGAAACAATCAATTATATAACAACAATCAATGTAACAGCAACTTCCAAGTATCTATGTACTTTTACAGTTTGCTACAAACTTACCACTAGTGAAGTAAGTTTATTGACAATATAACAGTGGATTATACTTATAAGAGATTATTTTTATGGAGATATAATATCAATATCAAGAAAATTAGATTTCAGAAGGGACCAAACCATCTCCAGGAACAGGATGACTCAGTCCCAGATGGGGGGACCCACCTGTCCCAGAAGTGGGAGAGCAAACTGAACTAATCCCAGAACTATCAGTGCAGAGGGGTACCAGTAGAGTAACAGAGTCTCACTTCAGAGATGATCCACATCACAGACTTTGGACTCAACCAGGAGTTTCCAGCAAGTGTCTAAGGTATTATAGAAAGTTTGTGAAGAGAGTTCAACTGTTTGTGTAAGTACATGCCACATGTACATGGGAAGTTTTCCAAGAAAGAGGCTCCATATTGGACAAAAATTAAGTCATTTTCAGATCATAGACATATAACAGTGTATAGGACACCAACAGTTCAAGCAGGTGCCCTTTACTTCATCTGAGGCAGCAAATAGATCATGTTGTTTCTGCTTTTCAGACCAATTTTTTCTTTTCCAGACCATTTTTCTGTTCTTGCATTTAGAACAGCCCATGTTAGTTTCCAATTTCTACTTGCTTAGGATTTCTTCCCCTCTTTCTAAATATTTTTTCACATTTTTATCTGTTGCCATTAAAGTTGTCTTTCCACTAATCAATGATCCCTCAGAACATCAGTGGTCTCCAAGTACCCACATGTACTTCAAAGGTACCATCTGGACTTCTCAAGGATGCTTCTGGTTCACAGGCCTAGACTGACAGTCTCTAGGCTGGCAGGTATTTTCTCTGTTGGTGTTTGAGCAGACAACTTCTTCTGCTCAGTAATTTTCCCCTTGTAATGAGATCACCTTTCTGTCTGCTCACTTTAATTGCTAACTCCAAAGACCCTTGTCCCACCACCATTGTCTCTGTTCATGCAGTGATTCTTACTGCACCCCTCGTGGTTTGACTGGTGACAGCAGAATAGACTTGAACCATCTCATATACTATTCCCCTAGCTACTGTGTTTCATAACTGTCTTCCAAAGTGAAAGAGACAATTTGCCAACTAACCACAAATAGAAACCTTCCTTTCCTGTGAAGCATGATTTATTCCTCAACCCTCCTAAGTTCTTCCAACAGAGAAAATAAATAAGACAAGAATGTGAATGGTAGAGAAGATGCATCCTGTCCTTCCAGTTGTAAAAATTTGGAACTAAAGGAACAGCTGCCCTTGGCAGCTTCTCTTCCAAAGGCACATGGCAGTAAACTTTAGAACAGTCTCAGCTGCCTTGCTACCTAAGCAAGGTAGCTGAGTTGCCCTAATGCAGAGAAATACAGGAAGGACACATACATTGTGAAAAAAAAGTCATGCCAATGTCCGTGTAGAGATGCCAAAAAATAAGTTTCTTAAAACTGGAATGCAGAATGCAGAACTAATTCAGTCTCCCATGGATATAGTAATCTCAGATAAGGGGCTCAGGGGAAAACCATGGATGATTCTGGGAACTGCAATGACTAATTATTTTTTTATTATTTTTCTCCTTTCCTTGCATACAAGTCCATGATGGATGTTCTCATGAGAATCAAACATCTCTTATGGTACTTCCTTATGTGGATATGAATTTCCCATCCGTATGCTTCAGCTTTCTCCAGTTTGATGCTGAAAATACAATAAAAACTAAACTCATGAAAAATGCATGTATTTTGCTTTTCCATAGGCATATAACTACAGGTACTGATTTCACCTTTGAAAATCCATTATGCAACCTTCACTTTCGACAAAGATGATTTTATGGACTTAGTGTTCTAACATATTGTCTTTTTGGTAACTCATTGCTGGACTAAAAGCCTTCCTAAGATGCTCTGAGATTTGAAAAAAAAAAAAAAAAAGATGTTTTATTGTGGGGATTCAGAAGTTACTCCTCTTTGTGTTTTAAAGCACTTCAGCAAGGCTTTGATTGATGCCTAGAATTATTATTGTTTTTTTTAATGAATTCTGTGTCTTATATTTATCTAGGGGTTTTTTTGGCTTTTTGCAGATGCACTTGCTAGCCAGTATGTAAGTCTTTAAGATTTATTATATTTGTAGCAATTTTGGCATAATATTTGAAATGTTGTTCTGTAAATTCATAGTATTTATCTTGTTTTAATGTTTTATAGCATAAACATGGACTTAAGTTCTGTTTTCCTGAGCAAGAATTATTCCAGGATCATCTTGAGTATCATCTAAGAGGCAATGAATAGACACATGAAAGACTAGAAGAATAAAGCCTTTCCTTATTTTCCACTACTAAAAAAAGGAGAAAAAAAAAAGGGAAACTTCCAAGTTTTTTATAATGTACTGTATACTTACACAACTGAATTTGAAGTTTGTGTCAGTGCAGTAATTTCTCTCAAACTTTGTCCTAGTTACAGCAGCCAGGACCAGTTTATCACAATGTGAGTGTAACTAAAACTGTATTCTACACCCTCTATGTAATTTCTGATGAACTGTTAGTAACGAACTGTTTGCAGCAGCTGTCCAAGACACACCCAACTTCTCAGGCTACAAGCTGGAAGATAAGGAGGTCTTCCTGTCTTCACACCAATGACTCAACCATGATAACTCCCCTCTGGGGAGGCATCACCTTCACAGCCGGCCTGAGGGGTCATGTCTGCTAGTGGGCCATCAGAGATTCCAGAAATATCCCATGACTCATAGAGTTAAATCACCCATTGTGAAACTCCCTGCTCTGCGAGGAGGTACTGGGCATTCCCACCTGAATCTGAGCATGTATAATCTTTGGGTTTTGGGACTTCTGGTACCACTCATCAGATTCAGAGGAAGACCAGAACCTCAAAAGGACTGTGACTGCCACTCTCAACAAGACTGTGACTATCGTCCTCACCAACATGTTTCCTTTCCTTTTACTTTGTACTCAGGGTGCCCACGTGGTGCTCAGCACAGGGGCTAATGAACACCATTCTGTTCGTGCCCCAGGGTGCTGGGTTATACTTCTGGGTTTTGTGGGTTAAACCCATTTTTTTCTCTGTGTCATTGTATTTATTGTAATCTTTTCAATAAATTGTAAATCTGACTCTGGAGTTGGATTCATTTCTCCCACCAGTTTACCCTTAAACCACCACAATCTTATATATTCTTATTTAGTTTTATGTTAGTTTAGGTATGGAAAATAGTAATTGAGGAAAAAATGAGAGGTTCTTCTTGTCAATTAGTCTTCTTAAAGAGTCCACACGTTTAGAAACATGGTTCACTTCTTAGTCCCAGAACTTCTATCTATCCACATTCTCTTGGCAATTTCATACAAAATATGGGAGGTTGCTGATTTTTCTTTCCCTTGGGTTTCTTGTGATTTTTTAAATTATTTTTTTAATCACAGATATTTTGCTCTCTTTTCATCTTTTGTCAGTGAGAAGATAACACCTGATAGAGATTCTTGTATAAGAATGGTAAACTTTTTTGTGAGCAGACCAGCTATTTCACTTGCTCTCTCCTGTTGTTTGGAGATGTTTCATCTTCTGAGGAGAAGAACAAAAGGAGCTTGAACTGGGGGAGAGCCTAAGATGAATGTATTTTTCTTTAAACACTATGAATTCAAGGCATCTTTGTCAGGCATTAAATACCAATAGCAAGCAAATA
>JAWWMP010000001.1:95442547-95473285 GCA_035047865.1 Dendrocincla tyrannina
GTTGTTGATTATCTGGTAGCCAGTTCTATCCATTCTTGAAACTGTTCATTTTGATTGCTTTGGAGATCTCTGAGGAAGTGTTCCCCGACATTAATGTTCTTACATACTGATGAACATCAATGCAATAATATTTCAATTGAATGCATACATGCATGGACATATACCTCCAAACTATTTCATCTTTCACCTTTTTTAATTTGAGATAGTGTACCTTCGAGAAGATGTTTCTTTTCTTTAGCATGCACATTGGAATAATGCCACAAGCAAGTTTTAGCAATTTAGCTGTAATTCAAAATCAGTTTGCCACTATATTTTTTTAGAATATCTGCAAGCATTTTAGTAGATAAGTTCAGCACCTTATTTTCTAGGGTTTTTGGTTTTGTTTTTTTTTTTTTATTTTTTTAAAGTTCTACGAAGAGAGTCAAAACTTCTGAGTCCTAAAATAGCATCATTTCACTAACCCCAGGCATTCCATCTGTACGGTACACACCACCAAAGGAACTCTGCACCTCAGATCCCTGAACAACATACTCATAAAAAATTTCAAAGAATTGATATAGGGGAAAAGAATGTTAGGCAAAAAAAAGACACCACAGAGGATGAGATCCAAATGAAAAGTAAATAGTGGTTTCCCCAGGCTGAGATGAAAGAACTTCCCAAAAGTAAACCTGAGAATAGTAGATGTATAGAGTCAGACTTTATTTGAGGGAAAAAATTTTAGGAAAAAACCTTCTATTTTGTCTTCTTGGAGAATCCCTGTTATTCTAAATGGTGATTGTGGCCCTTAATTTGGCATAATACTTTGCAGTTTATTGCAATTTGGCCAAACTTTAGCAATACAGGCCATAATTTTCTGTTTCATTGCATTTGATGGCATCCAAGCAGTCAATAGGAAAGCACACGTAGTTTAAACACATCAATTTTGGTAACAAAGGGTGACCATTTAATTCAACATCATTTGTATTGATGCCTAAGGGTTTCTTTGATTTTTGATTTTTCTATTTTATAAATGTTAGAAGTTATTGTAGATCTAATGTACTAGTAAAATAACTTCAGTAGCTGAATGTTTATACATACCAATCCCATCCTATATCAACTCCTTAAAATTCCAGTAGCTGTTTAGTCTCTGTTTCAAGGTAGAATTGCAGAGAAGTGCCATGAAGCCTGTACCACAAGATAAAGACATAGACAGAAGGACCTCCAAATCTGAAGTTTTGGAAGGCCTCCAAGGACCTGACGTGCTGTGAAGAAGACAACAACAATGAAGGAAGGGTCCCGAGACCCCAGACCCAATTCCCGATGGGACAGGACTGGGGGAAATAATGGAATGGGATTGGATGGACACTATTATAAAATCTTGAAACTCAGGTCAAAGGGGGGATCCTGTGTAAATGTATTCCAGGAGCCTGTAGGCTCATTAAAACTCCTGCTCACTTATCTCCTATTAAAAGGAGCCTGGAGGGTTTTTTTTTCCTCATTCCTTAAGGTAACAGTATACACGCTTTAATTGCAATTTGTAATTACCTTGTCACTTGGTATTTTTACATGGATTGTCCCTATTTAAGTCCATAAAATAGTTGCTACAAAACCAAATTTGACTGTGGAATAAACTAGGATATTTTCCTCAACCACTGCAGAAGCTGGATTTTGTGCAGTGAATGAGCTGAAGTGGCAGAAGAAAGAAAGGGTCTTTGCCCAGATAATGCAGAGGGTCAGCATTCTGGTGATTTGAGTTCAGATCTGTCCGTGTGATGTCAGGCAAGTCATGTAAATGAACATTTTCTCAGATGAACATTACCTGTGTGTTCCCCATGTTCTGAATACCACCAAGAACTGAGAATCCAATTAGCAGGCATGCTGAATGCTCAGTAGCAACAACTGTACTTTAGCAGGGCTGTACTTTGGGAAGGGAAAATGCCAAAAGAATCATCTAAAAATCAGAACCTAGACATTTAAGTTCAGTGAACAGCTTTGCTCCTAATATTTTTGAGTCTTAACTATTCATTAGTTCTATCTCCATATTCATTGTGAAAATAACTTTAATAAATGGCTATGAGGTTGTGAAATTCCACAATGACATCATGGTAGAGAATCCCATGACATAATTATTAACTTTATATTTAATATCTGAACAGTATGAAGTAAAATAGGACAAGGCCATATGTGAGGTTAAAAAAATGCAAAGTGGTTTGGAATATCTCCTTTGAGATATATTCCTATAGGAATTATGTGGAAGCTTTAATAAAAAGTAAAAACTGAAGTTAAACTACCCTGACTATGCTTTGGATACAATTTCATGTTTCAAATTATAAGAATCTGCAATGAGAACTGGTGTGAGTCTAAATCTATATTCCAAGATAAGAGTTTTGATCCATTTTTATGGAGCTATGCTTCATCCCATCATCATATTACATCAGTCACATTGTCCTGTCAGGCATTTTCCATGGTTAGGATGAATAACTGAGGAGCAGAGAAGAGGAATGACAAAAATTCTTGTGTTCTGCCTCACTGCTGTCTATTCCAAACCTACGGAAAAAAAAACAAAGAAACAAATAAATAAATTAAAAAACCCCCAGCACTGCATGCATTCTGCTTTCCACAGAGAAATATTATAGAATAAATTTTCTAAGCTTGGAAAGCCTGCAGCCTCAGTGAGCATTTCTATATTTGTCATTGGCATTCCAACCTTACCAAGTTCACAATTAACTTTCCAAGCAACAGTTTTACAAGGCAGTTCTTTGCATAAGCTTTGATTAGCATTTCTATGTAAAATAGAGCCCAAGATGTTAATCATAATTTTATGTCAGACACCAATGAGTCAACATTTTATGATCCTTGTTATTGGCATATGTAAGCACAGGAAGCAGTTCTATGTATCTTTGATGTTTGTATCTGAATATCCTTCAAGATTACATTAAAAAAAAAAGTATATATAAATCAATATGACTGTGAGTAGGAGACAAATATTTACCCTACTTGTCTAAAAAGTATCTCTAGAGAGAGATTTATATACACTTGCCAGATACATGGGATACATCATAAAAATGGTCTTCTCTTTCATCTCTGTTTTACAATCTTCCTTTGATTTTTTTGTTGTTTGTTGTTTGGATTTGTTTTCTTTGAAACTGAACCCTTTATTCCAAGCTATTTGTTATGAAGTAGTTCTGCACTGGTCAGATTGCAAAAGGCAAATCTTCAGTAACTCTTTTGCTTTACTGGCTACCACTGTGATTTTTATGATCAAGTAAAATTCAAAGCATTTGTTTTTAAGGCATCTTTCAACCCCAAACACTTTCTAGGCTGTATACATAAAGAAGTCAGTAAATTCAGCATGAATAGTGAAGCTGTGAGTTACACAGTTCATACCAATAAAATCCTTTATACTGCAGAACTGCATGTTCTGCTGAAAAGATTCCACATTTTACAAAGTAAAGCTATTATAGGAATGCTTCAGAGAGTTTTGCTCTGAATACAGTCATCTATAAAACTAGTCTGCCTTACACAAAATTTATCCACAGCTACAAGCCTCCAAGGAAGAAAAAAAAAATTAGCTTTTTTGTACACCATGATGTTCAAATCTCCTGAGCTGATATTTATGAATGTTATGGGTATAGACCAATCTTGTCTGCATCCTATTCAAGGACAGCCCCGATGTGCCTGAGGTAGTGTTCAGCTTCTTCTTCTCCCAGCTTTGTGCCTTCCTCAATAGTCTTGTGTCAGGCCAATTGTCTGAAAGGAACTTATGTGATAAGGGTAGGAATGCAAAACAGAACTGAAGCTGAAAAGGCAGGCATACTTGTTAAACTGCAAATTATTATTATTATTTTATTTTTTGTTTCAGAGACTTGGAAAGAAGTTATGGTAGTGCACCACAGGCCAAAATCATGTAGTTGACTGAGCAGGATAGGAAACCAAGAGATGAGATTTACAGAGAGGTCTGACACCTCCTTTCACTCTGTCTCCTTGGGAATGAGGTAAAAAAGTAATCAGGTAGAGTGAGCATGTATGTGCATTCAAAAATCCCCGTATCTTCTCTTTATTGATAGTGCTAATGGTGATGTTAGTATTATTTCTGCATGGTATGTAAGCAAGGCATAGTTGTTTTATCATCTGCATGTGATTTTTTTCCCAGAAAGCTGCATCAAATTCTAGGTGAGTATCAAACAAGCAAATTATAGATTAAAGACTGCATGGATAAAATTAATTCAAAATACTTATTAATGCTCAGGATCTCCAGAAATTATGATGTTTGTCTTCAGGAGCAACCATATGTGTGCTGAAACCCTGTTTCCCAGGAAGTAGCCAGACATGGCTTGCTGATGGAAAGGAGGGAATGAAATATTTGTTTTTCTTTGTTTCCATGTACACAACCTTTGTTTTTGCTTTATTACACTGCCTTTATCTTGAACCATATTTTTTTTTTCCATTTTCTCCCCACCCTGTCCTACTGAGAAGGAGGAATGATAGAGTGGTTTGGTGAAAACCTGGCATCCAACCAGTGCAAACCCACTACAGAAGCATCTCTACATCTCAGAACACATGGTATCTGGAATAAAGACATTGAGCATTTTCTGTATTTATATGATTGTTGTTCAAGTTAAGTTGCAGCTACAAAGAAAAAAACACATCTACATTTAGTTTTATAAATCAGATTGAGAGGTGAAGTATAGTTTTTGCTCTCAACTCTCATGTCTATATATGAAAAACTAAAGCAAACATGACAAAATTCACAAATAAAGGCTTCTTTTGCTGATGACCTTTTACACCAAGTAATTGGTTTAGACAGGTATATAAAACAAGACAGAGCTGGAATTTGTTACACAGGATTGTGCATCTACAATATTTTTCAAAGACTTTGATGTTTAGGACTGACTTCATATAATAGATGACCTTATGAGAACTCTCATTGCAATGCATTGTTAGTTTAGAAAGCAGTGCTGAAGTGGCTCGATAACAAAGAGCAATTTAAAATAATTCATGAAAGCCCTATTTCTGAAAGAATTTTTTTATCTGTCAAAACAGATCTCTCAGGGAACTTTGATGCAGATGTTAATATTAATCATACTATACCTAGCATGTAACACCTACCCTACGGGGTTATGTGCTAGTTGAAACATCAAGGTTAAACTACAATATAAAAATGTGATATGAGAAATATCTGTAATTATGCAAACCCCCATGACATGTAAAGACTCAAAAGAAAGATGAGGCATAACTCAAAATAAGATCGGACAGAAATAATGGTGGTTAGAACTAATATACAGTACTTCACTATTTGGTAAAGAGGCCTGTCCTTTGGTTGTCAAACTGGCCCTGCGAGCCCTCAGTATTTTCTCATAGACCTGTTTGGGTGCCAGAGGCTAAAAAACACCAAACAAAGAACCAACAAAAATAATAAATGTTATTCTTTCAATCTTTCATCAAAAAAGCGACTCCATATGAATTTTCAAATCAATCTGTAAATGGTAAATAGTGGGGGTACCTTTATCATAGAATACTTAAGCATAAGGTTCACTCCCTTCTCCACTCCTTCAGATGATATCTACATCAGAAAAAAATTAATCTGATTTTTAATTTTTTTTAGTGAAATTCCATAGTCTTTATGGTGCAGGTGCTCATTTCAGGTAATCAAGTGCCCCCTTCATCTTCAGATTTTTTGTATCTGTATCTGCGGTCAAGATATATGTGAAGAATGAAACAAACTATACTAAGAGGTGTAACTTTACTAAGGTGTAACCTTAGGTCAAAAAAGGTTAGCCACTCACAATTCAGTACTTCTGAGGGGCCATCATGATTCTGCTTACAATTTCTATGTTAGAATTTACACCACTTACAAAGAGGAGTGGACAGATTTGAAAAGTCTTAATCCTGTAAGCCATTAGAATGGAAGGTTACCAATAGCAGTCTTTTAATAAGGTAAAATAATAATAAAATACATTATTTTACCCTACTCATGTTGAAGTTTGGCTCAGTTTATGTTAGTCTCTCACATTTCTATGCAATTTCTTTTTCCCTTTAATTAACAAGTTTTACTTCCAATTTACAGTAATATGCTTTCTCTCACTTTTTCTCTTTTTCCTCTAAGGGGTGAGTTTAAAGAATTCATTTAAATTGCATTTTAGCTTTCTCCTTATCATGTAAACTGCTGCAACCTTTCACTATAACTGTTTGTTAATCTTGCAATGACAATTACACCTTTATTCAATACTCCATCTCTTCCAAGCATCATTTAAGAAAGGTTATGTAAATCTACCCAGCCTGCTCACAGAATGACACAATATGCTGAGTTGGAAGGGACCCACAAGGATCATCAAGCCCAACTCTGAGACCTCCACAGGACCATCCTCAAGACTCACACCATGTGCTTGAGAGTGTTGTTCAAATGTTTCTTGAACTCTGCCAGGTTTGGTGCTGTGATCACTACCCTGGGGACCCTGTTCCAGTGTCCAGCCATGCTCTGGGTGAAGCACCTTATTCTAATATCCAACCTAAACCTCCCCCAAAAAACTTCAGGCCATTCCCGAGGGTCCTGTCACTGGTCACCACAGATATGAGATCAATGCCTGCAGCTCCTCTGCCCCTCACAAGGAAGTTGTAACTCCAGTGAGGTGTCCCCTCAGTGTCCTCCAGGATGAACAAACTAAGTGACCTCAGTCAGTCCTCATAAGACTTCCCCTCAAGGCCCTTCACCATCTCCATTGCCCTCCAGCAGCTTAATGTCTTTCTTATATTGTGGTGCCCAAAACTGCACACAATATTCAAGATGAGGCTACCCCAGTGCAGAGCAGAGCGGGACAATCCCCTCCCTCAACCGGCTGGTGATGTTTTGCCTGATCCCCCCCAGGACATGGTTGACCCTCCTGGCTGCCAGGGCACTGCTGACTCATATTCAACTTGCCATTGATCAGGACTCCCATGTCCCTTTCCATGGCACTGGTTTCCAGCATCTCATTCTCCAGTCTGTCTGTACATGCAGGGTTGCCCCATCCCAGGTATAGAATCCAGCATTTCCTCTTGTTGAATTCATTCAGGTAGTGGGTGATTGCCCAGTCCTCTCATTTGTTGAGGTCTCTCTGCAGGGTGTCTCTGCCTTCGAGGGAGTCAACAGCTCCTCCCAGTTCTGTGTCATCTGCCAACTTGCTTAGTATCCCTTCCAGTCCTGCATCCAAGTCATGAAGATGTTGAAGAGCACAGGGCCTGAGATGGAGCCCTGTGGAACTCCACTAGTGACAGGTCACTAGTGTGGTACTAGCCCATTCACTATTACCCTCTGTTCTTGGTCCTTAGGTTTATGGCAGGAATAGCCAAAACATATGGGTTTCCATATATTTTGGGGTAAGAAGGGAGTTTCCCCCTGAGACTGAAACTGTTTTCTCTTTTTACACTGTTGTGTGCTATTTCTCCCTTAACACCAGAAAAATTAACTCATTTGATGAGAGTGAAGGAGTCTCCTGCTATTCATTCCAGAGGAATTTGTTCCCTCAGCATTTTGAGAATGGGTTGAAGAAAAAGCAGAAGCTTCCAACACATAAATATTGGCCAAAACTATCCTGAGATAATGTTACTTCTTGGAGTTTTCTGTAGTAAAGTACAGGTAGGATCTATTATAGGCACCAATGGTGAAAATAACTTTGAATGAGGCACTTTCTGCCTCAGGACAGAGTTTTTGAGGAATTGTATCTTGCAACATGTTGGAACATGTTAGAAATATCTTCAAAAGAGATGGAAATTACTACTAACATTATAACACAAAATAATTGTTTTTCTTACTCCTAAAAATGTATGGGGGGGGGAGTCATATTGCAGAAACAATTCTTAAGAATAAGTATTGAACAGGAGTTATTCCCACTATTCATTACCCCAGTTTGTGTATTTATTTATTTATTTATTTATTAGTGAGAGGGTACATAATCCATATTCAAAAGGAAGACAAGCAGAATTCAGCAAATAAAATGAGGCACAAGCTGGTACAGTGAAAACTGATTAGGATTTGCCTCCTCAATAAAAAAAGCACTTTGTAATTTATTCATGAATAGACTCAGCAGTCAACTTTGGTAATTTCTGTTTATATTTTTGTTATATTTCTTTCATTTGTTTATCTGTGCATTCATCCAACATACCTAAACATGCCTGGGAGATATTCTCTGTTCAAAACTTACATCTTGGCAAAGTGGGATATTTCATCCCTCTTCTCTGAAATTATTGTATAAAAAATTACCTGGAAATGCAAGAGTATTAACAATGAGCCAAATCTATCTGTAATGTAGAAATTCTATCTAGCTTTGTATTTTTTTTTTTCTCACAGGTATGATTTGTCGATGTGTTTTTTTCTGTATTCATCTCTTTTAATTAGTCCCTCTTACTGCAACCAATGAGGATTCATCCAAGAAAAGACAGGGTTTTGTGGTATTATTGGATAAATAACTAAAAGATGCAGGACTTTAACTTACTTTGGCCTCTTACCTTGCTAGCGGGGAACACACTCATGAGAGTAATCTTAAAGGGGGAAATCAGGAAGAATGGAATGAAAGCAGCTGGCGATACATCCTTTTTTCAATAGTGCAGGAGAGCCCTATACTGTGGTCAGGCAGACTAAATATGTGAATACATCCTCAGGTCCCATATGTTGAAGTTTGGGAGTATTCAACCCTAACAGCTTCTTCTATACGTGTTCTACACCACACAAGGAAAATGCATAACTTCTAGTTTAGAAACTGTTTTGTCATGCACAGAAACAGTGCAGAGGGGCAGATCTAGAGACTAATTATCAGACTTTACAAAAGTGAGTCCTAGTATCCTCTGCTCAGGTTGAGTGTGACACTTTTCTGGACACAGTTCAAAACAAATAATCTTTTCATTTATAATTATAAATTTCACAGTAAGGGTTATGTTCTCTGGCTTGAAAACTGATACCATACAGCTTCTCTTGCCTGCTGCCTTGGTAACAAGCACCCAGTCCAATAGAAAACAAGAAGGTTCCTCCCCTCACAGGGATGCAATCTCCCCTGAAATTTCACCACTGTGTTTTCCATTTGAACTTCCAATGCCTGACAGCTCTGAATCAGGTCTTCATAAAAAAATTGAAACACTATTCACATTTATTTCCCTACTGTTTTTGAAAGGACTCATTCTGTACAAACTTTCAGAGGTAAAAAATTCATTATGATGGCCTTACGCAGCAGACAACATGGGTTTGAAAGGTGTACCAAAATATATATGAATGTGAAGAAATTACATTTTTAGATAGCTGTGAAAGACATCATGCACTTCCCTGTTCAACCAGGTAGTACTTAAAAAAAATTTAAAAAAATAAATAAAAAAATGTTCTTCCCTTTTAGTTATGCAAAGAACAGACTAATAATGACTCTTTCAGGTAGGAACTTGATATTTGACTATGTAAACATATGGAATACCAAGACACCAAAATACCAGTGAATGATTGGACTTGATGATCTCAGAGGTCTCTTCCATCCCAGCTGATTCTGTGATTAATAGGAAGCAGGTTCGTATGAGAATGGTTCTGATGCCACTGAAACTGTTCCCCTGGACAACTCATTTTAAATATCTATATCTGTGTATATATACAAACACACACACACATTTAATTCTTGATCCAATGTTCTGTAAGAAGTAAACATACAATAGAAGACAGAGCTATTTCAGATCTTGATTAATCATTTATACAAGTACCACAAAAAAACCCACAATAGCCATGTATAAGGAATAATTTGAACTATTAAAACTAAAGTCTAGTTATTTTAAATATATTAATAATAATATTAATAGAAATAATATTTTCACCGTAGAAGCAGGTTTTCTGCCTAATGAAACTGTAAGCTGATGACTTTAATTAATATCTCCCAGTTGCTGCTTAAGATTTTGCATATATCATGGATTAACATAAGAAGCATTACTAATTTACAGGTCAACTGTAGATAACATTTTAAAGTAGCTCAGAAAAAGAAAACAAAACAATTTATTTTTGTTTTTCCGGAGTTTCCTTAATACCTCTAAGTGCTTGATATAGAAGAAGCATACATACCACTGTTCTAGTGGTATTCTAGATATATGTCACTACAACTATGTTTCAGACATGCATTCTGCCTGAGACAAAGGACAGTAATTTCTCAATATGGATTTTCTTCTTTTTCTTTGTTTTTTTAACCATTATTTATTCTATGTGCAGCAGCACCACTTGCTGTCTGGAATACTAAATAGCTTTAGAGAAGGGGAAGGTTTTTTTTTTTCCCCTCCTGTTTTAGCATCCTGTAAGTTTATATTCAAGTGTTATGAGATATCTTATCCAAAGGAAAGCTGAAACAAACCTATCAAATTTCTTTTAAAAAATACAATTTTATAGTACTTGTAATGGAAAGAGATTAAAAGGGAAAAACAGACTTTGGATTTCAGTTAAGTATATACTTTCTGGCAGCATATGTTTTATTAAACATATGTGTAAGTTTAAAACAATTTTGGTGGTTAAAAGGTCATATTGCAGGGTAGTAATATGGAGCAAAAAGTTTAACCTTGAAGCTCCTTAACCTTAAACAGTCATTTATCTCCATAAAAACAACTCATACGGAAACATTTATTTATAAGTCATTTATCTAGAAACCTTGAAGTCATACATCAATTTACCAGTTTTAATTTTGTTTCAAAGACTTCATAAATGGCTAAAGCATAACTTAAAGTGTATCTTCCAAAAAGTGTTCATTATTTCTACATTTCTGAAGGTAGAAAATTTAATATTCCTTAACCTACTCCACATCTGAGTCCAGCAAATAAATGCAATTTAATAAATGTGCTTTTTTTCTCATCGTTTTGAAAACAAAAACTTCAGAATTTAGGGAAATATGCCATTTTAGGGCAGGAAAAAAAGGTCTTTGAGGAACTCTAATGATGGCTGCATTAGCATTATGACAGACCATAGGATTAAATTTGTTGATAAACAGCTGCTTAAGGATCAGCTACTCTTCACGTACTTGGGGGAGTTTTACACTGAGCAAGCTCTAGGTTTTATGTCTACCCACTATCACTTTACTGCACTCCCAGAACATGTTCCCTTACATCCATCCACATGCAGTCTTGTCCATGCACACTGCAGGTGGCCCTTTGTTGTGAACCAAAGCACCATGATGGGGCAGAGTTGAGAAATTTACTTTAAAACTGCTCTCCTAATGCAAACTGAACATTCATACAGACACAGTGCCTATGACTTTTCTAGGCCTAGTTGTTCAATACCATTTTTCTTGCATTGTCCAAAGAAGGGAAACAAAGCTGATGAAGGGTCCAGAATACAAATCTTATGGGAAGCTGAGGGAGCTGGGGTCCAAAAGGGTCATCAAGTATTTGAACAGGCTTCCAAAGGAAGTAGTTGAGTCACCATTCCTAGAAGTATTTAAAACATGTGGTGCTTCGTTTATTGGTGGACTTGGCAGTGCTGAGTTAACTGTTAGATTTGATGATCATAGAGGTCTTTTCCAAAGAAAATGATTCTAGGATTCTATGATTTTTAAAGACAACCAGACTGAATACTATGTTTCACAGTCATTAATGTGAGGTTGTTTGCTGTTTTAGGGTTTTTTTCAAATGTATCATATGTTCAATGAAAATATTATCTTTCCCCCTTAAGAGAAGTTTATAGCTGTATCTTATAAAGTGACAATACTAATCACACAAATCTAAACCATCTCACAGCTGTATTTACTGCTCTACTGCTGCTATTTACACAATTACTAGTAAAATCACTTATTTTTTGTTACTACTTTGCTCTGAGACATTGTTTTAAGTTCAATCACCTGTTCTTTTTCAATCATTCCACTGGTATGGTTTGTGTGTGTTCCTTATTTTGTTTGGTAGTGATTTATATTTATCACCAAGTCATCTATGGAAATGTTAAATAGTACTATGCACAAAACAAATCTCTGTAGAACGCCATAGAAAAGAAAATTCAGCAATAACTCACCATTGTCCATTAGGCAACTGATCATCTACTTCTTGTGAGAATCAATCCTTTCATTATAACATCATATGGTATTAAGTCAAATATGTTGTATAATTCTAACTGAATTTACCAATCTATAATCTTATGAAGGTTGACAGTGAAATCAGATTTGTTTGGCAAGATTTTATTCCAGTAAATCATGCTTACTACCAATAATTTTATTGCCACCATTCAATTCATTACACTTTAAATTTTGCATCAATTTGTCTCCAGTATTGTTCAGAACTTATTCCAAGATGTTTACAGACAATTCCAAGTTCTCTTGTATGAAATGGTCCTAATTTGCTAGTATAAATTTTTAAATAAGTTGTGGTTTTACACTCAAAATTTGATAGGTAAAGAGATTTGGTTAAAGAAGAGCTCAAAGTTTTGGTAGTTTTTTTTGTTTGTTTGTTGGTTTCTTTTTGTTTGTTTGGTTGGTTTTGGTTTTGTTTTCTTTTTTTTTTAACAGAAGAAACTTTTTCTGGTTTTTGTTGTTTTGTTGTTTGTTTTTTTTTTTTTTTGTAAAAGAACGTTAGCAGGGGAATGAGCTGCTGACTGCTCTTTCTAGAGTTTTCTTCTCCTGTTAGCCACTAGCAACTCTGTAGCACAGACTGAAAAAAGATTTCCAGACTAATGTAATTCAAAAGCCAATTAAAAATCTGATCATTTAGGGCATTTCAAGAAACAGACATTTTTTTAACTGTTCACAAATGACTGCTGTTGTAAACTCCATTTTCCTTTGAGGATCTAGCTGGGGAGAACACAACCAGCTGGGCCACAACCAATATTTCTTAGAACATCTTCCATTTATTAAGCTGCTATCAGTAATAGAACCCAGCTGTTATTATAAACCATAACCACTAATATTAGAATCTAATTAAATCAGTCTGAAAAAAACAGCTATTAATGTATTTCCCCTTGATATACAATTTAAATACACTGCCAGAACCAGCTGTAACACTGCCAAAGCTTTACCATAGTTCTACTTAGACTTCCACAGGCAGAAGACACTCTAATGCAATGCTGTTCTAAGCAATGTCATAACAAGCAATAAAACTAAGTAAAACAGAGGGTTTTTTCATCAAGATTAGAAGGTCTGTTTTTTTAATAGACTACATCACAAACAACTCATCAGCAGAAAGTCATGCATCCTAAACAGCAGAAAGATGAAAGCAAGGATATAGGATATAATATTAGATTCCCACAAAAACAAAGTATAGCCATACATATATATATATTCTAAAATTATATTAAAAAATAAAAAGTACAAAATAAAAAGAAAAAAAATACCCCTGTGAACAACAAGCTTGCTTAAGTTTTATGGAGGCTGAAGTATGTAACACACTGAAGCAAAGGACTGCCTAATAACATCTGTTGAATTTTAAAGAGTATTTAAGCTTCTCTCAAAGCAAGCAAACAAACAAACTAAACTAAACCAAACCAAAACAGTTCCTTCTTTTCAGTCACGAAGAATCTGAGACAGTCCTCTTAATACCCATTAGTGTTCCTGGACAGTCAACTTGAACGTGCATATCCTGATGTTCATGTAGGTGTGAAAATACAAATGTGAATGAACAAAATCTGTGTAAGAATGAATGTGATTAGGTGAAATCAACTCACTTAAGGGTTTCTTAAATAAATATCAGCTTCTCTTCTAAAATTTCAGACTGAATTTTGCTACTTTAATTTCTTATATTATTCCTGTTGTTGATATGAAAAACTTTGATCCAAAACCAGAACAGGACCACCCGAAATTAAGATGATTTCTTTGCCTTGCCTGTCATTTTGATCCTGTAAAACAACACTTGCTTTAAAACACTGCACACAGTCTCTTCTCACAGAGGTTACCAACTTTTGCTTTTCTCAAGTTCTTAGTTGTCTTGCCCAGATACTAGGCACACACTGAAATGTCTTGATGCTTTACAGTAAGTACCTGTACCTATTATAACCCTCAGGCACTATATTGAACGTTTTATTGTTTGAGTATTCTCATGGTACATTATGCTTCACAAGGGTGATGTGAGACCCCATATATCCTGGTGTGATCCAACCAGGCTGAACGTTGTTTCAGTTATCCCAACCCTCCATTACTCAGTTGCAAGCACTTAATTATGAGCACTTGTTAACCCTTTTCCAGAGTGTATCCGACATTAACTTTCTGACACACTAGGATTGACTTAGATGAGGAAGGGAAGAGTACTTCTAAGTATGTTACTTAGATGTTCTCTGTTGCAATCAAATAGATATTAAATGAGATGTGGGTAATATTTAGCATCTGGCTGTCATTTCTTATCTCTATGCATTGTGCAATAAATTAATGAATGCTTTAGGATATTTCTGCTAGTTAGCTACATTATCCCGAGTGTATTGATGAGGAAATTTTATCAGTAAGGCCAAAAGAATGTGCCATGATCACTGAACAAGCTCACAAGAGAATCAGCTGCTCTTCTTAGATCACTTCTCTTCTTAACATAAGAACATGGACATTAGTAACAGACTTCCAAATGTAGGCTTTCACACACTGTAGATGAGAAAATTAATTATTGCCCAGTGAACAACTTTAAGCTACATGGAAATGCACACAAATTACCAAGTTACTGCCAGATGGACCAAATCCCAGAATGGTAATGTTATGGTTATAATGTGTGTGTGTACTTAGAAACCTTCCCAGGCACATCAGTGACAACATAGGTATCAGAGGTGCTCATATGGTCTATCATAGCCTGGCTCAGTGCTTGCAATCTTCCATATGGGCATAGATAGAAGCTGGTACTAGATGTGAAAAATGAGGTTAAAAATGAGCTAGCAAAATGTTTTCATTTATGCTTTAGACTGGAAACATTTCTGAATACATACATAAATTTTCAGGCTCTTACTTCTTTTGCACTTTTGCTTAGGTAGATGAGCACTGCAGAAGCAGCCTTTTTTTTTTTTTAATTTCTGCACTATTTATTTACTCGCAATTGCTGCCTTTCAAATTTTAATTTAAATAATAAAGGTTGATACAGATAGAATATGTTAAGGCTCTGGAGAAAAAAAAATTAAAATACATTGTCAAGGTTATATAACAATCTCACAAACTGATTTTTATCCATATTAAAAAAGAAAGACCATGAAAGGTTAACACTGAAAATTTCATTTAAGTATCCAGATGCAGAAAGGTCACATTTAAGACTGATTATCTTGAAATTGTAAGCTATTTTACCAAGACTGGTGTTTCCTATTTCTCCAGTTTCTAACAACACTAAGTGTTATATCATGTTAGTTCAGAATAATTCACTTTGTCTCTACCTGATGGAAAACACATTTTTTTTCCTTTGCATTTAAAATAATCTTGCACTATTGTCATATAAAAGTAACTTCTGTAGGGAGTGAGATGTGACAAAGTGTCTCAAGAACCAGATGCAGCATAGCTCGCCTGCTGAGCATTATGCCTAAACTGGTGAACCCAGGCCAGTATGCCAAACAGCAGAAAACACTTTCTCAGTCAGGGCATTTCTCCGTCATGTCAGCAATAGTAATAGCTCGAGTCCAAGCTGGGGCTCATTAACAGACTGTATTCACTTCTTGCTGAAATCTCACCCTGCAGGACCTAGGTCAGCCCTGGATTTTGGAGGAATTGCTCTCAAGTGTGCTGGCTATTAAAGATCCACTCCTTGTGCCTTACTACCTCAAGCCTCTCTAATTCACATATTGCTCTCAATTCGCGTGCCTCTCACACGTCCCCCAGAATGTTCTCTTTGAAGGCTATAGCAACTTAAGTCTTTCAATATCATGAGGGTGACAACACCAGCTCAGAAAAAAAATGCCATACAGTGCAATACCAAATATTCCATCCATTCATGCCAAAATAAGATCAGAATTATGTAAATACTAGTTTTCTGTGTATGTTACATAACATAAAGAAAGAATAGAGGTGTGCGTATTTACTTGCAAGAAATTTTTACTTCTGGGCTGAAGGATGATTTTCAACCAAGGCTGAAGAATTAATTTCGTTTTATGATATAAATAATTCTTGGGAACCACAGTACTTTAAAACGTTATCATGCTATCATCTATCCTACAACAACAAATTTTAATCATATAAGAAGAAAAATGAGACTTGTTTTTTACTAAATATCCAAGTATTTTCGCTCAGGTATCTAATTATCTGGAAAAAATTGTTTATTGTAGATTACTACCCTGTCATTAAGATTAGCCCTTCAGTGACTTGCTAGTGAAAGCAAAAGCATAAAAATATAGTCAGAGTCACCACCCAGGAAGTGGTGTAGGAGCTCTTGGATCATATGTATTTATTTAGTTGCTGTAAGGGATGTAGATGGAGTGGCAGTAGCCACGGTCCCTTAACTCAGCTGTATTTTAAGGTCCGCAGGCCAATGAGAGTTGTGGCAACTGGTCATATTAGCTCAGCTAAATTTATCTTCTGCTTGACAATATACAAATCCACTTAGGTAGAATGTTTACATGAAATTTTTATATAGGCTTATGCATACAAGTTTATTTCAGCTATGTGTATACTATCATAGCTAAATAGAAGTGTAATCAGTTAATTTCAAAATAATCTTTAGTGTAATATGACAATCATTAAAAAGCTCCCAGTAAAAATCTGGAATTCAAAAATGGTTTATTGAGCTGAAATTAACAGGTATTGATATTGACCGAGTTCTTTCCAAATGCCCATGCACAAATTGAAATTTCGCTTTTGTATTGATATTATTCTGAATAATGCTTTTGCTTGAAAATAATGCTGCTATATTTTAGGTGCTTGAGATTTTCATTCCCTGTTGAAATGCTCTGTTCAATGAAAGATTAAAGAGTTTACCATGGAGGAGCCCAATAACCTGTAATAATCTCTCAGAAAGAGGCACTGAAACTCTTTTAGAAGGGCACAGAAACAGTCTCTTAACAAAATCAATCAACTTTGGATAAGGACTTACAAATAAAATTTGATCAGACTAGTCACTATAACTCTTCTGATTAAGAATTCTCCTCATTATTCTGCCATCTGAACTGTGACCACATTTAAATTTTCCATTGTGTCTGTAATATGGGAAATAAGTCATAACAGAAATAGTGTTGGGCCATAGTGTTTAATAAGGGTCTGAAAGATTCTTCTTTATTCTGAGTAGTGTTACCTTTCTCCAACCTGCATCAGGGTTACTGCATTGCACAAAGTCTCAGGTGTAGAAAATGTTTACATTTTTAGATTTATACACAATAATTTAGGTACCTCTGGTAAAATTATTTTTTTTTTTACAAATCTGGAATCCTCTCAGTTCTCAAATTGTACTACACAGAAATAATATTATGCATGGTATACCTGTCCTCAAAAATCTTGTCTTCAGAAAAAGACCTTGGCTCCTTTTAGCGGGGAGTTAATTTGTGATATGGAATTCTACGCAAATCTAGCAAATTTAGAACACTTTAAAAAATAAAATTTCCTCTGCTTACTGAATATTTGCTTAAATTACTTCACACATTTGAAAGAGTTCATTCACACTGTGTGGATTTCTCTGTTTGTCTTCGCATGACTTTTTGTGCTCTGGTTTCAAATATCTGGAGTCCAGTGGCAGACAAAAAGTAATGTGCCTCCTATGTTTTGACAGCACCCATATTTCTTTCATCAACCTATGAGGAAGAAGAGGCTGTGAATAATTTGAATAATAAGATTAAAAGATGCAAGTCAGAAAGCAACTAAGCCAAGGCAAAAGGGGAGAGAGTACTCAGTGTGAAAATGTAAATTACATTGCTGAAATACTGAGAGTAGTTGGACAAAGAAAATAAAGCTGAATGGAGGCAGGTTGATCATAAGTTTCTTGAGGGCATAAGATACATACTGGAAAGACTTCAGGAAAAGCTGAAAACACTGGGAATTAGGGCAGATCAAAGCAAAGGTGAATTGAAAGATAATAGAGTTAGAGATGATGATGAAAAAAGAGAAGAGAAAAAGAGAAAAGTCCAAAGCAGGACTGGCAAGAACTGAGGAGAGGTTTTACAAAAATATTTTTGTAAATCCAAAGAAAGATTGAGAGATTAAAGAGGAATCTACAAATGATGCTGTAATAGTAAGAGAAAAAAAAAAGATATTTGGAGTTAAGTCCAGGTGGAACAACAGGAGACAACAAATGTATTTGACTAGGGAGTTAGAAAATGGAATGACATTATAGTTTGGATTAGAAACGATACGTCAGTTATAGAAAACAAGTATAGGAGTGGCAAAGAGCCAAGGAATAAGATTAAAAAAAAAAAAAGGTGAGAAAAAAGGAGTGAAAACTAATCATATGGTGATAATGAGGTAAGAAATTTTTAATAGAGAATATACTGCAGCTGCATGCACACAAACTAGAAGGAACTGAAAAAATCACCTATGGTGCTAAAAGGCACATGGAGTTTTCCATCAATTGTATCACATGATGACGTGGCATGTCTGGATGTGTCCAGCACTGAATTCAGTAATTGACAGAGGTTCTCTAGTGTATTGTATAGGTTTGGTACAAAAATACTCTTTTTTTTTTTTTCTGGAAGAAAAATATTTGTGCCAGTCAACCAACATAATGTTACAATTAATAGTTTTGAGACTGAAGTGAATATTTTGATAAGATGGTAGACTTAATTTCCCTATATCCGCATCTGTGGCATGTAAAGTACCATAAGGTATGCAAGAAATATGCAGTGGTCCAGCAGAGAGAACATAGGACTTATGTGAGTCTTGTTCCCACTCTGAAGTAGTACCTGAAGACCAATCAAAGTACATTGGAGCAAATGGAACCTATCATAAGTATTTGACATGAACCCTATATCAGCTTGAATATCTATTTTTCTAAGGCAAAAATTGAGTGTGCAAATAAAGGCAGTTAAAATTAATTAATGATTTGAATACAGAACACATTGCATATTGTTTTATCATTTTATAGAATAGAAACTCATTCTGTGAAATAACTGAAGATACTAGTTCTGGGCACTACATAGAAGAGGTCTTAAGCAAAGGGCCAACAGCTAATTTCATAAAGGCTTAATGATGATCTGTAACTAAAAACAGAGAAAACACATGAAACAATCAAAAGAAACAGGAACACGAACAACTGCTTAGTAGTAAGCACTACCCTTTCCGTGCACTGCATGGGGCAGATCCCATGCAAATGTGACCACGCAAATAATACAGGGATGCAATAAAGAGAGATGGATGCTGACTGCACAGACAAAGTGTTTTCTGACATCTGTTATTTCTGACTTTCCTCTGCTTTTGGATTTTCTAAAAAATAATGGGGTTTGAGTTCTTCCTGGATTGTTTTATATTGTGCTTCCTTTGATCACTACAGTAAGAAAACTAGCAGGAATTTGTCTCAAGACAAGATGGAATGGGAAAGAGTATTCTGTGAAATTCACCTTATCTAGCTGATTTCTTCTGTGACAAAGAAATATACTGCACTCCTATGCCATCCAAAAACAAACAACTTACTGTGCTGTATTGAACTTGGGTTAGTATTTTCCTACCACATCAAAGGAAGAAACACACTTATTTAGTTTTATTGTGGATTGATAAAACATATTTCCAGGATTTAAGAACTATAAAGAAAAACCACAGAGCAAAATAAACAAAACAACAAAACAGAAGCAAACAAGCAAAACCAAAAACTAAAACACAGGAACATAGAGGTTTCAAGAAGGAACTCTCTGCCAAAAACAAGAAAGCTACAAGGATCAATGAGCATCTGCTTCACCTAACCAAACACCATTAGACTGTCAGAAATGTACATGGACTGCTAAAATACACAGATTCAAGACAGGACTGCTGCAGTTGTATCCCATCAAATGTGCTCAAATAACAATGTTGGTTTAACTAAATAAACAAATTGCACTGCAGTCAAAGGCTTCTCTCTTCTCTGTAAGAATGGGCAGTTATCCCTGAAATTATACTGTTCAAAATTTATACAATTTCTTTTTCTTCAAACAGCTTTGATCAGGAGCTCCCTGACAACCATTTTTGCAATTGTGGCAAGTTTAAAGAAAATGTGAGAGGGACACACCTATAGTTCTCGGGTGATAAATAAGTGCACACAGATTTACAGGATTATTCTTCAGGCTGGGGAGATCACAAAAACCAAAAAGCCAACTAAATATGAAGCAGGTCTCATTTAAAAGAAGAATTTCTCATCCTGTTTATTCAAGGCTTTTTGACTTTGAATTTATATCCAGATGCACAAGATCCTAGGAAACAAATTGTGTCATCAGGTTCTCACTGCTTCTTGGCATCATGATTAAAAGCAACTCATTTTGCAGAAGCTAGATTTCAAATGAGTGTAGCAGGTCAAGCATTCCTCTCAAGGAATGACACTGCTCAATTGGTAGGTGAGTTAACAAGCAACTATTTGCTCTTGTATGGGCAAAAAAAAAGACATATATCTTCAGTCAAAGACTTGAGTGTGCTTAGAACTTGGAGATCATCTCGGAACCTGTGACTCTGAACAGGACTTTGGGCTCCACGATGGATAACTCTGCACACGCAAACAGAAGAGAGACTACTAAGGAAAAACTGAGGTTATGTATCACTGACTGTGTCTCTGTCCCAGGAACAGAAAGTCTAAGCCTTTGTCTCATTTCAAGACTTTTAGGAGAACTGTGATCACCCAGAGATCAGGTTGTAGGCAAGAAAGAGCAGAAGAAATAGTAGTGAGAGCTGACTACAGAACATCAAAGTGGCTTAGGTAACAACAAAAACCAAATTAGTGTAAAGGTTAACCCTGAGCTATCAGAACCACAGCAATAAGTACATCCACTTTTAGTATAGCTATTAATTCAGGTTTTTGGTAACAATTGTAGAGTAATAGATGAGCTCTCTTCCTCTGGAAAAGTATTTTGGCACACAGCAGAATCTTGAGGAGAGTTGGCCCTAAGTAGTCAGGCACGTAAAAAGATTTCTTAGCATCTGAAAAACTGAGAGAACTTCATTCCCCAGACTCTTTTGTTTCTGTTATGTTTACAAGGTTATACTATTTCTGTAATTTTTTTGAGAGAGTTATATCACTTTGAACAATTCCTAGAATTCTATGACTAATATTTTCAGTAAAGCAATTTTAAAATCAATTCTCTGCCAATACTTTGATTTCCCTGAATCAAGGATTTGGTCTTCTTTTATTCTCAAGTAACTTCTTGGGTTCAGTATGAGTTTCTTACCTTAAATGACCTTTCTAATGGGACTTGAAATTTTAAAGATCTAAATTAAAGTGTGCACTACAAAAGTATGTCACTATGGATTAAAAACTTCAGTTCTTTTTCTTCTTATTGGGGATCTTTGCCCAAATAATTCCAAATTTTAGTATCCATTTTTACAAGAACTGTTATGGACACAAAAAATCAGCTCTCCAAAAATCACTCAGAAGAAAGAAACAAAAATTAACCTTTCTTCCCAATTCCTTCTTTGCATGAATGCACCAGAGATGGGTCTCCACAGAAAAATTTCCTTGCTTGCACAGTTTCAGCTGACTTGAATGCTAAAATTTATCTATTGCTTTCTTCTCTCCAGTAACTTTAATTTGCAAAAGAGTTGACCTTGCCTGTAGTTTGGTTACAGCCCATTGCATTTGTGACACAGACTATGTTCAGGATTTGCATAGGCTAATTGCATTCCCAGATCTCCACTCTCCCAGGTATTTTTTTCCCTGAAATTTGTCAAAACAAGCTTTTGCTCTAGTTCTGGATTTTTGTAATTTGGTACCTACTTACAAATGCACCTGATTCCAAAATTTACATAATGTTTGCATAATGATTTACCCCCTGTATCTGAGAGCACTTGTACTCCACATCAGGTGTTCTGGCTTGTGCATACTTCAGCCTATCATTACCTCAAAGGGAGTTTCTGTTAGTAGCTAGGGAAGTTTGAGGAGCTGTTGGAACTAAGGGAATTATCAAATCTCAGTTATTTCTTTGTTGTCTGGTTGCTTTCTCAGTGTTGTTTTAATCAACTGTTTCATTTGTTCTGCTATGCCTGATGGCTAAGTTCATAAGAGATGGGGGTATTTTGCTGCTGTTGAACTCTTCACATCTTTGAATATTCTCTGAACATTCAATCAGATTCAATCTATACTGGGACTGCCTAGAAAGAAAAAGACCTCCTTTCCACCATGTCTACAGCTATGGCTTGCTTAACAGTACACAGCGAAAGAAATATTACCACCTTAGCACAGAATACTGAGGGAGGGAACATACAGTTATGAGTAGAAATTATTCCTTTAGGGATTTCTACCAATGAACCTACAGAATAAATCTTAAAGCATTCTGTCATTTTTACTATTTCTGATAACCTGAAGGGACATTCTTTTTAAAACTGATAGTTTGGTTGGAGAACAATTCAGGCATACCTTGGCACATTTACTTTTCAAACCAGAAGCCCAAGACAGCAACCTTTTGAAAAGTCTTTTCCTAGATGCCTTCCAGTGAAGATGTCGTGGGCATAATACCACATTTCCTTTCTAAAGTGAGCTGATGCTATCTATATATGATAACATCAGATATAGATGCTTCCTTCAAACAGCAGTAACTCAAATACTGTTTGCATTTTGCCTTAGAAGATCTTTACCAGATCATTTTATGTTCCTCGGCTATTAACTTCAAATATATGAGGAGATATTTTAACTATTTTTTCTTTTTCCCAGTCTTTAAACAAGGTGTTTCATTTTCATGTGGTTTGTAACAATATATCTGCTCTGAGGATTTTTAATTTCTATTTAAAATTTAACTAATTCCTTGTTTTACCACCTGATCTGGCATCTATTTTAAGTAGAATACAGTATCGTCAGCTTTTAAATTTTTCACCATGGAACATTTCTTCCATTTAGTAATGTCACAAATACACTGCAACAAAGGAATAAATTTATAGAAGTGACTCACCAGAAGTGTGCTCATGAGCATCCTGTGTTGACAAGAATTGTATAAGTGAACTGCATTTCCAAGTACAATCTGAAAACAAAATAAGCATTCAACTGCAATGAAAATATTCAAGTGCAGGTGATGAAAAGCGATTCTATAGTGAGCTGGGACAGCTGAATATCACAGACTTCAAGTGCTTCCAGATGTGTGGGTGAAATTGCATGGCTGTCAAATCCAGTATGTCTTTTCTTGAACGCAGTAACTGGAATCACTATAAAACATTAGCTTTCAGGCACATCTGTGTGTGAAAGTAATGACTGAATGTACCAGTTCACTCTTCTCCGTCTTTTATTTCATAGCAAAAACTTCATGGCTCTGTGGGTGTTACGCTACACAGTGTGGTTTGGACTAGTCAGAAATATAAAATGTTTGATGATCATTAATACATTTTCCACTCTGTGGCCTCAGCCCTGATGAACAGCGCCTGGGCTAAGCTCCTTTTAAGCTTATCAGAAACACTGTCTGCTCCCAGGAACTTATGCTGTCTGACAAGCTCCTGTTTTTTAAAGAATAGTCTTGGTAACTTGTTTTTATTACCTGAATAGCAACCCAAAAAGAATAACATTTTTGCTATTGAACTTTCAAAGAAAGTTATCAAACTAAATTGTGACCACAATGGAAAATTATTATGACTAAACCCAACTTTAATGCCCTTTTTCAGCAACCCCATAAATGGTGATCCTAAGTGAGATCCTTTGAGCTATCCTGTACTCCAGCAAGATGCAACCAGCAATCTCCCTCAGAGTAGGACACTTCTCAGAGATAGGAAACTCTCAAGTCTGCTATACTTGAGGACTGAGGACTGCTGCTGAACACTGATACAAGAGCCTGGACTGATATCCCCATTCCTTGAGGGTCAACCCTTTGCCCAATGAGAAGATGCAAAGGCATCCAACAAGAGCACTAAATTTGAGGGGAATTTTTCACAGATATACCTTACACATACTCATTTTGTTCTGTTTATGTGTGGCTATGCTATAGCAAATGTACTGTGAATGTTGCCTTCTTAGATTCTTAAGTTTGTTAGATTTATGTCTTAGGCCTATAAGTGAGTTTATGTTGTGGTATAGCTTGTCCTTTGGCTTTGCTGTCCAACATTTACAAGGTGGCATACAAAAAAACCCTCTTCACTATTAGTTGCACCTTTGCAGAATCACACTAGAAGCCTATTTGTTTTGGTGACTGACCCTTGCAGATTTTTCAGTTTACTTCTATGGCTAAGACTTGTGAATTTGGCAAATTCATTTGTGGTGGATTCATTTGATAATGGAAATTGAAGAAATATTCAGAAATCCCTTGGGTAAAAAAACCTAAAATACATACTCAGTACCCAAGGAAGCAGAGGTATAATTTTGCTTGCACCTTCAGCCAGATAAATGGAAGAAAAATTCATTGTTTCTTGTAGGGGTGAAATCCACTCAGGTACAAGATGTAAAACTGTATTTAAATAAGGCATCCTAACCATGTTGGTAACACACATAGGTATGGCCTCGTTCAGTTTTCAGTAAACAGCTGTAAAACACTGTGAGCTTCCCAGTTGTCCTGCTAGTTAAACTGTGAAATTAGTGACTGAAAAAAATTCTCAAATTATTTTTATTATAAGTTGCCAGATAAGGAAGTATGACAGAGGTAAGGCTGAGAAACATCCTGCTCCCTGGGTCCCACCTCAGTGGGGCTGCAGATGTATTGCCAGCACCCAGATGCCACTTCTGACCAACCACAGAGAGCAGTTATGGGCAGGCACACTTATATAGACATGAACACACCAAAGACCTCTTCCTGTTCCCCTTGCTGACTGATCAGGATGTTAGTGGAAAACAAATGCATGGATAAACATATATATTCTCTCTTCAAGATCTGTGCTTAAGACACCCTACACAGTAGTTGTCACTGGTATCCCAAGTCCCTGGCACCTGTATGTACAAGCTTCTTTAGCTGCAGTCCCACTCCAGCTGCTGGAACATCCCCCCTTACACCACAGACAAAAGTGCACCCCCACACGTTCACCCACAGCCAGCACACTCTGGATTTCTCTGGTGCCATTTCCTGTCCCACAGCAGGGCAGATACTCAGCCCTCCTGCTCCTCGGGGAGTCTTTACCCAGGGAAAACATCCAAAATGGAGTTTAATGATGAGGCAGGAGAGGCTGTGTTGTCTGTTGCAAACACATCTGGGCACATGGACTGACAGGCCCCAGCTCGCACCACACTAGATCCTTTTATCACCCTTTTCCTCTGTTACTTTGTTCCCCCTGTTGCTCCTCAAATCCTCTTGATGTTTCCCTTTCTTGCCTTTCATTCCTTATCCTAAACACCCACAATAACACAGTGTGCTCCCTTACAAACACCGATGTTCTGTTGCACACTGCCCCATATATTTCCCACTCACACCTCCCACGTTCATACTCCTTTCTTTGGTGGCTACCTGTAAGTGTTCTGCGTGAACCCTTATGCTGGGTAACCAAATCCAGCAACATTTCCTCTATGTCAGAATTTTATACTGTGTGATTTTGGAGTTGTTGTAGCATTCCAACAGCAGGGACATAAATTCAATGTGATTGTGAGAGAGAAAACTCAAAGCTGCCCTTGCAGAGATGTATGTGTGATGGATTGGTATAGTTCTTTAGGAGACCACTGGCGCTTAGGGAATGTAAGCTTCTGTGGAAAATTGCAAAGCTTCTTTCTTTGATGGCATCACTGTGCACAATTATTCACTAGACCTCCCTAATTCTCTGAAGTAATACTTGTTTCTGGTTCAGAGTATTTGAGCAACTGTTAGGATTAAAGAGCTAAGGGAGTAGTAAACTTCCTTTTACGTGTTGATAGTACTTCTGCAGCAAGGGCTCTCAATTTCTCATTCTTAAGGGCAAGAGAACAATAAATTTTATTATGCTAATGACTCTTCAATGTGAAAAAGGAAGTCAAGTACTTAATCAATACACTCGGGAGTGGTTCTTCCTTTTCCCTTTTGTGAGGAGAGTTGTTCACAACTAAGTTAGTATACAGAGAATTTCCAGGGGCCCCTCAAATCCTTACTTGAAATTCCACAGCTATGACCAACGGCTGAGAGTTGGGCGTTCCTTTTTTTTTTCAATATCTTTACAGTGGGATTTTAAAACCTGTGATGTAAAACAGCAAGGTAAAAGCTCAGCAAATGCTGATGAACTGTCAAATGAAGCAAATTAATCAAACCATCAGTGTCAACAATAACATGAAAACTGGGACAAGATTTTTAACAAGTACCACTTGTACAGCTATCAGATGATTTTTCTTCATAGGCTCTGCACTTTAGTTTGAACATCTAAAATCTGGATACGAGTCATAAATGCAACTGAAGGCTTAACAATTCTGTTAAAGAGGAATGAAGCTGATGAATAGGACTCATCCTCTGAGTAGTGTAATCAGACAAATTATTCTATGATGAGAAAATGTCTTTAAGATTAAAGGAATGAGGAAAAGGAAGGATCTTAAGACTACAGATGTGAGGCGTCTTTGTCTATCAGCTAGGAAATGCTGGTGTCATTTGACAAGCGTGCTTAGATTGCAAATAGCACCTTAACAAGCTTTATGAGTGCTACAAGCATCGTGTATGAATCACATTGTAGCAGAGATTGGTCATGAATGCTAAAGTGACTTGAAATGTGCTGAGTATCTCTAAAATAGTATCATCTGCAGGAGAATTCACTGCCTCTCACTATTCAGTTTGCTCTATTACAAATATTTGGTGAGTAACTGCAGGGAAGCATCCCACATAACAACTTATCTCAGTTTCAGCATGCTGTGTATTTCAGACTGCAAATCAGATGACTCCCCTGTGGGTGAGTTTTTGGCATCTGTAAATTTTTGGAGTGAGAGGAGGACAGGTTTCAGTGAGGTAGCCTTAGGCAAAGTGCTGTGCTCTGCAGAATGGCATAACATTTTGTAACTTTCACATATGTTAGATAAATCATGTTATAACAAACATTTTATTGACTTCTTCATTTGATAAAAATGCAATAGCTTTGGGGGTAAAATTAAGATGTATTGCCCTTCTCCCATAGTTCAGCCAACTGTTTCTCGTTACTATGAGTTTTCAAGGGTTGGTGATGCAGTTCATGATTCAAGGTAATGTGGTAAATTAACATGCAATCCTTTGCAAGGCCTGCACTTTCCAAAGGCTTTGTGCTCTACTCCTGCACTTCCAGTACATGGCAAATAGATTTCCCTGTATTTCAGTGGTTTAAAGCCTTTGTTGTTGTAGTTGTTGGCAGTGATATGACCATCAACAAAAGGCCAAATGCTTTCACTGCAAAGTTTGGACAAATCAGAAAGTAATAACAAATGGAAGTTAGAGGAGAGCATAGGGAAACCTATGTTCAATGGCACAAAAAAACCCCCCCTCTGCCAAAACCACAACTCTGTTACATTGCAGATGTAGAAGCCTATCTCAGAAATTACATGAGGGTAAAAGCTTATTTCATAACTCAGCGTAAGAAAAGAAAACTACTCAAATCTGAGTGAGCTACAAAACAAGAAAAACAAGTCATTAATTGAGAGGCACAGTCCAAGAAGAAACTCTCTAAACCTCATAATCCAAAAGCAAATGCAGTTGATCATGTAATGCAAGTTTAAATAACCAAAAATACCCCTCAATCAATATAAGAATGTGTATTAAAATATCCCTCCTCACAACTCTCAACACTCAAATTCACTTAAAGGAACGAGTAAGTCAGGAAATAAAAATTGGCTGGGAAAGACAATGTTGTAAAGATTTTGGCTTCAGTCAAAAACACTGATGCCTAACTCACTAGGTTTTATCTGTTTAGTGACATTTGTGTTGCTTTATTTTTTTTTTTAAATCAAAGCTCTTATGCAGACTTAATTTGAATAGAACTGAATAAATGACAAATTATTGCTCTCCATTCAAACCACTAGACTTTTTTTCACAAGGACAGTTCCAAGTTCAAAATAGCTATATCAGAAACCAGACAAAAGCTGTCAAGATGTAATGTCACCTTGGGAAAAAAAGTCAAAAAAGTTATTCTTCAACACCCTTTTATCTCACAATAACCAATTTATAGCCTCACAAATTATATATATATATATATTTATATGATGGACAAGCTGGGGCACAGATCTGCTGAAAAGGGTATTGGTGTCTTAGCATATGGCAGGCTGAACATGAGCCAGCAGTGAGTTTTGGCAGAGGAGGTGGCCGACAGTATCCCAGGCTGCATTAGTCGAAGTGTGGCATTCCTTACTCAGCAAGACTAGATGCTGCCTACAGCTACGGTCACCCCAACACAGCAAAGACACACAATGGGAGCCCCCTGTGATGGAGGGAGCTGGAGTTACTGCTGAGCAGCACTTGCACAGCCCCAGGGCCTTTTCTGCCTCTCACCCCACCCACCAGTGTGGGTGCACAAGGTGCACAAGGAGATGGGAGGAGACACAGCCAGGACAGCTGAGCCCAGCTGACTGAAAGGATACCCCAGACCACATGGCCTCATGCTCAAGAAGGAAGGAGGAAGGAAGAGGGTGATGTTTGGAGTGATGGTGTTTGTCTTCCCAAGAAGCTGTTACATTTGAAGGAGCCCAGCTTTCCTGGAGATGGCTGAACACTTGCCTGCCCATGGGAAGTGGTGAATTAATTCCTTGTTTTGCTTTGCTTGTGTACATGGCTTTTGCTTCACCTATGAAACTGTCTTTATCCCAGTCTAAGAGTTTTCTAGTTTTTACCTTTTTTATTCTCTCCCCCATCCCGCTGGGTGAGGAAGTGAGAAAGGAAGTGTGAGGGGCTGAGCTGCCCAGTGAGTTGCTGTACAATAAATTCAGAGTAGTATATTCTACTGCTTACCCAATTTCATTAATGAGTCTTCATGATCTCTTTCTCATCAACTAGCTTTTCCACAATAATTCGAATTAAAAAGATCTATTTTTATTTCATAAAAATAATTTTTTTGTAAAACAGCATATGTGAGAAATACCAAGCTATTTTGCCTGCTCAAAACAATCTCTGGTCTCAATCACATTCAACACTTGCAACTTGCTAAGGTTTCTTATCCAATCCTGTGATTAAAGGACTTTCCCCCCATAAATCTGAGTCCTCTTTTCTCGAGGCTTTACAGTTTGTGTAGAGTTTAAACTTTTACTTTCCTAGTAATGTCAGACAGAAACACCAATATATACAGGTAACATGATCCAGGAAAAAATAAAAAGGGAGCCTGATCTTCATCCAGAAGTACCTGTGTAGAAAATAAAATTTGGACAATGGAGGATATTTATTTTAATAGGTAAATACATAATATAATGTACTAGGATTTACAGTCAGATAAAGTTTGACTATATTTAAAATTTATAGGCAATTTTAATGATCAAAGTAAGTAGCCATCGGAACTAAATGCAAGATATTATGGTAGTTTTACTGGATCGGGTTTTTTCCCCTCAAAGGAAGGACGACTTTTTTAAATATAAAAGATAAGTTCTAGTTTAAGTAGGATTTAATTATCGAAGTCTAACATTTTGCATTATGCTGAAAACCTTACAATCTGGGAACTTAGTGTTTGGAACTAAATTATGTTCTTTAATTGCAGTAGCTCCTCATAACAAGTCTATATGTCATTAACCATGTCCCTGGGGAGATACCAGCATCTTTTACCCTTGTCTTTTAAACAAAATAAACAGCACTTTTACAGATGCTTGTCACGGTCACTGAAAAAGAGCCTTACCATGTACCCTTCTTCAAACTCCTTCAGAGGTTTGGCAAGACAACTGCATTCTTTGCAGTCAAGGGACAAATTCCTGTTAAGTTAATGAAGAAATATAGTTGCTTTCCCCACTGTGATATCTACAAACTTTAGATTTCAATGATGTACTGATAAAGGGCATCAAAGAGTCCTTGCTTCCTTATGCTGAATGAAGAGCATCACTAAAGTAGCAGTTTCTCTGTCATTACCATAAAAAACATGCTGCCTAAAGAAACGTTACCTGGGTTGAGCAGTTTGCACTGGGGCAGTTCAGTCAAACTGGTTGGAGGAATCACATCCATTTCCTGAACTACAAATTGTTATGTGCCTTGAGAGAAATCATGTCCACCCCTTTTCCACTCTCCTCTGGGAGGAGATGCCTGTCTACAGCCTTCTCATTTTCTGAGGACAACAAATGGAGCCACCAGCACTCTCAGAGGAGAGTGTTTTCAGACTCTCTTCTTAGTATATTCTTTTGCCTCTTGGTCCCTTTTCTCTGCTCCCATTGCAAATTTCTGATCCTGTCAAAGATACAAGACCTCTGGTTTAAACATTTTCTAGATCATATTTCAATATGACATTGTCTGATCCAGTAGCTTCTGTTATTTTTGTAGTAAGGTCTGATAGAATAAGACTCTTGCAGTTTTCTGTTTGGTTGGTTGGATTTGTTTTGTTTTGTTTTGTTTTGTTTTTTTCTTTTTAAGTAGGAAGTACTGGAGAAATAGACCAAGTAGGTTGATTTGTTGTTAATAACTTGTCTTTGTTGTCTTTTATATCTTAGTCAGTTACTCCTCTCAGTCCTCCACTTAATTGCCCTGCTTCTTTTTTCCTTTCCCCACTTCCTTCAAAGAAACAGACAATAACACTAAAAAATAAAAGAGCTTTCAGTTTGATTTGAATTAGTATGGCCTTTATTTTAATTATATTCAGCAATTCTGTTCAGAGAGAAAAACATATATTGTAATTAAAGAAAAATTAAAAAAAAAATATGCCGGGGAACCCTGCTTCAGGGACTGCCAAAACAGCCAGGATGGACAGTTTCACGAGTGGATAGAGCTAGCTATCAAGTAATCAACACCAGAAATGGACAACTACCTCAAAC
>JAWWMP010000001.1:95473385-95519176 GCA_035047865.1 Dendrocincla tyrannina
GGACAACTACCTCAAACCTCAGAAGTTTACGTTTTAAAAGGTTCTCTATAGCATAGATAGTGACTTATTGTATTAGATAGATCTTTCTCCTATATCTGTGTGTTTTACCCCCATTGGCTGTGGCTACCCCGTAACCTGACCCTATTGGTTGTTTATTCCTTATTTTTTCATTGGCTGGCCAGTGATGCAAACCCTGTGTCACCGTGTAAAGCTAGCCACTCCCCCTTTTCCCATAGTTGTATTTCCCCCTCCTCTCCTTCCCTCCCCTCCTTCCCCAAATTTTCCGTGTCCCCCCCAACTCCTCCCAGTTTCCAAACCCCTGCCCCAAACCCTATAAGAGTCTCATGTATTCCTGAATAAAGTCATTCCAGCTTCACCTCCCTTTGGCTGTGGACCGTGTCCCTTTGTCCTCCCTACGGCATGCGGCAAAAATATTGTTACTATACAGTTAGTCTTACAACTTGCTTTGAAATAGGGAAAGTCTTCAAATAGAGTACCAGGCAACAGTCAGAGTATTTTAAATAGCCAATGCTGCAAACACAGTAGGATGCAATTACCATAGAGATAAGGTCAGAGGTTTCAAGGAGTGCAATATAAGCACTAAAAAAAAGGAAGCAAATAGTAAAACACCATAATAATGATCAACCAAAAATGTTGAAGAAAAAGAATAGTTGCAGACATGAAAACGACTGGATAGAAAATTAAACATTAAAATTGAAAACAAATAAACTTTTAACCATAGAAATGGTAAACAGGCAAGTTCTGAATATAAAATAAAAGTATTATAATTGCTATTGTTGAAGATCTGATGCTAGGTAAACACATGCTGTCAGTGCCAGAATTAGGAAGATGTGGATGTTTGGATTCCATTCCCACCCTGAGTGCCACTGACAAGTCAGATAAAATATCATGCTGTTACCTAAAAATTAAAGTTGCAACAGGAAAAGGATGATAAATTAAAAAAAAAAAATTAACAGACTTACAGGTACTTGGTGCATCTTGCTCATTTTGATGAGTCATTCCATGTCTTGCAAACCATTAGACCTATTTATGATCAATGTTAAAAATTGCTGGTGGTGTTTTAATTAAATCCGCATGTTAAGCAAAAAGCATTTTGCTGCACAGAATGGGCATTTAATTTTTCATGAAAAAATGCTCTCTTTCTCTTGCAGAAAGTACTGCCATCATCTCCCATTGTTTGCACCATTATCACAGAGTAATTAAATAAAATATATGAAAAATGCTGCTTATGCATGGAAATTTCATTTAGCAAGGTGTTCTTAATGCTCTGAAAGAGTTTTATGAGAACCTGCAAGGTTCTTCTTTTCTTTTTTTTTTTCGTTTTCTTTATGTGTGTGTGTGGTTAGTTATTTGGTTTTGTTTTGATTCAATCTGGATTTTAAAATAATGTTTTGGTGTTTTGTTTTGGTTTTGGTGTTTTGTTTTTTTGTTTTTTGGGTTTTTTTAAGTAAACCTGCATGGATCTGAGATACAATTTGTGTACAGTAGCAGCAATTTCTAATCTGGAGTATTCAATATGAAAAATCAAATAAAATGCTCTTGGAAAGGGATTTGGGCTTCTAAATATTATGAAATATACAAAATATTGAAACTTGATGTAAGACTATCCACTGGCTACTGTTGAGGTCTCACAAATACGTGTCATGTATGTTTGGTTGCATACAGTTTCTCCAAGCTCATGACAAATAATTCTGTCTGGTTTATAATTTAAGTGAAAATTGGCAAGGTAGTTTCTAATACACATCTTGCATAAATAAGACTCAAAATTGTGCTTTCTCACTCCTTTATTTATTCATGGTTTTCCTTGTTCCTCCATACCTGGCCTTACGTGGGATGTTCTGTCATTAAAACCTATGCTGTTTTTCAGCTGCAGACCACTTTGTGTCCATGCCTTCTGTGTTTGTACAGTCTATCATTTCTTTGAGCTTCCAGCTTTTTCAGATTTTAGTATATAATACCAATCTGAATTCTTTAAAATAAGAATCTTTGTCATTACTTTTGAAATAATGTCATAGCAAAGATGCTCCAGCCCCCTGATCTTCATAGCCCTCCACTGGACCAGCTCCAAAAGGTTCATGTCTTTCCTGTGTTGAGAACCTCAGAGCTGGACTCTAGGTGGGGTCTCACAAAAACAAAGTAGGGGACAGAATCACCTCTCTCAATCTGCTGGCCACACGCAGACATGATTGGCTTTCAGAGATGCAAACAAACATTGATGTATAATGTTGATCTCATCAACCAGCACCCCCAAGCCTTTCTCCTCAGGGTGACTGAATCAATTCACCACCCAGCCTGTATTTGTGTTTGGAATTTCTCCAACCCAAGTGTAGGGTCTTGCACTTGGGGAGGATGAAGGATGAAGGCAATAATCTCATACAAACAAAACCCCACAACATTCATGCAGTGCAGAGGAGCTGCTTACAGACAGACCTCATAAGTATCTTAGTCATAGAGAGACATTTAACTGGGTCAATAGTAAATGTTTTTTACCACTGGATTTACTTTTAAGAGATTTTTATTTTCAAGAGATTTTTAACACATTTTCTCCATACATAAGGCGATTTTGATAAATTTAGAATCCACAAATTCTGAATAAATTTGTGAAGACTTTGCATATTGATAATGTTAAATTATATTAAATTTTATGAGTAAGATTAACGAAACTAATTTAAATTACTTCTACAGTATCCATGCACCCTGTCTTCAGTTCAAAAATCATGTGAATGAGTTTTCCTCTTGAGTAATATTTATAAAATTAACCTTGGGCTTTTTTGTTTTTTTTTGGTTTTTTGGTTGTTTGTTTCGGGTTTGGCTTTTTTTGTTTGTTTGTTTTGTTTTTTGTTTTGTTTTGTTTTTTAAAGTTATATGTTTCTAAAAATGTATGAACTTATGGATCTCTCTTGTCTAACCTCCCTCAACCTACTGGTCACACTGCTTTGGATGCAGCTCAGGAGATGGTTCAAGTCTCACCAGAGCAGATTCACAGAATGAAGGAATATTATGTGGAGATATGTACAATGTCACCTACATGCTGGCATTTCACATTAACTCATTCACATAATCCTGGCTTAGTTCACCATTTCTTCTATGACAGTCACAGAACCATTTTGCTCGTGGAAAAGAGGAGATCTGTTTTCAAGATTTGTTTTCTTCTCAGCCTGCATAAAGCATGGTGTTTAATAAGGACAGGAATGCTTGCTGCATGTGCATGCCTGATATGTTAGTTTCTCCATCATGTTAGGTAACCAAATGGGGAAAGTGTAGTTAAGTATTCTGTGTTTTCATCTGTTTTTAAGTCTTTGTCCTACAAGAGTTGTGGTTTCCTCAACTGCAGTCAGGAGACATCATAGAATCATAGAATCGATTGGGTTGGAAAAGACCTCTGAGATCATTGAATCCAACCCATGATCCACCACCAGTCTGTTTATTAGATCATGGCACTAAGTGCCACGTCCAATCTCAGTTTAAAAACCTCCAGGAACGGTGAATCTACTACCTCTCTGGGCATTCCAATGCCTGATTACTCTCTCTGTAAAGAATTTCTTTCCAATATCCAACTTGAATTTCCCCTGGCAGAGCTTAAGCCCATGCCCCCTTGCCCTATTGCTGGCTGCCTGCGAGAAGGGACCAACCCCCACCTGGCTATAACCTCCCTTCAGGTAATTGTAGAGAGTGATGAGGTCACCTCTAAGCCTTCTTTTCTCCAGACTAAACAACCCCAGCTTCCTCAGCCTTGTCCCATAGGACTTGTGCTCAAGTCCCTTCACCAGTCTCATTGTTCTTCTCTGGACCTGCTCCAGCACCTCAATATCTTTCCTGAACTGAGGGGCCCAGAACTGAACACTCAAGGTGTGGCCTCACCAACACAGGGTACAGGGGAAGGATCACTTCCCTTGTCCTGCTGGCCACACTAATTTTTATACAGTTCAGGATGCCACTGGCCTTCTTGGCCACCTGGGCACACTGTTGGCTCATCTTAAGCTTACTGTCAATCAGTACCCCCAGGTCCCTTTCTGCCTGGCTGCTCTCCAGCCACTCTGTCCCCCGCCTATAGCGCTGCATGGGGTCGTTGTGGCCAGAGTGCAGGAGCTGGCACTTGGCCTTATTGAACTTCATCTGATTGGAATCAGCCCATCTCTCCAGTCTATCCAGATGTTACTAACACAAGTAATACTGACTTCTGTCAAGTTTGGCAGCTCTTTAGGATCTCATTCAATGGGCATAAAAGACAAAAAGATTTTTAAAATATTTTTTAATAATTTTTACCTGAGGTTCTTGTATTTATTAAAGTAATGTGTAGCTTCTGCTAATTCTCTGTGAGGCTGCTTTAAGAATATAATTGTCTTTAATTGATTAAACATCATATCCAGCAGAAAAAGGCAATCTACAGAATTCTAGACTTGATGTCTAAAGTAGAAAAAGACCTAGTAAATCTTGGCAATGATGTTATTTCAATTGACTAAAGTGTACATGTTTACCATTGATTTCCCATACTAAAGCTCTGGGACTGCATGAACGAAATAGAATTTGAAGGATCTAAGAAAATTGAGTTGCTTCAGGGGACACATGATTTTCAAGAAAGTAAGGGCTAATAACATTAGTTATTTTTTGTTTTAATGCAGCTCAAAAATAAATATTCAACATTATAGAGAAAAAAAATTGTCTTCAGTATTAACAACTCTCCTGTAAGTTGTGAATACACTGATATATATCTAGGCAGAAGCTAAGAGATTATGTAATAATTTTCCTTTTTGAGATTACATTCATATCAAAATGACAGAATATACTGTAGGACAGTTCTGGTTTCAGAAAGGTGACAATATATACCTAAAGCAATATGCACTATATTAGACTTCCCTTTTAAAAATGAATTCCTAAAGTTTAGTTCCTGCCTAACTCTCTCTGCTGTTTCCAAAAGTATCTTGGAAAATAAATTAAGAATTATTTTCAAATTTTGCATGCATGTATGTACAAGGTAATGAAAAACGTCAAGGTACTTTATTGGTTTTCACACAAGCTTTCCTACATTTAAGAACCTTTATCAGTATAGCAATAGCACAGAGCCATCTCTTTCCCATGGGGTTTGAGAATATAATGGCAAAAGAGTTATTTAATTGATGTTTAAATCAATTCTCAGAATGTCAATTTCAAAAATTGTTAAATTTTCTTCTCCTGTTTTTTGTTTGTTTGGTGTTTTTTTGATTTTTGTTTTTGTTTTCTTTTTCCCCCATGAGTGTGATTACATTTACAGAAGAGAATATTATTCACTGCATAGGTTTTATTCAGGTTTAGTCTCTGGTTTTATCAAAATTCATAGTCAGAACAACATAAGAGTAGACTTAGCTACATAGTTTGATTTAAGTATAGAAAGCCGTAAAATCCTGTTCATCTCATCTGTATTCAGTTAGATAACCCCACCTGCAGTCTTATCTCATGTAAATGCTAGCCCAATTATACCTTTCACTAAATTAAAACTGACTAAGTAGCTCAAAAAGTGGTACTAAGTAGATGTGACTATTGCCTGATTTCTAAAGTGTACCAGAGAAAATTAGATAATGCTTTCCATTTTTGACCTTAACACAATGCATAAATAAATTCTACAAAAGGAATACTAATTTCCTGCAGTCCATCTTCAGCAGAATGTTAGGTAGGGCTCCTTTGATTTTAGTACATAAAAATGTACTAAATTTGGCATGCTGGCATGCTGTATAATCTTACATAAATTAGGCCTGTACCTTCAAGTTACTCCTGATTTTCTATCTCACTGCACAGGGTAGGATTTTCCAAAGCTTGCATGGAAGACTAGCATTTGGAGCAGGAAGAGATATATGCCAAAAAAGCAAGAGATGCTGATAAATTTGCAAATTTTAATAGTATTGGACCACTATTTGAGGGGAATAATGGAACAGTGATTGTCATCATTAAGTTATGCATATGGTAATAATTTAAAACACTGTAGTTCATTAAAGTGGAGCTTATTCTGTTGAAAAAATGGCATCTGAGGATCTGATCCCTCATATTTAAGGTTAATACAGGTTGAATTATTTATGCTTGTTATTTAATTGGTTTACTCCTTATGTTTTACTTGGACCTTGGTGCCTTGTGCTCGTGATGAAGTTCTGAAAATAACCCATGGTTCAAGAGAGGAAGAAAGAAAAGAACAATGTGTTAGAGGGGAAGTCAGTGAAGAACAAAAACATAGTCTCACAAGTGTTGCCACAAATTGTAGGAAAAGCTCTTGAACAGTCATACACACATTAAAAACAAAACAAACAACCCCCCCCAAAAAAAAACCCCAAGTAAAAAAAAAAACAAACCAACCAACCGGAAAAAAAGCCCCACAGAAAGGTAAAACCTTTTTTTACAAACATGAATTTTTTTGCAAAGTGTAAGTTAAATGTGCTCAAGTTACTTGGTATCTAGTTCACTCTGCTTTGGAATTTACTAGATTTTTCAAATTTTTTAGAAGCTATTCCCAAAGGTATTTTATAATCTCAGTATACATAAACAGTAATTAGGAAAAGTACAACATAGTCCAAATTCAGGCTGTTCCATCCTTCTCTCAGTAGGCACCACGAGTAAGCATAAAGCAATATGATTAAGAATTCATTTGTTTTATGGTTCAATGGGAGCTGAAATGATTAAGCTCTTTTATCATGTTTCTATTCCTATGTATATTTTAAAAATACTTATGCTAGGGAATACTAGCAACACAACAAAAGGGAAGCAAGCACTTCTTCAAAGAGAGGCGAGTATTTACTTACCTACTGTATACATATGTTTCCATTTGATAAATGCTGCTTAAACCAAGAGAAATCGCAGGCTGTAGAAATGTCTCTGTGCAGCACAGAAGAGAGAGACTGCAAAGGCAGTTTTCAAGTCCTTATCTGCAAAGGGAAAGAGATGATTGCCTTAACCTTTGTTATCAGTATGAGGCCTACTTTAATGTTCACAAAGCTCCAAAGGACTTATGAAGTGGTGGAAGGCTGAGCTAGATGGGCTGCACCTCATTACAAGCATCTGGCTCTTCAGCAGCAGAGCCGGTGCTGGGGCAGGAGGCGCGCAGGCACAGGGGCACACTGCCACTCACAGTGCACTCTCAAAAGATGTTTCCTTGCCTATGGCAATTCACATTCAGAAGGCATGGCTAACACCAACATGTAAAACTCATAAACAGATAAAATTATCAGTCGTCAGTCTCTTTCTCATCCAAATATTGTCGTATTAAAAAGAACCTAGGCTTCTCTGTCCTGACTCCTGAAGGCAGTCTGTGATCACTGTTTGCCTACCTGAAGGGATTCACCAAGAATCAATCTGGCTCTGCAGAATAGAATGGACTACTTTGGCTTGGCTTGAAGTATATTCCTTTGTTTTATTCTTAAAAAACCTCTACATAATAACATAGTACAATACAAACTGAACAGATTTCCACTTTAGTTTGCAAAGATTTCGCAATTTCTTTTCTGTCATTAGATCCATGCATATGAGACTTCACCTACAATTTCTTTGCTTAGTCTGAAACCTAATATATATCTTATATATACGAGCAAACTGACTTGTTGTTTCGCAGATTTTTACTTTTTACCTTGTTTGGTATTTATTTTTGGGAAATAAAGAATTTCTGCAATATACTTAGGCTCCAGCCTTGCACTATTTCATATGTAAGGTTAACATACCTACTTAATGCCTGAATAGTTTGGGAATAATTCTCCATTTTCAAAAGATGATTCCAAGGTTATTTATAAGTACCAAATTTCAAACTCTAGGAATGCAGCAACAAGGAGAAAAATGTGTTTTATAAAAGTAATCGTTTATAAAATGTAGTTTCTCATCTATATATTTTTACTACTGCTTTCTCTGTTAGAGAATTACATTCCTTTTAACCTACAAATTGAATGCTGATGCCATGAGACCAGCAATTATATATTCCTTGGGCACTATATTTTCATAACACAGTACATGCTGTTTTGGGGAAAAGATGCAAAATTTGTTTATGTGAATGCCTGATCTAAAGAGGGAATCAGCAGTACTGTATGCTCAGAAATACTAGCTAAAATACCTTCCCTTTTCAAGGCTTTCCACATGCTGAAAAGATGAGTTAGCTTTTAGAAGTTTTCATGACATGCAGAGATAAAAGCCGATCCATGGAACTATGAAAAAAGAGTTAGAAAATTACTATCAGAAATTAGAAATTGGAATGGGAAAAGGAGAAAATAATCTCACACCTGTGAACCTTTTGTCTCTTCCAATATATCTTCTGTTCTAGCCTAAATATGCATAGCACTTTTATAGACCTTCTTTGTAGCTTATTATATGTAGAAAATTTAAAGGTGTGAGTAAGTGCTTTTTAATTTTCTGTATTTTTGAATATAAGCCCTTTTCATTCACTTTCCCTGAAATGAGGGAGTGGGCAGATGTGACACATATGCTTCTTGAAGTATAATCTCTTAATGCACTTTGGAGCTTTCTGAGTGAATTTGCTACTCAGGAAAAAAAAAAAAATGGCTTGGACCAACTGATCACTGAAAAGAACCTACCTATGTGCATACCTTCAAAAAGTTTAGAAAGTTGTGTTTAGTACCATTTGCCTGGCTCCATTAAGACAGTCAGTGATTGTAAGAGCTATAGTTCTGTAGTCAATTGGGAAACATCTGGGGTGAGGATGCAAAACGTCACACAGCAACCTTACATCAGCTGGCATCTATGTCACTATGCACTAAGCCATCTATTCACATAAAAGTGCCTCACATGCATCTCATCTTTCCTAATTTCCTACTCACTCTTTTCAGTTTCCTTTTTATATTCTGTGTCATTTTAAGAGACTTGAACTAAAAAATTAAAATCAATATTGTAGGCAGACAAGGAATGTGGGACATTGAAGATATTTCATTTTTTATATGCAGGTGTGTTTTTTCACAGTGTCTGGATTCAGGTCGGAAACATACAAAAACCTCCAGTCGCAGTGGTTCATCCCCAAGGCACAAGGTACACTGTGGGAGATATTGACAAGCCATTTTAGATGAAGTATTGAGAATAAAAAAAAATGATTAAGAAGAGACACTTTCTACTTTTAATCAAGAAGCAAAAAAAGTAAAATTTGGCGTATGGCCTAGACTTGGTAATATACTTGGCACCTCTGTTTATGTCCCACTGTGGCCAAAATCTCCGTGATATCCAGAGTCCTTTTTTCTTTAAGGGAAAATTAGTTTATAGGGTTTTTTTTTACTAAACACATCCTAAATCTGCAAACTAGCAACTTTCAGATTTATAACTCCTTCTTCATACATTTTTCCCTGAGGCACCATGTTCACTCAGTACCCCAGAACAGACCCTTTTTATTCTTCCCTACAGACGTGTGCATCATATAAAGAATTCTCTTGGCTCCCTTTTTTAACAAGTTCAGGATATTTAAAAAAGATACAGACTCTATTAAAAAGAAATGAAGAAAGATATAGGAACATGAATTATTTATAACACTCAATAAGAACTTTTTATTTACTATTAACTGTATTTGTCTCTAATATATATGTATATATATTTCTGAGTACTGTCTTATAAATCGTCATTATCTCTTCTTTACATATGGGAATATTTGCCCTCGAATATGTTTTAGCCAAATTAACTTCATATATTTTCCAAAGGACTAAACTTTATCATAGTGAGACAGAGTAGGCATGTTTTGATGCATTGTATATTCCTTTTAGCCTCTCACCAATATCCATCAATAACTAATCAAATATCTCTTGAGCTACGCAAAAAAAATTCATTTTAAGTTCTATGTCTTGACTGAATTTCTGTTCATGTACAAAATATTGAAGTCTTAATGTACCTGCAAAAAATTAATGACTAATTCATGAACCAAGTTGCACAAATTCTCATTTCTCCTGCTTTGGTGGGGTGGGCTTTTTTGTGGTTTTTTTTGGAGGTGGTTTGTTTGTTTGGAATTTTTTTGCTATCATTTATTAAAAAAAAGTTACTTGTCATAGCAACAGGAAGAGAGTTAATATCTTCCTCAGTTTTTCAAGCCAGTGAAGCCATGTAGAAGTCTCAGACTAATTATAGCATCTTTCAAAACACCTGGACTATCATAATTCCCAAGATCAGTCATAGGAAAATGACAGAATTCAAAATGTTTATAAAAAAATTCCATTATAGGAACCAACTAATTTTGGTTATTATTTTTTCAAGAAGAAACTCTCTTTCCAGATATTCATTTTTAAGTACAACTATAGATCCAGAAATATATGTGGATACACATGCATGTGGGGAGAGAGAGATGAACTATTAAATAGATATGGAGCAAAATGATCATAAGAAAATCTAATAAATATGATTCATTTCAATAGAGAAAAAACAAAGTCTGCTCAGGTCATCACTTACAGATAGTGTTTGTTGAAAAGGATTTGCTATCAACCCACTACACCTGTCACAACAAATATATTTTATTCTACCTTTCTCCAAATATTCCAGTTTACAATCTGCTTATCAGAAGTTGTGGAACCATTTGGTCTAGTATTACAAATCTGTGTAAATCTCCAGCAGCTCTGGATAAACATTATCTAAGTATATACTGCTTTATCATTATTACTGCACTTATCATTTCTCATATTTTGTAAATTGATTTTTGCTTGCTTATTGGTTGTTTCTTTATTTCATATACATTTAATCAGCCCTTTTAACTTTCATTTGCAACAGAAACAGCTAGTTCTTTATGACCAGGAAGAAAGCCCATCTCCTCATGTTTACATCTAGAACAACACCTCTAGGAATTTTTAAGCTTAATTGTTAAATATATCAAAGTTTAGGCACCACCAAGTGATCACCCTCTTTGCAGAATTCAGTAAAAGAAAAGCATAATCACCTAAAGCAAATTATGAAAAATTAGTGGGGCTATCCTTCAATGGATAAATAACTTCTTTTTTTTTTAATATAGAAGCATAGAAGTTGTAAATCGTATCCACATCCCTTATCAACCACATTGAGAGAGTCTAGGTCTAGAGACTGAGATGTAGAAAGTGGTTTGTGTTTCATGTTAGTCAGACTGGCTGCATCCACACTGCATATCATTTCCCTGCCGGTATAACCCCTGTGACTTTATGAAAAAATTACTTCTTTGCATGCAATTTTCTGGAATTTCTAAGGTAATTAGAAAGTAAGACCGCAAGTGGCATATTGCATACAACAGAAAATGAGAGTATACCTTGCATGCTCTGGGATGTAGGATGATGATGCTTGTGGCTATTTGAAGGTACAGGCCTGCTGAGAGAGAGATAGGTGATTAGATGAGAATGCAGTCCGTGCTGCAGTTTCTTAGTGGTCATTTGTTACTGGCTACAGCCTGCCTCTGGGCATCACCCAGGCAGGTGATGGCTGCATCTGTGTATTTCTGACTGTTAGGATTAATCTGGAATGAGCTGGATACCAAAAGTAACATTTTCTTTTTTAGTAGTAATTTTGACAGAAGATGATGAAAACCACAGTAGTGCTGAATAACTTGAGACTTTGTGACTAATGAATACATGTGACTAGTTCTGACAAATTAATGAAGAAAACAGTGAAGAGCTGAAATAATAGCTCTACCTGTAAAGATACCAAATGTGACTGTTAAAGCTACAGCCCATGCACAAGACATTGAACACAATGGCCAAGCTGTTATGTCTACAGGTTGCAGGAGTGACCCATTCACCTGAGTCCACTTTATTCAGTTTGAACTGGTTAGTCTGTGCTTTGATTTGGGCATACATTTATGGGATCTAGAACAGGAACCACTACCCACCCCATATGCCTGTCATGTCAAGCAAATTTCAGATCATTTGTCGCTGCAAAGGGTGGTTGCAGCAATTGCCTGTGGCACTATGGAAATGTGCCATCCCCTGAGCTGCACTCCGTTGTCTTTCCAGGAGAACCTAGGAACAGGGGAACAGTAAGGATCCAAGGGTCCCAATCAGTCTAACCGTGTAGGGCTTTTATGACAATATCTACACTATACTCCAGTTTCATTTGTATGTGTATTACAGCAAGGAAGTCAGAAACCCAGAATTATTTAGGTTGGAAAAGATCTTTAAGATCATCAAGTCCAACTGTTAACCCAGCACTACCAAGTCCAGCAATAAAACATGCCCCTAAGAGCCACATCTATATGTCTTTTAAATTGCTCCAGGGATGATGACTCAACCAGTTCCCTAGGCAGCTTGAGAGTGAAGAAATTTTTCCTAATATTCAGTCTAAACCTCCTCTGCTTCAGAGCTCCACCCAGACCCTTGGAGTAGAAAGCCAATGGTAGATTTTTGACTCTCAGGACTGAGTCTGATACTAGCGAACAATACAACCCTATTGGCTATTTAATGATTTTTAGAGGGTTTTCCTCCCCTTTTTCTGATGACTTTTTCTGTCAACACACTATCTATTGCTAAACTGCATTGTGAAAAAAGGCTGACTTCAGTATTTTCTCTATGGCTTACTTTGCACAGGTGTTTTTGCGGAAAGTGATCCTGTTCCCAGAAACACTATCATATCTAAGCATAGGATCCGTCTTTTACTCAATAACCCACCTCTCTCCTGTTCATCAATGCCAAAGTGAAAGATTATTTTTCAAAAAAATTCAGTTTTGTATATCTCGGTACTCAAGCATTCATGAGGCAGAAACCTGTTCTTGTTTATGTGAGAACTTCAGCTGATGTACACTGAATTTGGATTTGATTAACATTCAAATAGCTTTTGATGTCTCTCAGATTTACATTCCTATCACCTTATCCCTCAGGATAACTGTTTCTTCTGGCTAAACATCAAAACTGGATGTCAGTATTTCCCATGACCTTAAATTTAAAAAGACAGAGCCCATATTTACCAATAATTTCACCATTTCTAAAGTGAATCCCCAGCAGATTAAGCTCCATCTGGCATAGTTATTAACTACATTTTGCCTGCTCTATAATCACATTGAAATTCCACTGCTCCACAGAAAGGATTGCATTTCTTCATTGAAACACCTACACCATACAGGAATGGGTGATGCCAGTAATACTTGGTTTTCTATAGTTTTCCTTTTGGCACTTTCTTTACCTTTAGTAATATTCAAATGTGAGAAAAACAAATATCGCCAAGTCCAAATTTCCTTGAAGAGAGACATTTTAAATTCAGTTTTACTTTTTCCTCTCCTTCTCTCTCTCTCGAAAAAGAATAAATCTGAAAACAAAATGCCTGCCAGACTCTCGACAGCTCGGGCTTTTTTGCAGCCCCTACAGCTCATTTCTCCTTCTCACCTGCCTCAAGCACAGCAGCCACTGCTCTTTCTGGACGACAACTGCACAGCCTGCAAGCATATTTTATTTCCATGGGCACCATCTCCCCTTTGATGCTGCAGCTCCTCCTGCTGACCACATCCTCGTTTCTCTCCCAAAGCTGCAGAGTATATCTATATATGTGCTATATATATAATATATCTGTTCTGTCACATGTAAAAGCAGCTGGACACTAGAATTCAAACCTGATGAAGAGTGCCTTTAACGATTGACAATTACAGCCAATATAGTTGTTTTTATCATGAGAAATAGAATGCATCAATCTGTATTTGTTAATAATATAGGCTAGAAACAATAGCTATAGTCATTTTTGTAGTTTTTTTCAGTGTATTTGTAAGATGGGCAGCATGTTCTGTGATTCTTGTGATTTTTTTTTTAATAATCTAGATCATATTACTAATTTCTCTGATTTCTCTATTGTTCCTGTATGTGCTTGCTCGCGAAAGAAATATGTAAAGGCCCTTTAAACTTAACACTTCTGATCCATGGCTTTCTAATGGTGTAAAATATCATTTGGAAACATTCAATTCTTCTTCCCCAGGCTTTCAGGTCGTATTCATCCAATCAATAAGAGGGGCCATGATTATAAACTAGGTATAAAGGATGTTCCTACACCACCATGTCTGAAGCATTGTGTCGATATACCCAAGCTAACTACCTAAACTATCTACTCTACTCTATCTACTCTAGTTTCAGTAATTTTTTAAAGAGACTACATGTTTGATATTTGAATGCTTAGTGAGCTTTTAGTGCAAAGTTATTGGCCTGTGTTTGGTCAGAATAGAGCTTATTTTCTTCTTAGTAGCTGGTACATAGCTGTGGTTTGGATTTAGTATGAGAATAATGTTGATAACACACTGATTTTTCACTTGTTGCTGAGCAGTGCTTACCCGAAGTCAAGGACCTTTCACAGTCTCATGCTCTGCCAGTGAGGATCTGCACAAGAAGCCAAGAGGGATCATTGCCATGTCAGCTGAATTAAACTAGACAAAGGGATATTCTATACTATAGAATGTCATGCCCAGGAGACACTACCAGGGGAGACTGGGCCAGGAGAGGCCAACAGCTGCTATGCGACATGCTAAACATTGGTCAGTGGGTGGTGAGCAACTGTATTCGGCATCACTTGTCTGTCTTGGGTTCTGTTTCTCCCTCTTCCTCTCTCTTTTTAATTGCAACTAGTATTATTAGTATTTATTTAGGTTTACTAAATATTAGTAAATTTAGTTCAATTATTTTGCTTTAGTTCAATTATTTAGCCATTATTTGGCCTATGGTTTTTATCCTTTTCTGATTCTTCTCTCCATCCTACCAGGGAGCAGGGGGGATGAGCAAGCAGGTGCGCGGTACTTAGTTGTTCACAGGGGTTCAACCATGACAGTTATCACAGATACGTCTAAATTACCCTTCCATCATAATCATCCCACAGCTGTAACTGTAGCAGTGGTCTAAACAAGAATTACAAGTTATGAACCTAGATATGTATTGCTAGCTGATCATCCATAAGTGCATGAATTACTATAGCGAGGTAAAATAACATTCCCTACAAAGAGAATATGGGGGGTTAGATTTGAAAATTACATTCTCCCAGCATTTGACTGGATTTAAACTGTAAGTACACCACAGAAAGTCTTTTAATATGTGTATATATTCTCAGTCACTGTATTCATTGGGGTGTGGTCCAAACAGTGATGGAATCTGGCAACACTTTATAAAATGAAGGTTTATTGAAGCAGTAGGGAAGATGAGCAACAACTCACTCATATTACAACTTATCCACAGTGAGTAATATGAGAGTGGTTTTCTTTCTCTCCATATTTTTTTTTTTTGTGACTAATGTACTTTCCCTGAAATGTACTTTAGGTTATACGAATCATGGTGCTACTTAAGTCTGTTAAAATTATTCTATACATGTTTTAAGTTCAAGAAGTGTGAATGTCCTACTCAATAATAAGGAATGTTTCTTTCAAACAGAAATAAAAGCTTTTACAGACTCTGCTGGTTTTGGCTGGGGTAGAATTAATTATCTTCATAGTGGCTGCTATGGAGCTGTGTTTTGGATTTGTGCTGAACACAGAGCTGGTAATAGAGATTTTTTTGTAATTGTTGAGCAGTGTTTACACAGAGCCAAGGCCTTTCCTGCTTTTTATACTGGAACACTGGTGAGGAGACTGGGAATGCATGAGAAGTTTGTAGGAGATGTGATAAGGCACTGTTCTCCTGGGATTTGCTGAACACCTGCCTGCCCATGGGATGCAGTAAAGCCCAAGTGAAATAATTCCCTGCTTTGCTTAGTTAGGTGAGTGGCTTTTTCTTTCCCTGTTAAACTGTCTTTCTCTCAGCTCACAAGTTTTCTGGCTTTTACCCTTCTGATCTTTCCCTGATCCCACTGGTGGGGGAGTTGGTGAGCAGCTGCATGGGGCTTGGTGGATGGCTGGTGTTAAATCACAACACAGACACAAACAAATGCATGCACATATGCTGTAACTTGTATGATTCACACAGGACTGACTCCTGCTCCATTTAATTTGCAATAACTTTGAATGTAAGTGAGTACATCCAGTACTGTGCTCCTCACAGGAATGTAGGCTCATTCCATGGAAGAAATTAAAAGAAATGTCAAGTTTCAAATTCAAAGTTCAAATTTCAGTCTACTGAAAACAGTTCAAAGATGCATACCATCTAAATTACCTACTTCTAGCAATGCAAACTAACACCTTGTTTGCTCTCCGTGCTGCAATCATTCCTATGTTCAAAGGGTTCTATTTTTAATTTTTTTTAGAGCAGAGTGAATGCCAAAATATTCTCTTTGTGGGCAAGTAAACACTCCAAGTTCATCAGTATTTGAATGATGATCAAACCATCCTGAGCGTCTCTGCGAAATCCCTTCTCCCTAGTGACCTCTTTTACTGAACTGAAGCTTTAAATCACATACCTCAAATGAAAATGTGAAATGAAGACTTAAATGATAAACCTAAACATAAAGTGTCTTTTTTTTCCCTTTTGCCGTTCTTTTGCCTTTCTTCCATCTTTTTTTATGGAAGATTTGGTTTTGGTTTGGCTTTTGTTTGTTTAGTTGGTTGGTTGGTTTGATTTGTTTTGTTGTTGTTTGTGTTTTTTTTCTCTTGAAAAAATAGTGTATGTTGCTTCAGAGAACCTGATAAATCATGGAAGCTTTTCCATCTGGAAAGGTTTTACTGTTCCATATCTCCAGACTCACATTGGTCTTAATTTTCCAGTATATTAAAGCCATAAAGCCATTTTAACAGACACTGTGGGATTAGTTCAGTAAAGGGGGATTCTCTGATGATGGAGAGTTGTCATAGTAATGTATTTGCCACCCCATATCCTTTTGACATAGAAGAGGTACGTGTGGAATAGGTTATAATTCTGGCTTCCCTGATTTTACTAGTTTGTGACTGCTAAAATACATTTTTTACTCATTGGCTGAGGACATAAACTGTAAATGCACGTGATCTGTTACTTACTATAGTATCATAGAATATTCTGTGTTGGAAGAGACTTATCAGGATCATCAAGTCCAACTCCTGCCCCTGCACTGGACACACCAAGAATCTCACCATGTGTCTGAGAGCATTGCTCAAATGCTCAGATATCCTTCGTGCTGTGACTACTGAGCATTCCAGTACTAAACCACACTCCGTGTGAAAAAACCTTTCCCTGATATCCAACCTAGATCTCCTCAACTCAGGTTCATGCTATAAACACTGGTATTTATGTAACCATGAAAGTAATTCAAAAAAGTGAGCAAGTGTAGATACCCTTTCTGGAAGATTTATGACAAGGTGAATAAAGCTTGTTTGGCTTGCAGAGAATTTCCTGCCAAAGTAGAAGGAACTTTCTCAAAGATAGCTGGATGTTTCCTCCTACTGAAGTCCAGAAGAGGCTTGCAGTCTCTCTGGTATAAGTTTGGGAGGGCCTGAGGGGAGGTCAGAGAAGATAAGGCTGAGGAAGAAGAGTGAGGACTGCCTTTGTCAGGCCCTGTGTTCCTACACTTCTAGGAATTTTCCCTTGAAAGTCTAGAATTCTTGACTTTGCAGTAAATTTTTCTGAAATCCTTTCACTGCCTGACATTCTGTGGGTACCTGTACATTATCTCACAAAGTGCCACCACTTATTTTTTCCCTCTTTAAATTACTGCAACTCTTCTTTGGACATACTCTTCAGTTAAATAAAATGGAGAAAGCAAAGATGGAATGGTATGAGAGGAGATACGCCCTTATTACGGCCTGAGTTTTTTCAAAGCACGGACAAAAAGAAAGGTGAAAGATTTGGAGTTACTGAACTCTGGCTAGTACTGTGACCTAAAGCAACAATATAATTTCACTGCTGAAAGTATTTCTGTTAAGTTTTTGATGAAATTGAAACTAAATCATTGCAGGCATAGCCAACAAATTTTTTTTCTGTCATTTGAACATCCATATCTATTTCTTTCTCCTGTGGAGGAATAGGTGTGGAATCTTTCTTACGAAAATTAGTTGAGAGAAAATAATCTGCAAAATAATTATATAGATAGAGAGTATTATCTATCATATATTGAAATAATCAGCTCTTTAAAGATATCTTTAAATGGAAATCTGTTAAAGAGCTATGTACTGAATATTAAAAGTCAATTTGAGCCTTCACTGCATTGTTGTTACCCTGGTATGTATTACAACTTCTTGAAAGATTTTTGGAATTTCCATATGTTCATTAATTAAAACATGAAATATTTATTTCAAGAAAAAGCAAGAGGGAGGAAATGTCCTAGGAAGTTTCTATGCATGTATCTATATGTCTTTATCTATCTATCTGTCTGCCTATCTATCTGTCTGTCTGTCTGTGTCTGTCCGTCTATCTATCTATCTATCTATCTATCTATCTATCTATCTATCTATCTATCTATCTATCTATCTATCTATCTATCTAATCTCCCTAATCTACCCATCTACCTACCTCACTATCTATCTCAGGCATGACTAATTATGAACTTGGACTCACATCTTTTATTATGTCTCAGCAACTTAAGTGTTTTCCGGGTTATTCCAACCAATTTTGCAGCTTTCCTCTTGTAGCAATGTCTGTGTTGTACTTCTAAAGCACGGCAGATAAGCTTCCTAGTTAACAAATGTTTTAAGACAGGTTATGTACAGGTAGACTTAGGAGGGTAAGAGTAATAAAAGCCCCAACCCTGCAATTACAGCTCTGTTACCAGATTCACAGGCTTTGTCTGAGCCCATTATCTCTAAAATCCTAGAAAGCAACAAAAGTCCAGCAGAGCACTAAACACAAGTGGAATCTGTCTGTGCAGAATCCAATCATAGGAGATAGGATATATATATATATTTTTTTTTAAGGAAGTATGCCTAGCAGCCTGCTCAGTCAAAAGGGGTAGCTGCTTTCCAAATCTCTTTTCTGTTACATTCTCCCAAGAAGGGAAGCTATTGATCTGAAAGACATGGATATTAGTGGGCTCCTTTTTTTTCTGAGGGAAAATGACATGGTAAAATGCAGGGTTTGCAGTGAATAGACTTAATAACTCTACCTTCCAATTGCTTAGAGAAATAGACATCAGTTAGATCTCACCAGACTTCGTTCAGTGGTATTTATCTTATTGTGTGAGAACATAAATGTAGTTCTGCTGCAAAAAACCTCAGCTTAATATTTTGCTGTGATTGTAGATATTATGCATTACAATTTACTTCATAAATTCCAGAAATATATATAACCTTATTCTGCAGTCCCAAGTGCAAAAAAGATAAATACTTACTTTATATATATATATATATATATATAAACACACAAAATATACACATAATAATTGTGGGTACTTTTGTTTCAGGACATTGTTGTTAATAGAATGTCTTTGTATTTATTTTCAGTGTCTCTGCTCCAGTTCCAATCCAACCCAGGATAGGGGTACTTGTTGCCTTCTAAATAAATTGCAAGTCATTTTCAATTTATTGAGCAGCCCTGAAAGAAGTCTCGTCTCAGAAGACCAAGGGAATAAGCAATGAAGATTGAACAGAACATTCACCAAAAGAAACAATTCTTCCATATTTGACTTGAAGACCAATTACTTTCCCACATATTCATTATTCTGGAATTGATTGCCTTTCAAAGTCTAACTTCTTTTTCAGTTTAGCTGGGGAACTCTGGTCCACTGAAGTAGTTTGTCATAGCCTTTGCACAAGACTTCTTTCAGAGTCTCATATACCCATGTATGTGAATCATCATGGCTAGACCATGAATCTCCATACTGTTGACAGACAGTTCTTTAGCTCTTTATTGTAAACCATTCCCAATCTCCAAACAGCATTGACTGGTATCAAGTTGCAGAGTGTGAGCTACTCAGACCAGAAACCGAGAGCAAGGTAGTGATAGTAACCATGATATGACCAAAGGCAGAAAAGGGGTAAGCAAGAAGATGATGTTGCTTTTCTATCTGAAAGAGGTTTCTTGTGTGAACAGTCTTTAAATGCCATGCTGTTAAAACCATTTTGCTGGAACATATCTGACCAAACACATAGTTTCATTAGAAAGGATGGTGTTGATTTAGCAGGTTTGATAAAACTGGTCATTGAGGTCAAGAAGTATTTTGGCTAAATATAAAGAGAAAATGAGAAAAAAAAAAAAAGTAAGCAAACGCACAAACAAACAAAACCAAATCAACAAACAAGGAAATAAGAAATAACCCCTAAGAAATAACCAGATCCAAGGAAACATAAAAATTGTGAGATCCCAAATAATAATAATAGAAAAATCATTAAAATTCTATTGCTTACAAATGTTGTTTGAATACAAATTCAGAAAAATAATGTCTGTTTCAGAGCACATTCATCTTATTTTATTTTAATTAATTTTTCAAACTGCCTAGCACCACACTAATGAATTTAAAAAGTGCAGGCACATTAGCTGCTGTCCATGCCCAGGTAAATGCTTCTAGGACTGACTGTTCCATCATGATCAAGTCTTGAGGTTGCTGTTAGAACACAGTTTGGAAAGCAGTCTAGGTAGATTGACCAAATCCCATGTAAAGCTTCAGTGATCATGGCAGGACTTGTTGACACTCAATGTGGATTCTTTAGAGTTCCCATGAAAAACAAATATTCTTCTTTTATTGCAGACACTCCAAATACCATGTTTGGTGCTTTTAACTGAAATGGCTAGTTTAATAAAAAATATAATGGGACTGCCTTTATCTGAAAACTGTTCTTGTCAGTATATCCACCTGCCTTTCTCTCTGGACTATGACAAGGACAGTGATACACACAGCTTGCCTTTCTGATGATTACATACGCACCTTCCAGAAATAAAAATTGTTTACTTGCCTTTTTTTTATGAAAATTACATTGGATTGACTCACAGCTACACGATTATTTTCTTAGAAAAACCTTCTTAGTTTTTACACTCAGCAGTGGTAGAGTAGTTGATATATTAAATTGACAGTACTCAGAAGGAATTAAAAATTTTGAGAGTCAAGAGAACTCTGTACAGTCCAGGATAATGATTAACAGCTCTCTCAACCTGGTCTATCTTCTATGGTGTTTCTTCAGGTAACACTTTGATGGCAAGGGAAAGCCCTTGGGCAAGGAGGAGTTTAAGTTCACTGTTGTCATTGTCTGTCCTTCTCATGTGCCCAGCTTCTCAGTTAAGCATCAGCTATGGGGGGCAACAGATTTTAGACATCCTTCTTCTCAGTAGAGAAGATATGGAAAAAATAAGTGGAAACGCAGTAGGTAATACTCATTTCTTCACAATACAGAAGTGTTTTGAACTAACAGATTTCAGGAAAACTGGGACATTCATGTCATCTCAATTTAAAAGGATAATTACATGCATAAAGATTAGAGCAATGGCACAAACAGGTTTTAATATACCAAATATTTGATGTCTCATAAGTGCAAGGTAAAATTTGAAAAATAAAAAAGTCTGACACAAGTTATAAACTATTCCATATACCCTGTATACTCTATAGAAAAGCAGCCTGGGAGGAAAAAAACAAGCAGATCCTGTGCAATTTTTCTGAAGCATGCTTCATTAACAACATTTTCTTTATATAATTTTGATCACAATATGAATGTTGAATATAGTCAAAAAAGACTCGTCTTGTGTTCTCCTGTTGTATGATACTTTTGGGGGGGTTTATTTTGCTTTTTCTTACATGTGCCTTTTGGAATGGCTTTGATAAACTGTTTGACTGCCAGAGAGGCATGAGAAGAATTTTAAACACTGTAAATGAAATATTTTTAAAATCTGAGGGAGAGGAAAAACATATGAATTTATATAATGCAGCTTTTCACTGTGCCAATCCATTAAAACATTAGATATAACATTAGATATAACATTAGATATATATTTTTTTTTCTGCCTGCTGTAGCTTTTAAGCATGTTTACCTGTTTCCAAGGGAACATATTCAGCAAGCCCTTAGGGGGGAAAAAAATGCTTATAGTAAGATTATACCAACATGAAAATCAGTAGCCAACAAGTTAGCACAAATACGTTTCTCTTTTAAATGAGTACTGTATCCCTTTGCAATAACAGGGAAATGTAGACTGCTCAGTGATAAAATAAAGGAAGAGGCAGAGGGAAGAACAAGGGAAGAAACACGATTTTGCTGTATTTACTAAGACCTGAAAAGTACTCCAATCAAAAATCACCTTTCTTTTGTAAATCAGTACAAAATGTTGATTTCAACCAAATTGACAGTGATGGAACTGATCATTATTTTTCCCTTTCTTATTAATTATTACACTTATTAATTACTACTAATTGTGATTATGCACATTGTAGGATCACCCTAAGGTTTGGAACAATAGTATATATATTTTTCATGTATTTTTCACTTTACCTGTTTTTTTCCAGAAAGCTTTGTACAAGCTTTTTCACCTCAGAAACTGGGAGCCCAAATAAACCCTTCAGTGTATACCTTGAATGGCCTCTGGCATCATGCATAGCTTTTTCTTTTTAGGTAGAGGGAAAAGAGAGCACAATATATGTTCTCAGATACTGCTAAGATATAGAATTTAATATCTAGTAAACAATTGAGATTAACATTAATTTTAATTCTCTTTGGGATGAACATAAGAACATTTTGTGGAACAGAATGCTTTAACACAGTTCAGACAGTGTCCCCCAAACACGAAAAAATGTGATGGTTATGGGGGATGGTTAAAGTGGAATGTGTTTTCCTTGTGTTTCTAGATCTATGTCTGTAGACTGAAGGTCAGTAAAAAATCGGGCTTATTATAATTCTTCAGAGGCTAGATTTTTCTCAGTGAGTTTCTGGAGAAAGTAGCTGTGTTGTGCAGTCATTTCACAAAGCTATTAGAAAATATTTTAGCACACCAGCATAGGAAGATGGCTCTGAAAGATGAATGTTTGGCTGTAATTAGCTGTAATAAACAGTACTTAATAAAAAATTATAGTTCTCATGGTTCAGCATGACTTGACCAAGGATGCTTTCAAGGGCTATGCAAAAGGCATTGGGGTGGTGGAAGAATTATTTCAGGTTTATTTTGGTCTTATACATCTCTGCCTCTGCCTCCTATATGCTAATATATATATATGCATGCTTATATATATATATATGCATGAATACATAAATATAAATGTTTATAAGCACCTTTACTTTGGGAAATTCACTTGTATGACATATCTTTCTCAAAGAATCACTGTCACGTCCTCTGCAGTGTCAAATCTGTTGACAGCAAATATCATCATGACTGTAATTTGTGAGTCATTCTGCCAGCTCCTGTCTGGTAAAAGCAAACTGTCCTTGAACACTGAATATTTTTCCTCCCACAAAATGTCCAGTGACTCTCCCCTCAGCATAGGAATCTCAGGATGTGAAGAAATTAAGCTTTTTTTTTTTTTTTCTATGACAAGATAAACTCTGCTCTTGTCATCTACAGCAATCCTCAGATAATTCAATATACCAATCAGGTCTGAACTTCTTATTTTACAACCTAAATGTGACTAGTTTTCCTACAGTTGTACTGATTCAATGCAGCAGTGACTGCTATACTATTGCAGAAAAATAGCATGAACCTGAAGAAAAATACAGGACAGTCAAAATAGTTTTGTTGATTTCAAAAGAAAGTAACATACTGTTGAATGTAAGGTTTTACTCACTGCACTTTGATGTCCTAAAGGAAGGTTTTATCTTCCTTTGTAGTGGTAGCACATGATAAAACGTACAACAAAAATATGTCGAATTATTACTTCATGCTTCTATTTCTATGTTTGTTAGTGTGCATTTTTGGAATACCACATTAGGATAGAAAATACAGCTCAAAATTGTATTCACTATACATGGCATGAAAAGTTTTATCTATCTTCAAGCAGAACTCACCTTCTGGGCAAATTATGTCATCCCACCTGAAAGTATAACATTGGTGGATTCTATAGTTTCCCAATTCTGTCATGTAAACATCTTTAAATATAATACTGACCATAGAGGCCCCAAATCCTCTGCCTCTTCTGCTCTGTAAAACATACTCAAGTATATACTAAATACAGATTTAATACAACCTATGGTTATTATTATTTTGACATCTTCAGTAGTTAAACTATGTAAAAAAAATAACAAGCACCTGTTATATTCTCTAAATTATTGAATTGCGTGTTTGTTTATTTATTTGTTGGGTTTTTTTTTAAAGTTTGGACTGTAATGGCTCTGTTATTCATAATTTTTTCTTAGATTCTAACTTGAGCCTGTAAAGATATAATCTAATTCAAACATAAATGCCATCATGTATGGAACACAATTTAAAAAGGTTAAGAGCTGTTTGCACATTGGTAGTTTTAGAAATATGTTTTAGAAATGTAACAGCTATTTTTCAAGGATCAGTGAAAATCTGTGCTGAATGGGAAGGTTATGCATCCTGACATTGTACAATAGCAGCAGCACAAAAGAATTAAAACAAAAAAACAAAACACCCAAAACAAAACAAAAAAAAAAAAAGAAAATTTTCTGATCCATAACTTTTGGTTGAAATGGCTATCATCTATCTAAAGATTCTTCTAGGAACTTTTCTTTGACTAAAGTAGTGAGAGAATTTAAGTCCTATGATTAAAGCCCAGAAGCTAAAGCAAGTTGCCCATATGCTCCTTCTCTACCCTTTCTTATGTCCAAGAAATTCTGCTCTAGTGATATCCATTGGACAGAAAGGCAAATAAACTAAAAGAGAACAATGAGGAAGGAGAAATATTGCTTTCCATATGTTTTTTTATTACATTTTGAAACTATTCTATTAAAAAAGAAGGCATATCAGAAAGTTTTTTTTTTTTAAATGTACTTTTTTTACTGTGTGAGTGTCTGGGTATTTATATGCCTTCTTAATAGAAACCAATAGCTTCTGAGGAACAGAGACATGAGAGTCTGGAGCAGAAAGAAAATAGCAGAGACTTTTTTCAGAGGTCTTGTTGAGCTCTGGAGAGGTATTGGCATTTAGTTTCCTTTGAGTTACAAGACAATCCAATCTGCTCAGATGGTCCTGTTTCCAAGAAACTGTGCTAGTCGTAAATAATACATTTATTTTAACCTAAGAAAAAGCACAAGAAAGATGGTTAGGAATAGTGCAGCAGTTAACTAACAGCTACTGGTGAGAATGCAGTGAGTGCTGAACAGCTAGACCAGGTGAGCACATACTGGGGACATGGGAGGTCTGGTGCAGAAAGCAGAGGAGGAGCAGATGAGGGGAAGCAGCTCCTGTGTCAGCAGTGCTGTCAGTCCAGATCAGGCTTTGTGGCCTTGACAGGCTGCACAGTCCCTGCCTAAGAGGGGTATCACTGCAAGGTGAGGAAAGAGGCAGGTTTCCAACAGTTGCTTCACTAGGGCAGGGAGTGGTGAGGGCATTGTTTGGTACTGACTGGTACATCTACTTGGTCAAGTCTTCTGCTTTTTCACTTTAAATAAAATGTTGTCTCATCAAATGCTTGGTACTTGTGTGGGGGAAAAAAACATAAGTTCACTGAGCAGCATTTAATATTTAGTTTATGGGTTTTTTTTAGCTTCCCAGGTTCCTGTGTGGAGCAATGTTTTATTAGCTACCTGTTTAAATCCAAATAAGGACCTTGTTTCTGTGAGCTCTCTAAAAAATTGTGATCATTTACATTTTAACAAAATATTTAAAAACTAATAATGGTCAAGTGCAAGAACTGCATCATTGATAGAATTTGGGTCATCTTTACAGATGATAAAAAACACATGTGAAACTCTGTTTTGGGTATTTGTCATATTTTTTTAGGCAAGAATTCACATGCTTAGAACGACCAAAAAGAGGTATCAGAGGAAGGATTTGTCCAATTATTGAAGAAGAGATCCCTCTCCAGGCAATTGAGAGAGGTGAATACTGATAGAGCATGTTTTGTCTCACCTTATTGAAGATGCTTGAAGCAGATAAGAGGAAACATTAACTAAGACAACTTAATTGTCTCCTTGACTGTAAAGTGAATCCATACTGATTTACTTGGAATTGCAGATCTGTATATTAAACATCTAATACTATGTGAAATGAATCCTACTTCAAATGCTCAAAGGAAGGCCTGGAAAGGAAAAATCCCACCATCTGTACATTTCCAACCTTTCCTAAACATAGAAGACAGAAATTCACCACAGCTCTAGTTCAGGTACTGGAAGGAAACCATTAAAAAAACAGTCTACATTTGTTGTTATTGTTTTATAGAAACATTCATATTCATATATATACATGAAAAATCTATTACATATGTATATATATATGTACAAAGCAACAAGTATACTAAGTAGGCAGCACCTATCATATAATTTATTAAATAAAAATTCGGAAAACTCTATAAATTTCTGTCCTTGAAGAATTTTCCAGACTAGTATTTCCAGGTAGTGTGTCATCAGGATTACCAGTTCCTCATGATTATAAGCAACTGCCTGGTTTATTTTTACTTATAGTCTACCAATATTTATCCAACCATATTAAAAACAATGACTATATGGAGCGTGAAAGAACATTGGAAGAAAAAGAATATACACTTCAAAGGTGGAAGTAAAAATATTCACAGACAAAATATGCAAAATAAATGTATTTGAGAGACTCATGGCGGGGGGGGGAAGATAAAATAGCATAAGCAGATATGTCATAAGACTTAATGATAAACTTTGTCACAGTTTGTCCATGATAGGGCTCACATAGCCAAGTTTATCCATACAGGAAAAGATCACCAAAAATTTAACCAATCTATATCAAAGAAAAGATCACAATAAAGCTGTCCCCCAAAATCTCAAAATAGTAGAAAATCATTTCTAAATTAAACATTATTACATTTTCAAAACCTATTTGCATTAATTTTAATATTAAAGCACTCTAAATCTCCTGCAGAAGATTAATAGAATATTTTGGATGCTTTAGGACTCTTGGATACTTTCACTGACAATAAAACATGAAGAGATGTTTTCAGCTATTCAGTCATGCAGAGAATAAAACAAGAAGAGATGTATTCAACTATTCAATCGTGCAAGCAATTACATTAAGATATGAAAATTCTCTTCCTTGCAAAGTTAGAAGATCTCATTTTGAAACTGAAAGGTATTTGGAATTCCTCCAGCAATACAGCACACTGGAGTTATGACAAGAATTGATAAGTTTGTTCAGATATTTACTGTTTGGTATCTTACGTAGCCTAGAAGAGGCATATAATCAATACAAAAAGTTGAGACAAAAAATAACTGAAAATAACAAAATATTTCCTTTTGTACAGCTTTGACAGAATTTCACAGACATACACTCTTATGCTGCTATAAGCACACCAACAAAATATATTTGTTTCTGAGTTGAAGCACAGTAGGATAAAGGAAACCATTGCAGAGCTCGTCTCATGGGATTTTGATATGGTAGGCAGTTTTGAAAAAGTACAACTCAATTCACAAGACTGTGAAGAATGATAAAAACAGCTACTGTTGGCTGTAGGCCAAAGCAATTAGCTAATATTGATAACTAGAAAACTAAGCAATTAGTTAACAATATTACTAGGAGCTTTGCAGGATTTTTTTTCTGCTGAAAACAGAAACACATGCCAAAAGAGCCAGATATTCCTTGGACACAATTCAGTTCATTCACAGGGAATGTCTATACTGCCTTTTTTCTAGTCAATAGATTTCATTCATAAATGTTTATTCCTCATGGCTAAATAAACAGCCTTGACATTTGTGCTGGTGTCATAGAAGTGAAAAATTCAGATTTTGATTGTCTTATGTGATGACTAATTCATCACTCTGAGCATATTTCAATATGAATAAAGATGAGCAGCATTATTTAGCCAGAGTTGGGGTTTATATCAATCTGGCAAAAAATGTGTCCTCCAAGACTACAGTTCTCTCCCCCTCACCAAATTACTCTGCCCCATGGTATGTCAAGTAGATTTGATTTATCCTGTAGTAGTTGTAAAATGATGGAGACCTAGTAAATTATATACAATTTTCATAGTAAGATTTCTTTGCATTATGTCATGACTTAATGTCTTTCAACCTCACAGATATTTGAAGCAAAGCTGCTTTCTTCCATTTGTTCTTTTATATAGATCCACTTATTCCAGCTCCTTCTAAAACCTCAAACAACATCCAGCCTCTTCCTGTCTTTGTTTTATATAAGGGTAGAGTAAGTGAAAATACTGTCTAACATTTCAAAGCTCGTCTGAAACTCAAACCTAGGATCAAAAACTAAAAGAGGTGATTTTGAAAATAAGAGTTGTCTTCAGTACCAAAGTATAATGTGGTGCCAGTTTTTCAGATGTGTACTGTATGCTTCACAGTAAATTTATTAGTGAAAGCAGTGAAGAGATCTAAATATAAGTCAATTATTAAACAAAACAGATTAATTGTTAGAAGGTAGCAGTTAACTGGGTAACCAGTAGTTAACAGCTGGTTAAAAGTCATCTTTAGTGCATAATTTTCATTTAAATTCTGGGTCAGCCATGCAGAACAACATTATAAAAGAAGAAACTGACTCAAACAAGGGCTAAGAAATGCTGAAGAGAATCTCTTTAAAGCTTTGCAAAAAGGTACTTTGTTAAATATTATCGATCAGAAAGTAAAGAAATGGAAAAAGGCAACTTCAGTCAGGATTTAAGGCAAAGAAAAAAAAGAGACAAAATAATTTTCACAGGTGTTCCTCTGCAAATTTCTCCAACATGGAGCCTTCCCATGGGCTGGAGGTGTTGGTCCCTTCCATTGGGTCCAAGTCCTTCCGGAAGGAACTGCTCCAGCATGATCACAATGTCATGAGTTCTAGCAGAAAACCTGCTCCAGTGTGGGCTCCTCACTCCATACAACCACATGTCGTGCCAGGACCCAGCCTCCTTTGGGTATCCACCAGCTCCAGCATGGGATCGTCCACAGGCAGCAGGTAGGTCTCTGCTCCACCATGGACCATCATGGGCTGTAGAGGCACATCTGCCTCACCATGGTCTGCACCACAGGTTGCAGGGGAATCTCTGCTCCAATGCCTGAAGCACTTCTTCCCCCTCCTTCTACACTGACCTTCATGTCTGCATGGTTTTCTCACTCACTCCTCTCTTCAGGATGCCTTTGTGGAACATTTTTATCCTTAAATCGGTTCTCTCTGAGCTGCTGTCACAAGCACTGATGTGCTCAGCCTTGGCTACTGGCAGGGCTGTCTTGGATCCAGCTGGCATTGTCTCTATCGGACATGGGGAAAACTTCTCTAAGAAAGTATCCCCATAGCCTTCCTCCCCTCTCTCCTCCACTGCCCCAAATAGGACATGAATAATACAGAACTGGAAGGGACTTGAGGAAGTCACTAGTGGACTGTTTGCCTCTAGGAATGAAAAGCTATGTAATTTTTAACAGATGCTTAGGATGCAATTTCTGAAAGTTCTTGTAGGATTTCACAACTTCCCCAGACAACCCCATTGCTTCTTTAATGTTACTATTACTAAAAGGTTGCCTGATATCTAAAATAAATCTTATTTAATGCTATTTAAGCAGCTTACTGTTTGCTTTGTCTTCCACAGTTTCAGGGAACAGACAGACTTTCTTCTTTAAAAATCTTTTTATATGTTTTGAGAGTTTGTTGCATATCTTTTCTGAATTTTCTCTATTTTAGCCTAAACAGCTCAATAGTTTAAAATCTCTATTTCATATTATTTTATATGTTTTAAACTTGGCTTCTTTTCTGCAGAAATTACATACATTTCATGAAATTCAGTCACAGTAATAATGTGTCATACTCAAGAATGTACCTAATGTTCAAGATGCATCAGGTAAAGTTTAAGGCCTATGAAAGGGGGAGGAGAGAAAAGAATAAGAAAATGGCAAATAAAAAGGTTTGTTTTACCTGACTATGACAACCTATCAAGAAGGCTGAGGTAATTATCTAAAGTAAGAGCTGAAGAGGCAAAACATGATGTCATGGAGTAGGTTAGCCACTTAGAGAAATTTTATGCCTTTTAATTAACTAGGTCAGTGAAGGTCTTTTAATTGGCAAAGTCTCAGTGAAGCAAGCAGTGACCCCAAGGAGACAGGGAATAGAATCATAGAATCATTAAGTTGGAAAAGACTGTTAAAATCAATGTGCCCAGCCATAAACCTAACACTGCCAAATCCACCACTAAACCATATCCCTAAGTGTCACATCTACATGTCTTTTAAATGCTTCCAGTGATGGTGACCCAACCACTTCCCTGGCAGCCTCTTCCAGTGCTTGACAACCCTTTCAGTAAAGATATTTCTCCTAATACAAGTGGTGATCTGCACACATAAGTGCATAAATTCCTTTAACCTCACTTTGCTGGTGTTTCTTCTCTTCCCTTTAGTTCTACAAATAAATTTTATGTCACCTCCTAAATTAGGAGGGGACCTTCCTACATCTGTCCAAGGTTTCTTATCATGTGAAGACTGTTCTTTGCCAATTTTCATCCTGAATAGAATCAGAGACTTTATCAAATAAGGACTGAAAATCCCTATTTTATTTCTGTGACAAAGAATCTAGTGAAGAACTGTAATTTTGACAATACCTAATGTTTCTGAAATGCTTAAAGAAGATATGTGAAAAGTTACAAGGCACAAAAAGGAAAGACAAATGCAAAGCCAGAAAGGCATGAAAATGATGCTACCAAAACTATTTTTTTTTAAGAAAATAATTTTCATGGAAGAAAAGAGAAAGAAATTTAAAAATTGAAATAAGAGTTTGATTTCAAAAAATCACAGAATATCTAGAAGACAAAAATAGAAGCACTTTTGCAGCAAGAGAAATTGACATGAATTGCAGAGGGGTTTTATCAATATAAGGAGTGCTTTTTGTGATTCTCCTTCACATGCCCTGACTATTCTGAGCTTCAACTTACTTCTGCCTGTACTCACTTCCTTGGGAGTAACAAACTCTGGCAATCAGCTCTCTTTGTCTCTCACTTCTTTTTCTGCTTTCCTGAATGGTGTACTATATCTTCTTGACTGAGTGGCTTCCTTTTCTTTCCTGGCAGAGAATGAGATATAAAAGGAGTTTTGCTGACTACAAATAGGAACCAGCAATCTGTCAACTTCTTCGCTGCTACTCAAGGCAACAATGAAGGTTACAGGATCTTTAAAAACAAACTTTCTGAGTTTTTGCCCAAGTGATAGAATTAGTATGCAGACAAGGAGACCAGAAAAGACACACACGTTACCTCTCCTGCATCACAGGCTTTATATATTAGTTTATGTGTTTTAATCTTAAAGTAGCTGTGTGAACCTACTCAAGTTCTCAAACTTTGTCAATACTTTCAAGCATAAATAAGTTAACATATCAGCATGTGGCAGAACAGAAAGTATGGGAATCTTCAGAAGAAGATTTCAATGGACTATATTGGATTAATGGAATGGAAAAAAGTCTGTAAGACCATCATTTTGTGTCAACTGTTTAGTCTCCTATTCCGTAATATTCATTTCATGAGAGCAGCTGAGGTAGAGGGAAGGCAAATTCTAGTTGGGTATTGATATGAGCAAGAAGGGTCAGTGCTCATGAAGGAGAGGTCTCAAGACCTGGTGGTAAAGATGAGTTACACAGCTCATGTTTGAGGGGTGGCGAAATTGAGGTTACATCTCTATCGATAATCTGAGAAGCTGATAGGATTTTATATTTGTTGTCACCTAAGTTTCCAGTGATTTCTGGTCAGAGTTCAGGTATGTCACTCTCCAGGTATTTCCACTCACTTTGAGGGAGACCATTTATAACATTGAGACAGCATTGCATTCTTTACACTGAACTAGCTCATATATGGATAATGCAGTCCCTGTATTAAAGCTAACTTTGCTGGTGTAATTTCTTTTGCCAGACCTTTGGGGTTTACGTGTATTGAGTTCTCATGCTTACTGTGAGGTTCACTTATTCAACCACTTCTTCAATTAGTAATATATTAACATCATGATAGATTTTGTGGCTCGTGAAATCAATTTGCTTGATTTTACTTTAGGCAGAGATCAATACTATACTGCAATGTCATACGGATTCTCAAGAAAACAAAAAACAAAAAACCTAAACAGTCAATACTGTTAACTGGTATTCTCTTTTATTAAAATTTACATGCAGAGAAAATCAAACAGGATTTTTAAATGGATGATTTTATTGAGAAGAAAAAAAAATGTTATTTTTTGATGGTGCATATCATTCTCAATGTGGCAGGATTCCAGAGACACCATATCTACTAAGATATGAAATGCAATTGTTCTGAAACTATTAAATTATGAGAAACTATAATTTTCAAAATTTCTGGAGGTGATTCAGTGGTCACAAATGAAAGAGAGAAAATAGGAAAAATCTTTTTATCTTCCTAAGAGATTAGGGATTTCCTTCCAATTAAGTCAAACAGTATTATTGAAAATTGCTTATCTGGACTAACTTTTCAAAGTAAGATAAAAACAACTTCATATTGTTGGTATTGTTTGCTTCCTGGAAAAATTCAACCCATTTCATCTCAAATGTGTGTAATATGAAATATTGAATGCTTGCCCTGTAATACAAGAGTAGCATAATGAAATACACAAGAGAGGATGAAAGTAATGGCTCCCTTTTTATTTTTTTTTTCAAAAGAATTAAAAACTTTAAGTGACAACTACTGAAAGTAACCTAAAAATAACCTTCAGATGGTTTTTTTTTTTCAGTCTATATCCATAAAATTATGAAGCACAGAACTTTTTTTTTGGGTACTGTACTGAAAATAGCTAGGAGAATAAAAAAGAATTTATAACTGAATAACTTTGTATACGGCTAACCTAGTTTATTTAGTGATCCAGATTATAAATCAGTGATCAGAAACATACTATTGAAAGTAGCAATATGAATTATAATATATCTAATCCTTTCAACTGAGATAGAACTAAGAAAAACATTGTGCATTTTCCCTATACAAACACAGATTTGTGCTACAGGGATTTCAAGTTGTGGCATTAAATCTTTAAAATATATGTTAGCAAAGGAAAGGATGAAGAAAGCAGCAACATCTTTAATAATGTTTTATGCTAAAAGTAATGGTATGTAATGCTGTAATCTAAATAAACAGTAAGTACCTAGAAAAGTACATCTTCTCTCCTGATTGCTAACCACTAGTTGTTAATCACTTCTGGTAGTTTCCATAGTTTAGAATATGAAGCAGTATAATTCTTCTGAATGACTTATCTGAAGGATGCTTTTCCCAAGAGACTGGAAAAATGCAGTCTCAGTAACAGTTGTTGGCTTTCCTTAAACTCCAGATTTTGTGAAAATTGCACCATCTGGACCAAATATTTTTAAATTACCACTTTAAGCATCTCATGTTAAATTGAAATATTATTTCACAACTGCAAAAAAAGTGTTTTCGGTGTATTGGCTATATGAACAGGTATTGAACATATGTCTATGTGACTGATTCTGTCAAAAGGCATAAAATTCACACAGTCATTCCTGTATGTTGCCAAAGAACTGCAGCTGAAATAAATTGTGTATCTCAATTACACAATTTAATAACTTCAGAAAGGCCGGAAAAGGGAGGAGGGGGAAGGAAGCGGGCTTCACTTAATCCTTTGATAAAGTGTTTAATTTATTGAAGTCAGTTTTTCCTAAAATTGCATGATGTATTCGTATTTGTGCTTACTAACTTCAGCCTCGTGTCATCTAACACTCAGAGGTTACAGACAACTCTGACTTCATGAGTTCTCATTGCTAAATCCATACATAATGTCAGATATTTTTGCCATGACATCACACAGACAGATCACACTAGCTGATTAACTATGAAGATGGTCCAAGTCTTTTCCTCTATGTCCTACAGTGACTGTTTCTTCCATGCTTAATACCAACATTTTTCTTTTACTCTTTCTTTGATATTAAAAGTAAGTAATCTACATCTATCAGTGAGGCTGCACCTGAGGTGACTGAGAGGACTCCGGGGTGTGAGTGGGCTGTGCAGCAGTTTCTGTGACCAAATACCTGAGCACAACCCCTGGTGGACCTGGGGGTCCTCAGTAGCCAAGCAGTGGAATAGGGGCTGCACCAGGAGCGACTGAGGGACATCTAGATGGTTCCAGGGCCCACAGTGACCCAGAGTGCACCAGAGTGTGGCAAACAGGGGTGTGGCATGGCAGTGAGGGTATAGCACCACAGTGAGAGCTTGCCTTGGCAGTGAGGCATGGATAGCAGTGAGGGTATGGACAGCAGTGACAGCATGGGATGGCAGTGAGGACATGGACAGCAGTGAGGGTATGGACAGCAGGGAGGGTGTGGACAGCAGGGAGGGTGTGGACAGCAGGGAGAGCATGGCATGGCAGTTTGCGCAGGCATGATGAGCAGAGAGGGCTTCTCTCTGACCATATGGGAACAGCCAATAGAGACAGTAAACAGTCTCAGAAACTGGAAAGGCAGAGCAAAGAGATCCTTTCAGCTCTAGTCTTCTTGGCATATTAGTTTAAGCTTGCCCAGTTATGGTGATTGTGCACCACTAGGGTTGTTTTTTTCTGGTTACTGTTTCAAAGCAGTTGTTCTAATAAAATTCATTGTTGTATCAATAATTTAGTGTCATTTTGTTTTAATAGACCCCAAGGTCTATTTAACAATGAACTTGTTGCCGTGCCTCAAAGGGGAGTCACAACACCATGCTGGAGTAGACCATTCCTGAAGGACTGGAGAACTTCATGGAAGACTGTCTCCCATGGGAAGGACTGCAAGCTGAAGCAGAGGGAGTGTGTGAGTTCTCCCTCTGTGGAGAAATGAGCAGCAGATACAACCTGTGATCATAACACTGTCCCTGTGCCACTTGAGGAGAGGAGGTAGAGAAATGGAATAAAATTAAGATCAGGAAGGAGGGAGGGGTAGGGAAAATATGTTTTTAGCATTTGTTTTACTTCTCATTATCCTACTCTGATTTGATTGCTAATGAATTATATTAATTTGCGGAAGCTGAGTCTGTTTTGCCCATGACAATAACAGCTGAGTCATCTCTCCCTGCCCTTATCTCAACTCATGTGTCTTCATTGTATTTTCTCTCCCCTGTCTGGTTGTGGAGTGAATAGAGCAGTTTTGGTGGTCACCTGGCATCCAGACAGGGTGAACACACCACTTAAGAATATTGACCTCATTAAATGAAAGATAAACACTTTGGTACAAGTGAGTTTCAAACTGTACAACTTTCTGTAGCCTCTTTAGCTTTTTCTATTAGAGTTCTTTCTCCTAGCTGCCATTTGAACAGTTACTTTTTATTCCCTATCATTTAATGAATATTGTGCATATTCCCTATTCTTTCTCTTATCTTTCTTTCCCTGCCCTATGCCATGGTAGTTTACCCTCTATCTTTCTTCTAGCCTGAATTTTCTTCATTTTTGTTAACAGTGACACATTCCCTTTCTGTAACATCATACTGACAAACTCCTTATCCCTATTAAAAATAAATATATAAATAACAATTAATACCTTACAGCATTCTAAAATTTATGCCCTAAATACATCTATAAAAACAATTTTTTCCCCCCATGAAAAGCATTCAAGTTAAAGTGGTAGCTAGAAAAACTAGGCTAGAGCAGTCACAACTAATAACGTGAACTAGCAAATCACAGATGGAACAGTAAAGAAACTAAAAACTTATCTCACGACAAATAAGAAGAGAAATGTTTCAATCAGCTAGGTATCTTAATTCAACTTCCCAGTTGAAACCTGTCAAAGATGTGCTGGCTCAGGCACAGCTCACTATGAGTAAAAGTTTTCTGCTTTTCATTTTTTCCCCATTATTCTACTTTTCAGACCTGGGAACCTCAGTAGTATTTTAATGTTTAATGATTATGGGTTTTCTCCAATAATTCCATTTGAATAATGGTCTGCATAGTGCTACAAAATTGAGTATGGTAAGGTTGCTTTGCCACCTGAGGGAGTGGAGTTCACTTCTCCAAGGAAAGAAATTGTCATTAGACAGGCAACATAATAAATGTTATTCCTGAGCTTCTGCAGGGCACTTGTACCTGTTACACTCATGACATATAAACCAAAATGTGTAGATCTAATTAGTCAGAAGCAGAATTGTAATCAATACTGATTTATGAATATTTCCCACTATTTGTTTGGACAGAATAAATTGTTGCTTGTATAATTTAATCTCTGTGATTTCTTAGTGCTGTTTGTTCGTAAAAATAATAACTCTCTTTATTAGAACTGAAAATTTCTGACTACAGACATCTGAAACACATCTTTTTTCTACATATGTATATACAGATTTCTATGATTGCTCTGGGGAGATGAAACTCCAGGCTTCGAGGTCTTATATAAGAGGAATGAAACCAGATCAGCTCCTGACTGAAGATAGCTTGTCATGTTATGAAAATTAATAGTAACTAGTTGCCAGTCATTCATCTGTTCTTTTACAGACTAATTTCTATGATCTCTAGCCCCAAGCAAGCCTGAGAGTATTACAAGCATCACAGTCTTTAGGCTGGTATGCCTTTGAAAGTGAGATATTTCTAATCATTTTAATTGCTTTCTCCTTGACCTTTTCATTTCTGCCAAAGCTGTCTTGAAACACACCAATCTTTAATCAATATTTCATGCGCTTGTACATCATAATTTCTATTTTGTCATCTCTTTATTGATACATTGATTTATTTTTCTGCTAAAGTTTGGAAGGCTTCCATTTATACCATTTTGTGACTGTGCCAGCATGACCACTGATGTCTAAATAGCTTTGCCTGAATTATAACCATGGAAGATAGATTAGACTGCCAAACACAGAAAAAGAGCATCTGTAAGTAGGAGGTCAGAAGATGACTATTTTTGCTCACATTAGAGTTCTAGAGTAACTGTTATGTACTTTTCTCAAATAGCAAGTGATAGGATGAGAGGCAATGGGCTCAATTTCCATCAAGGGAGGTTAAGATTGGAAAATAAAGTTGTCATAAAAACCATTGTCAAATACTCATTAGAAAATATTTCTCATGGGAAAGAAAACTTTTAGGGTGGAAGGCAATTTTTTTTGAAAATTTTTGCATCCAAGAACACAAAACAAGAACACTGAAGCATGTTCAGAGTCCCTCTGTCAGGAGTATTAGACACAAGAGTTTTGATTTATTTGAATGACTTTGGAGTCATTCCCCTCTTTGGAGAATACTTTTCTGTTTCTGTATTTGAAACACATTGCTTACCTCCTCTTGACTCCATGTACAACAGAAATTACAGCAAATTTATTACAAATCAAGCAGAATAGTTCATGAGATAAACCTCCCTAGCTCACTCCAAATAGAAAATTTGGCAAAATTAAGGACTTCCGTGACAGAGAAATTTGCTTTATATTAATATATATAAGGATTTATGATATAAGAATACTAAATATATATATACACACACAGTATATATAGACATAAGGATTAGGAAATATTTATAAGGATTTAAGAAATATATAATTTCTTTTTTTTTTTCAATTTTCATCTCATTTGTACAATATATTTATTCTTTATAACATAGCAATTTTTGTCTACTTTAGAATTCAAAAAACCATGTACGTGGATGAATTGAATGATAAAACTGAAACAGAACTGGTCTGTCTGATGAAGTAAGACCTTTTCTATATGAGATAATTAATTCTACAGACATCTGTGAGAAGTACTCTGAGGCAGAATAATTTAGGAACATATTTTTTTTAAAATATGAGAATAGCAACTGAATATATCATCTCCTGATGACTCAGAAAATTAAAGTGCAGTTTTAAAATGTTAAATTTCAAATGAGGGGATACAAATAAGAGGTTACAATGGAATAATGAAGGCTAATGGAAATGCTGTTGCATTTCCATGAAGTAATCAATGAAGAAGCAAATATGGTCTTCAGCAGCTCCACAATTAGAATGGCATAGAATGGCAAAATATACTCATTAGTAAATCTAAATAGACAAAAATTGGAGTTGTGTGTTTAAAGGTGTCTTCCCTGTTATTCTATCACTCAGTAACAACCGTCTGTTCTGACAATGGCTCAGTCTGAAAAAAAAATCACAACCAGGATCTTATGAAACTTATTGTCATTAAACACTTTAAAAGCATATAGCATCAGTTTAACAAATTAACTTTATGAGTGGTAACAGTTTTTGACTGGGTTTTCATTGTCATTCGAATTGATTGTTTCATGTTGAATAAAACATAACTGGTGTTTCAAGCCTTCAGAATGCACCACAGTAATTCAAGACCACAAGGATGGTTATCTTACATTGCCTCTTAGTTTTCCTGATTTTTCATGCAGTCAAACATTAGCTATTATGTCTAATGAAACTGTAAAATCAAGTGGATGTACAAAATATAACTGGGTGTAAGATATGTGATTAAAAATGCCCAGAAAAGTGGTTAATAAAATATTATTTGAGCAGCTGTAAGGAAGAGAATGCCCTCTTCCTGTTTTTGGTTATTTTTTGTTGTTTCTTTGGTTTTCTGTGCCTTTTTTTTTTCCCCCTAGTTGATATCTACCTTTCCAGGACACTGTAGATCTACTGAAGAATCTGGTCTGATGGCATAATTCATTCCCTGTCTGCACTGCTCAATGAATGCATCAAAACTACCAGGGCCTAGATATTAAGAGGCTTATTCAAACTTCACATATTATTGCTAGTGTGTCCACTTGTGGAAACTGCTGACTCCAGTAAGTGCATTTTGCATATAAGCAGGACAAAAATATCAATAAATTAGATTAAATTTGTGATACATTGTCATGCCAGTTTTGCATTTGAGATGTCATTGCTTTTTGATTGCCCCTATGTACAGCAGTAGAAACACAGTGATTTATGAAGGGGCAGAAGTTCATATTTCAATATACATCATGCTATCTTAAGTGAAGAAGTCCATCATTGTAGGAAAATAAATTTACTTAGACTGAGTTTTCTAGTTTTGTTAAATTAGAGTGTGAGCAGTTTAGTATTGGTTCATTTGACATATTCAACATAACACCAGAAAAGCTACTTCCAAATACAGCACAGTACCATTTCAGAGATTAAAGTAAAATATACAAGCATTTCTTTTTCCTGGAAATACACTACAGAAATTAGTTTTACCATAATCAAACAAACAAACAAACAAAATCAATAGTTCCTATAACTGTCTGAAATAATTTATATAAGTGTCTTAAGTTCTGTAAGGAAAAAACAAAAATCAGTGTACATTATTTTTTAACTTTCATTTTTAGACCATTGAAATATTAGTGCAATCTTTTTAATCTATTTTTTAAAACAATAGCAGGACTTTTCAATACTTAGATTTAAAAGGGGATATATTACTAACAAGATTTTTGATTTATGAACTCTATTAACCATTGACTTTTATTTTTCCCAAATGTCATAAAGATTTTGAATTGAGATGCTTTTCCACTTATAATAGCAAGATCACACAGAGATAAAGAATAATAAAACCAATAGTATGGATAATAACTTGGCCCAGTTATTTGAAATTATGATTTTCTGTAGATGGTCTTCTTGGGTAGGATCTTGTTATCTTAAATAAGCATTGTAATTTCCTATATGGCAAAATTTAGCATTCTTCAAAAAAAATGCAAGTCATGTTGAGAGAGACTGTGCCCTGTTGAAAACCCTGATCCCAACAATTCTCTTGTAGCCTTCTTTTGTGCTTTGTTTGCTTGAAAATTTAGTAAAACTCACATTTGGAATTAAAACAAACAAACAAACAACTTCATTGAAGAAAACATATTTCCTGGCCTTCAATAAAGATTATATGTATGATTTTTTTATGGCTATCTCCTGTAAATATCCATATCGCTACAAGAAGTCATAGAGATGTGAGAAGTGGTGAGGATGCAATGCACTGTCTGCTTCTGCTCTTGATTTCCTTGCTGCCTCCTTGACTCCAGAGAGAATACTGGACACTGGCAGAGTGTGTTATGGGCAGCAGCAACTCTAAATTGTATCAACTACAGAGCTGATACCATGATACAACATGCACTTTGACCCTCTCTAGGCTCTCATGTAACTAGTAATATTTTGGTTTACTCTGGATTGTGCTTGGAGATACAATATTCTTTGTTCAGCCCAGCATTAAGAAAAATATGTCTGAGCAGTGATGTTCCACTCTGTTTTTCACTTCTTTTGGACCCAAACCAGTTACACCCGAGAAAGCCTTGCAAATCATGTCTCATTATTTTTACTTTGATAGGCCTTTTGGAGAGCTTGTCTGAGGAAAACAGCACATGCATGGATATGTCCAGTGTTTATGGTCTGAAAAAGGCAACTTCAACTCAAACAAGTTATTATAACTCACATTGTGTAAAAAGAGCATCTGCCGCAGACAGAATGAACCTTAAAACTTGCACATGGATGGCATTTAAGGAGAAAAGGAAATGTAACTATACTTTGAAATCCCTCTGTTTCAGCTTACATTTTTAATTACTTACAGATCGGTGTTAAGAATGTATTTAAAACTGTTCTTGGTAACACTCATCCTGAAAATGATAGATAGATGAAGGTGCAGGGTATTTTTTGAATTGTAAAATATGGAAAGAAAAGGAAAAAGAAACAAACCTTTATAAAACCTGTCAGTGATAGCATTTTTTTTTTAGCTTGATATCTGTGTCTAAAAATCAAAGTCCCAGTAGATAAAGGTAAAAGTCACTTAACTGACAATTCCTGAGTGACTGAAAACTGGCATCTGTTCTTTATAGGTTCATCTTTGAGATTTTTCACTAGAAAACAGCAGTTGAAAAGATTATCTCATAGCAGTACTAAATAATAGACTCTTCTACGACATTCAAAGGTCTGAAGCTCCCTGCGGAACTAATGACATTTGTACAGCAAGTGAGGCTGCTTCTGCAAAGGAGGATGGTGGAAGTGGGAAAATGATAGATTTTTGACAGAATGTTAACCCTAAATTGCCAGATTTTCTGAAAGAAAACTGCAAATAAGAGAGCTCTAATAACACTTCTAATAAAGGGCCAGAGTCTTAGATGAATTTTTAACTGGAACACTTCCACTGATTTTGATGTTCATAGCTAATGTTCTGCCCCTGACACTTTAGAGAAAGGAAATAAAGGCCATGTTGCTGTGCTCTGATGATAGATCGGTAAGGTTTTTTTTTTTCGTTGAAGGTATAATGAAGCATTTTATTAAGGATAGTTCCTTTTGTTTGTCATTGCAATGCTTGAAGCAGGGAAATGGTTTCTTTTTTTTTTTTTTCCTTTTTCCACTGGTCGACTTACCTGAAAGCGTAAAAAGTTTCTCTGGACTTGTTTGAAGTAAATATGGATAGTTTAGCCATTAAGCAGTGTCATTGCCTCCAAATGAGATCTCTTCCTATATTTAATCTACTTTTCTACTGGAAATATATTAAGAGGGAATTAGATCCTGAGGTTTTCTCACCCAGGAGATGATTTGACCTTACACGCCATGAATGACGTTAGTACAAGGCTGTAACACATGCAGGAAAAGAATGGAGAAGACTCCATCTCTCTTGTAGAACATGATCAAAATTGCATCTGGGAATTTAAGAGCCATGGGGAAAGAAGGCAAGTGGGCAAGAACATCTTGCTTAAGAAGAATTCAGCTCCAGACCTCATGCTTGCTTGTATTTTACATCTGCATCTCCTTGGCTAGCCCTCCTGACTGGGAATGTCCTTTCATCAGTGTATGATAGTGTAACTTCAAGCCAGGGGTTATGAACTTATATGTCTCCACTATCCCACAATCCTGATGCTGAAGCCTTTCTCCTGCAGTATGAGAGTCAAATTATTTCAAAACAAGATGGGTCTGCTGCAAAAAAAATTACACTGAAATATTTGTAAGAAGTCACTTTGTTCTGCTGCTTTCTGCCACCCACTGTTTGATGCAGCTGTCTGTGTGGATCAGCACAATGACGCCCTTTGTAGACTTTAGGGATTTAAACAGAATCGGGCAGCTATCTGTCTAAAGTCATACAGCAAGAGAACTCAGCTGGAAGAAGAACATTATCTTCTCAACAGGGTAGCTAAATCTGTGTTTGAGCACTCAGGCAATTCCTGCCTCAAGAAACTGGAGAGTTAGGCAGCATTTAAAGTAGATGCCTCTGATTACTGTCTTAATCTTGAACCGAAAGACCAAATTCCCAGTTGAGATGTATTTCCCAGGGTTGTATTTAACCCCAAGGGCAGGTAGCATTACCTACCTGTACTTACTATGACCGTCACCTCAAAACCTGCTCAAGCTTCCTCACCCTGAATGTAGGCAGGCAGAGAAACTACGACTTACACCACAGGGGGTTTTAGAGAGGTTTTTAAATCTCATAAGCACTGACAGTATTTCTCAATAGAATTAGGAAAGAGATAGAGAGGAGGATTTATTGTGCATTATTAATAATTTGGCCCTTCAGGTTTAGCCTATACTCTGAAAACCTTTTAATGCAATACTGTGTACTGTTTAGCTAACAGAGTAAGAAGGTATGTTTGGGCAGGGGATCAGCAATTAAACCAAACCAGTTGTTATATCTCTTCAGCACTACACTCATGTTACCTACATTAGCTAAAATACAGGCTGAGAATAAAAGTTCCCCTGAGGAAAAATAGGGTATTATATATATATATATAGGGTATATAATAGGGTATCCAATACATACATATTGGATACATATATTTTCTCTTGCTATCTGTTTACATGTTCCAAATATTTGGTGTAGACAAACTATTTTGGAGATAGTGGGCTAAGTGATTTACTATGCTGAAACTATCCCTGCACTCCTCTCAACTACCATATATGAAAGTGGTTTCTATCAGCATAAACTTCCTGAACAAACTTTAAATCTTAAGTTTTGTAGCTGCTAGAACAAAGTGATCTAGAAAATCAGCAATGCCTAGTACTGTTTTGGCTTTAAAGACTCTTTTTTAAACATTCTCTCTCTTTATGATTCTAAATTGACAGATGGAGTTCCTAAGTTGCTGACATATTTAAAATTAAAAATAATAAAAACCTATTCAAATTTTAAAACAAACCAACCCCAAGCCTTCTGGCCTACCCTCTGTTCCTTTTTTAATAACTGAAGACATCTTCTTTTTTTTGCATGTGCCTTCTCCTTTCCTGTTAAAGAAATACTCCTCCCTTATTTCTTCTGCTCAATACATGGGCAATTAAATAGAAGAATAAACAGCAGGAGAAAGCTAATTACTAAATTTTAAAAATCTTGATTCTTTTCTCTTACCAAACAAAAGCTAAAAGCTAATATTACACAAGGCAAACCAAAATGGAGCAAAGTGGATCCACCCTTCATTTGTACTACAACAACATTTTCTTAAAGAAGTACATCAGGTTTCAGTTTCATGCTGAAAGATAAATGGTTACAGAGACAAAACCTTATACAAATATTCTGCATCTTCAAGACTGTAACAAATCAGTTTGCTCCTTTAGTTTTACTGGTGGTTACCACATCACATTAGTCTGCATTGGCTGGATTTACTCTAAGAGCACAGAAAAATTGCAAATGTGAAAGCTCTTTTTCACTTCAGATTCCATCATCAACTCTCATAAAACCAATAGTGTTTCCCCCAATTCATCACTTATTTCTAACTCATAGAGAGGTGTTCCTGCAGATTTTAGCCTTTTCGGTTTTCCCCTCAACGTTTTCCTTACTTGGTAAATAGAAATTAGACTGTGAAATTTAATCCACAAAAGTTTGAAGTGAATTTGCTTTTAAGCAAATTTCCTTATTCTGCATTGACTTCCACATTTCAATGAGGTTCTCTGAAATGGAATCCAAATATATTGCTGTGGCGCTTTATAAACTATTCTTAGGAATAGTCCTAAAAAAGAGGCCAAAAAGGCAGAAAATGATGCCCTTGGGTTCTTCCAAGCCTCCTACCTCTCTTGATAGATACTGCATCGAAGCTTCTTCCTGTAAGACGAACAGTTTCCCTGCTCTTGAGTGCTGTGGTTTTGGTTTGTTTTTAACAGTTTCTCAGTTGAGTCTGCCAGCAGGCCCATGGTCTATCCAGCAGCTGTAACAGTGTGCAATACTCCATTCTTCTCTATCCACCTTTCCATGTCTCTGTTTTTCTGTCATAGCTGGCTCTTTATGCCATTGGGCAGAGATCCAAGCCTGGGGCTTTAGCCAGCTCCAAATTTCAGGTATCATTACTGCACCATTAAAGAACCTTCTGAATTTCAATTCTCAAACAGCTTCAGCATAAAATATTGCATACTCTATCTCCATTTTTTCAGCTAGTCTTTTCCCCTTTGTCCCCTCTAATAAATTACTCATAGCCACAGACTTCCCTTTTCTAAAATGCAGTATACTCAGCTAATTATTTGTATAAATTAGGAAAAAAAAAAAAGACAAACAGAGACCACTTAATTGTCACTACTGCATAACTTTAAAATTAGCACTCATTTGCATTGCAGCAGAACCTGATGGGCTCCACTGGGACCAGTGTGTTATTGTGCTTAGTGCTGTACAAACAGAGAACAAGGATCAATCTCTGCCCTAAATAGCCATTAGCTGTGTCAGGCAAAAGGATTGTTCTACCTTATTTAACAGATGAGGTACCAAAGTACAGAGATTAAACAATTTGCTCAAGAAGATCCATGGCAGAACTGAACCCAGGTTTCTTAAATCTGAGCCAGATGTCCAGTTCACAAGACCATTTGTCTTCCTTAGGATAAGTCACATTCTGTAAACATCTGTGTCTTATCTGCTGTCTCAGTGCACCCTGGCTCAGCTGAGATTTCCAGTTGCTATCAATAAGAAAATCTCTCATTTCTGCTCTCTTCTCACAAGAAAACTTTGAAACTTCAGGACATTCAGAACTGTTGAATTTTTTTTTTAAAAAAAAAAAAAAAGCAGCAGGCTATTGTCATTGCCAGGGCCAATGTTTCACGCCTCACAGAAAAACGGGCACAAGCACAATTCAGGTTCATTGCTGTAAACAAGATGTAATGGAGCAGCATAGCAGCAGCCATGACTGTCACATATTATCATTGCTCTACTTGCATATAATTAATTCCTTGTGAAAGATACCATTATAACAAAACAATTTGAAATAATCTCCCAACCAATGTTTCTGCCCTGGAAACAACATATCACAGTTAGGAGAATGGTTTCAGCTAACAACTCCCCTTGTTCTGTACCAGAGCCAACAAGCTCCAGCGCATCAGCACTGCAACTAGCCAGCCCACAACACTGAACTTCCTGGAAACATCTATAGTGGAAACTGAACCTATCATTCCAAGATATTTTAGTAATAAAGCAAGGACTGAAGAGCACAAAATGCAATATAAAATATTTGTACCAGAGATACTTGTGGGGTGGTCTGTATCTGTATGTACATTAATCAGTTCATCTTATACAATCCTCAACAAAGAATGCCATTGGGCAAAGTGAAAAACCTGGACTGTGAGAGTATTTTCTGAATTCATACTACTTCTGAATTCATACATTCATATTCACAGGAAAGTGAGCTCCTCAAACACAGGAAGGTCAATATTTTCAATCTGGCTATTTTATTTTGGATAAAGTCTTCTTCAATACCTCAATATAAGCAGGAATAACAATATATTTAAAATTTTCTTCTTTGACAGTGGTGGTTTAAAAATAGCTTTATCAGAAGTAAACACATCAATAGAGCTATATTGCTCTTTCTATGTATGGTAGTATATTTCTCCATGCTCAGTGCTGAATCATCTAGACGTATCCTAAATGGCCCTGGAGTGTCAGAGGGTTGAGGCATGAAATATCTGATGAATAAGGTCATTAAGGTTATTCCTTTCATTTGCAAGTCACAGAATAGGAAAAAGTGATGCTTGCAGACCTGTAGGGATATGAGCAAAATTTCTAAACCGAAGTGAGGCAAATCAGATTTGAATCTTCCTTGACTAAATCAGCCTGAGCTCATGTTGTCCAGAAGGATGGTTAACTGCAAATCATTTTGAACTGTGGCATTTAACTGGGAAAGTCCATCTGAAAGAAGTGGGCAGAATGGCAAACAGGTACAAGCGCAACACTGTGGTTTATTTCATAGGCCACAGGAAAGAACACAAGGGTG
>JAWWMP010000001.1:95519276-95537956 GCA_035047865.1 Dendrocincla tyrannina
AGTGGGCAGAATGGCAAACAGGTACAAGCGCAACACTGTGGTTTATTTCATAGGCCACAGGAAAGAACACAAGGGTGACATACTTCTGCTACTATTAATGAAACACTATCCCTCACAAAATTAAAACACCTTAAAAGAAAATTTAGAGTATGTTCATGGTTCCTTGTGCAAAGCCACGTTAGGGACTTCCACGCAACTCTGAAAAAAGTATAATATACTTATTTATGCTGTTCCGTGTAATTAACGTATGTGCAACCCCAGTGACTAGAGGGTTCTGTTTTGAATCTTTGCAGTTCTCTCCAGCAGCTTAGACAGCAGGATGGTTTGAAAGTTAAAACACTCCACGAAAAGATGAAAAAGTGCTTCAGGCAGAGACTGGATTTGAACCTCAGCCTCCATTACCCCAGTTCATCCTCACACTGTGATCCACTGGGTGAGGAGCCCCACACTGTGTCTCACACCTCTCCATAGCACTGCATGAAGAAAATGTCTTAAAAGGTCATGCTCAAGCTCGATTGGATGGGAGTCTAATGTATTTTTTGACTACTTCATGCTTTTATGAAAAGGGAGACAACCGGACAAAATATAGAGCAATGCATTTTCCTAACTTATCAGTGTAGAAAACTCAAAACCATTTCATGACAATGAAGTCATAAATTTACAAACATGCATAAACTAATAGTTTTTATACTAATAGTTTGGATCTATTAATAGAAACCCTAATATGTAATTATGTTTGACTATATAAAGCTAGATTGTGCATCATTCATTTGATGATTACAGTTTGGATTTATTAAGAGAAACCCTAATATATAATTATGTTTGACTATATAAAGTTAGATTGTGCATCATTCATTTGATGATTAAAAGAAAATCTAATATAATTTGCTGATTTATACTATTCACTCAAATATTTATAAACCTTTATTAGCGAAAATTACAGAAAGAAATTTTATATTTATGTTCTACAAAATATAAAATGGTGAAAACTTTTTGTACTTTATTTATTTGCTTTTTAATTATTTTTTCTTTTTTTAACTTTTTCCCAGTGATTCTCAGCTGCAGTTAAAATTGTAAACAGAGTTACGTCTCTTGACAGAGGTTGTACATAATAAAAAAGAGCTGGATAAGTAGTAATTTCTAAAAGAGATGTCCAGATAAGGTGCAGAGGGATCATATAGGCACAGCATAACTCATCACCCGAATTTACTTCTCACAATATATTGGATAATATTCTCCTTTTGTCTTGCTATCTAGAAAACATAAAAATACCTTATTATTTTTATTCTCTGGAGTAATAGCAAACCAGGTTGATGAGTCTTTCCTGTACACTGTGTAGAGGATTTCTCCTCTATGCAGGATCTTGCCAGGAACACTGACTCACTTAGTGTCATGGGAAGGAGGCTGTGATTCTCACATCTGTTTGCAACTTCACAGAAAAGGATGATTGAAGGAAAATAAAAATGTCTTACCTTTTTCAGCTTATAGCTGGATTTCACTAGTCTTGTTTACAGTAGTAATTCCACTGAAGCTGAAATATGAGTTCAGTTTTGGTAATGTGGAAGTTACGGTCCAGCAGATTTCTCTGTCACAAGACCATGCCTTTCAAAGTCCCTGTAGGAAATCAGGCATGAAACATGGAGTGCTTAACATTTAAAGCTACAGTGGGCAGATAAAAAACCAACCAAACAAACAAAAAAAACCCCAAACTTTAAAAAGCTGCACGTACTTCCATACACCCATTTGTATGATATGCATCTTCTTAAACTATCATTCCTACCATTCATTATTTTGCATTAGTTTGTGAATGCTGGTATATATATATGTGTGTATGTGTGTGTGGTCCTGTAGAATAAAAACCCTTTAACACCACATTAATTCTTTGAGTACATCTTCTGGTTCAGTTTCATCTGAAAGCCATCAATTTTGCACATTTTAAGATTTTAATATGATTGAGCCAAACTCAATCAGCAGACAGAATGAGGAGATTCTCTGCAAAAGCACCCTTCTAATCTAAACCAAAACACTACATAGCTGAAGCCAGTTTCACCTCTCATTTTTTTCTGTGATGTGGCTTCTTATAGTAAGTTTCATGATTAATGTTGCACTTCTAGCATTCCCTTAAAAATCAATATATTTATAATTAAGAAGGAAATGGGTAAGTCTCAGAATCTGAGTAATGTTTTCTTTTTAACTTATTAAGATTTCCAATTCTATGTTCTCTCAACAGACATTTATTACATTCACAAAGATGTAAAAAAAATTCTGCAAGAAGTATGTTTGCCTAGTGAAATAGATTTTGAATGATCTAGTGCTGAAAGTGGCCATCTTGATATAAAATTCAGTGTTAATTTCTTTATATAACAAGCATAAATGTCTAAGATTCAGCATAGATTAGAAAAATTTTACCTAACAAGTATGTTTAGACTAAGAAAAAAAAAAATAGTTCAACAGTGACAAGTGTAATTTATAATTACTGGAGCAAGATGCAAAGTAAAATTCTACATATTTGTTTTCATGATTTCTCTTGAATATTTTCTGTTTTCTAAAGTGTTTTATTTGTGGATATTTTGGTTGGTTGGTTGGGTTTTTTTGGTCCTTAAACAAGTTGAAATAGGCTTTTTATTCTACATGCGCCATCATTTGAATGGGAAAAAAACCCCCAAGAAACAAACAGAAAGCACATCACATTAACACACATTAATTTTATTTTAAACTGCAAAGGGTTTCAACAATGTTCATTTACACACAGAGACTGAAGTTTAAATTATTAGGTAAAAAATACACCTTATATTTTGCTAATAGACTTTTCAGCATTAAACCCAGCAGCTCTTGGAGTGGGTTTGAAAACAAGTAGCTCATCTCATATTTGGATGGAAATTTATCTCTGAGATGATTGCACAGCAAGAAGCACAAAATCATATAATTATGGGTAACTGGCTTTCTGCAGATCATCACATAACACCAGTGTCACAGAGCCTTTCCACAGAAAGCAATTCTGCTTTTATGTTATGATTATTAAAACCATTGGGGGTGGTTACATGAATTGTAGAAAGATTCTGCTTGGTGGTCTCAGAAACTGTGAGTAGTATGCTTAAATTGCAGGCTTAAAAAACGTTGATCAATCTTTTAAAGAGTTCTTTTTGTTCAAAGTTTCAATTCAACTTTGTTAAATGTGGCTTTCTGAAAACTAGCCCTAGAATGTAATATATTTTCAGGTATATTTTACACTAATCATTATTTAATATCAAACATATATATGCCTTGGAATATATTATCTTATGGTATATTAGCTCCCTCTACATCTGAACACTGACAATAGAGTAGAAGCAATTTTCAAATTGTCATTTTACCAAGTTCATGCTTTGATTTTTGAATAATCCACATAATTTTAGTAATGGATGCATGTTTAGAATTATCATGGAAAAAAATACCACAACGGAAATAATTTTAATGGATTTCTCCTCATGTTTTTTAAGGATAGAAATAAAATGCCCTTGCTTATCTAGCACCATCACACAAGCATTTCGTGAGTAGTGCTCTTTCTAAGGGGTAAAATGACTGGAGAACTCTTCCAATTCCATTAATTCTAAACAAAAACGCATCTTCCACCTCTATTTCAGCTTGTTGCTTAAGTTCAACTTTCTTTAAGCAGTGATTAAGAAATAAACAGAAGTATCTGGTTTTGAAAAGTAGGCAGTAGATAACAGAGTGTAGACTAAATACTAGAGAAAATAGGAGCAGGAGGAAGAAAATAGAACAGCAATACAGTTTTATATATTGTCTAAAGTGATTGAACATAGATGTGATTTGAAGTGAAGGGCTGTATAATATCACTACTAACCTGAGCACATGCAAATTATTTCTGGGCCATATGGAAAACAGTGTCTAGAAGCCTCATTCACACTGAAGCTATGTAGTCCTCTTTACTTTCTATTACTATGGAATATGAAATATGAATGCCTCACTAGGAGATTACTAGGTTGAGTTGGCATCTCTTTACCTACAATCAGAGGGTATCTTTTCTGCATAAAAAGTGGAAGTTTTGCACTTTTGCAAAATCTCCAGTATATACCCAGCTAGTGAAGAATTCTCATGAAGTGAGAAACAAAAGCCAGCAATTGTGTATAATTGTACTTAGGTTCATTATCCCACATCTGGCTACTCTGGAATAGACAGTAGTAGGTGAAATACAACAAAATCTTGTCAAAAACCAGATGTTAAGACAGCACATTAAAGCCTAAGAACTGTACAAAAAAGGAGAGCCAGGGTAATACATATTCTGTTTGTTAATTCACTGATCAAGCTTTTATCCACAGCTTGAAATTCCTAAAATGCAGTGCAGATAACACAGCTGGTAATGTTTAATTAAAATATTTCTTCTGCTTCAGTGAAACTTAATTCTCTATTGAATCATATTCAGAAACATCTTTGCTGAGAAACAATGAGGAAAGACAGCATTCCCAAGTGTGCCCTCTCTTCCCCACACCTAAGAAAATATCAGAGATTATCTCAGTTTTATTGTCAGCATACTACCACAGAAACACCAGACTTCAAAGCAGAACAGTCAGTGAAGTTATTTCTTTCCTCATGAGCCCCCTTCAGAAGGATGTGCTCAAGTTACTGTAGAATCTCCAGTCGATCCCCAAACAAGACTAGGATAAGAAGGAAGAATAACCAATAACACATTTTATAACAATCAGAAAACTTCAGTAACTTAATTTGGGTAACTAACAGAACTGCAATGAATAGATTCTATGACATCACTCAGATCGCCAAAAACTTCCCATGGTAAGCTTTTCCAAACTTAATATTCACTAATTGCTTACATGCACATAGAGGATTTTTTACACAAATAGTTGTAGGTGACCTTTTCCGGAAATCTGCTGAAAGAAGAAAATACAACTTGAACGTGTTACAGGGCAGACTCTGATCATCCAACAATATTTGCATAACACTAACAGCTAGTGCAATTAGAGCTCAACCTCTTCCAAAAATTTTCCGATTTGCCAAAGCTGTTCTTGTAGTGCCAAACTTGGTCGTCATCTACCTACTTAACAGCAAACAAAAGACCTTCACCTCTGTTTTTGCCAAACACCAGTATTTTGACATTTTACCTCTCACTGGTACAAACAGCACAGAAACCATCTCCTCTCTGTGTGGCTCAAATATAACACAAAATTAGTACTGCAAAATGATTTAACAGTAGTGCTCTCCAGAGAGACAGACTAGATAGAAAGACAGATGATGCAGCAGAAGCCTAGAAACCTTAAAAACAAATTAGGTTTGAACGCTTTTTAAGATCAAACTCTATATCAGCTCAAAATAACTTTTGTGTGATAGCCTTTTCAAAATCGAATGAAAACTGAGCTTCAAGGCTAATTTTCTCACTAAACACATCTTAAGTATTGTCATTTTAGATCTTATGTGAAGCTAATAGCAAGTAAACACCTATATTTAAAAAAGGCCTTGAATATGACCTTTAAAAAGACCTTGCAACTAATGCTGTTACTAGTCTGTAAACCAAAAGCGGCCTACAACCCATCTTGACTTGGAAAAAGCATGATTTAGAAACTATTTAAGAAGCTACAGAAAATTGTCAGAGCAGAGAAACAGATGCAAGAGAGTAGGTGGCAATCACTTAACTTGTACATTATAACCTTCAACCAATGATTGAGCTGCTCAAAACGCAAGCAGTTATTTTCAAAGAGCAAGACAAATCCTTGATAAGGATTCAATTTTGTTCCTATCAGCATTTTCCAGATCAATACTTTACACAAACTGAAAGTTTCTCCTCTCTCTTCTTCACCAGTTACATGTCATTTGCTGAATGAAATCAATTTTCCACTAGCCAGTTTCACAGGTGAAATCCTGTCAACCACAGGATGAAGATGTTTGAAGCACAATCAGCATAAGCAAAGATCTTTATCAGAGATATAATTGTTTCAGAAAAAACTACCTATGCCCCGGCATAAACTAGGCTAACAAAATTATATGATGCATTATGTTTACACTGTGATGCTTTATCATTGCAGCACAAGGCTGTGACTTGATCAAAAAAGTGTGCAGACTGTCACACAACAGCAACCTTGAAAAAACATTCAGCTTGCAATTTCTGTACAGTGAGCATACATGAGGGAGTTCTTGATATATCATGGCCTATGTGAAAGTACACATGGCAACTCAAATATAGGTTTCCTCAGGATGCACTAGCTCAAAAATAAAAGAGAATTCCAGCAGTAGATCTTGAGAGAAGATAGAAACTGAGAATTGGAGATGGTGGAACATTGGAAATGAAGGGATAGAACTGGATTTCATGTTTATCCTTGAGTAAGGATAATTTACCATGCAATCTCTGCAGGAACTAGATGAGGAATGAAATAAAGGAAGAGGAAGCAGAATAGTCAAGAGTCTGATACAGTGTAACAAAGAAGAATTGCTTTGAGTTAGGTTTTTGAGTTAGGCAGTTAGATCAGAGAAGTATTTAAAGATAGACAACCCTTTTGGAGCAGAGGACAATGATAAGAACATTATCTATTTGCTCTTTCCATGCATAGGAATTTCTATTTTTTATTTTACTCATTGTAAAACTTTCCATCTTTCATAATTAGTGTAAATATTTCACATAGTAACATTGTGATTTTAAGTAACATGCTTCCTGTCCCCAGTCCTCCAAGATAAATACTTTCACAAGTGGACAAACTTGAGCATTCATTTTCCTAAAGACTACTTCAAGAAAATATAATAAAAAACTTTATATTTCTTGACATTTTTATTGTTTCATAATCACCTGACTAGACTCTTTTCATTATTGTAGCTATTAAGTAGAGCAAAGAAAAAAAAAAAGGCACAACAAATTGTGAATTTGGGGATTAAGTCCTTAGAAGAACTGGTCCTCCTCTGCATTTATTTTAGGGAAACTCATCACAATACTGTTTTTGGAAACACCAGCCATTTCAGTTATTTCCAGTTGAAATTACTGGCTTTACTTAACCTAAATACCTAACAAAAAGCAAGCATCACATCAAGAAAACTAAACCATCTCTCTGAGATTATATAAAATTGTCCCAGTACTGTAACAGAGAGCGGAAATTCACTTACATGAATTTTCTACAAAGTGCTGTTTTTGCAAATATAAACCTTGGCTGAAACATGAAATTACATTTCCTCATTAAAATAATAGTTTCATTTTAGATAGACTAAATAGTTTTAATTAATAAACACAATATTTGAAGACAGTCAAATGAGGATTTTATTGAAATAATTATGAAAGTGGCATTAAGTTATCTGGCTTTAAGAGAAGTGTTACTTGTTCTGAATAGCAACTGAGTAATTAGAAGTGGTGGCTTATGAGGATTTCCGCACAGAATACAGAAAACCCAAGAATGGATCAGTTCTGTGCAAGACCTGATATAACCAGATGTTTATACAAATGTTTAACTTAATCTAATTTATGGCTTTATTTATATAGCTGGGGGGATACCAGGCTTCAATTTCAAATTCTGGTGGAATAGAGAAAGTAATCAGAATATTCACAAAATTTAAACTCTCCTGATTGGAAAATTATGTTTATTCTCTTTGAACCACTTGGCAAACTGTTAAATGAAGGAGCAGCAGTGCATGTTACCTCTCTCAAACTGAGATTCAAGACACCAATTGCAAATGGCCTTTAAGAGAACATCTTGGAATTTGCTGGAAGTTCATCCCTATCTTTCTCATTTTGCTGATATATTATTCTATTTTCTATCACACAACTTCTGTATTTTCAGAGCCCCAAATCCTTTATGGAGGAGGCTAGTCACTGTAAGATTAAAGCTTTGAAACCTCTGTGCATAACCTGACAAATAAAAACAGCTACTCAGCACCCTCCAGCTGTATCTGAATTCAAACATCCAATACAGCCCTCAAGTTTTATCTATTCACATAGTTTCTTGTCACCTCACTGAACAAAGTGATTCTGGTAGCATGAACTATTTAATGTTTAAGGACAAAGAATCTGCATCACTGCATAAGTAATTTGAGAATAAAACATAACCTTAACAAAAATATACTGTCAGCAGTCCATTCTTCAGAGAAGCATCACAGCATCTTTATCTTTGACTTTGTTGTTATTACTTAACATTGAAAAAAATCTCTTCATTTTCCCACTGCAGAAAAGCCAAGTAGTCATGTGTGACTCCTTCTTTATTGTCAAACAACTAAAGGAGCAAAATCAATAGTAGGATTGCAAGTTTTTGTACGTACTTTTCCTGAAAAAGAACATGGTCAGCCAGCACAACCAGTTTTATGCATACCTGAACAATCACAGAAAGAAGATGCATACACACACACACACACACACACACACACACACACACACACACACACACACACACATAAAAAGCTTGTTCCACTCCCTATTGAGCAATTTGTCACTGTCTTGGCACACAGTCTATTTTGTGCCAGTACAGTGTTACATTTTGATTTGGTCCAGAAGAGAAGTTAATGCGTAAGTAATGTAAAGAGGAGACTTTAAAAAAAAAAAAAAAAAAAAAAAAAAAAGGAAAAAAGTAAGGAAACAACAGAGAAATCCTGTAAAAGAAGAGGAAATTTGGCAGGTAGTAGAAATGTCAGTTAGAAATAAAAGCAGAAACCGTAACATGCTAGTACCTAAGAAGTCTTTACTGAAGCAGAACTATATTGAGTTATTCTCAGCTTAGATAGTCTAAATCAGGGGATTCAAACAGGCACTCCTTAGTCAGGAGTCTTGCAAGATAATATGCTTTCAGATGTGTTATTGTGTGCATATAACTAAGTCCATGGGTTTATGGAATTAAAAAGAAAGCATGTGAAGCATGCAGAGTTTTCTTTCTTTTCTATACAAACTAGAATTTCTACTTCCCTCTGAGAAAGGGACAGTACTTTGGAAGGCTATCAGGACAGTTTTTAAGAGAACTCAATGACCTTGCCTCAGTCATTCATTCAAAATCCCTAAATCAAAGTCTGAATCTAGATTTGTAGAAGGTAAGTAATATAGAATACAATTATACTCCCACTGTGACAATGAGAAAAATGCTGCCTATTAGACTAAATCTTTAATCTCTCTATAACTGAAAGTACTTTTTTCTCCATAATTCAATTACAGATTTTTTTAGTGAAATGATGTTCAGATTTAGCAAGAAGTCAGATAACCTTTCTGCTTCTGAATATCCATCTAGTACTTGCACTTAAATGTTCACATTTATGTCTTTTGTAGCTTCGATATTGTAATTTACTTATGATACAATTCACTGTTGTTCAGAACTACATCCTTAAGTAATCTTTGCATGAACACATTCATGATTCATGAACAAATTATTTAAAGTGAGTATCCAAATTTCCATATTGGAAAGGATGCCTATGGGCACGTGTATGAAGATGCTGTTTTTCTGATTAAATGTGAAGTGTTTAAGAGCAGACACACAGAGGGGTTTTATTACAACCTGTTTTGACTTCAAATGAATATTGCTGCAAACCATAGGAAATAATTTTAAGACTTGTTTTCAGCTGCTCTGTAGTACCAGACAAATGCTTAAGCCTCTTTCCACTTTTTTTTTTTTATTTTTATTTTTCCCCTGAGATTCTTCTCCCTGATCGGGAAGGTCTGGAAATGGATACTGAAAGGTGACTACTATTCTTCTGTAGTGATATGTTAAATGGAGAATAGTCTCACTTTCTGCAGGTACACCCTTCTAAACCCAACATTTTAAAGCCCAAAACTTTAATCACCTCTTGACAATGTGTCAAGTGTCAATGCTTTCTGAGCTTTCTCTACCTATTTGACCCCATAAAAGACTTTATCAGGACATAGATAATAGAGGTCAGGTACAACAGTGGAGGATCTGAAACACAGAGAGACAGCATGCAGGGAATAGGAGTATGGACATGGGATCTTAAGAGATGAGGCCCTGGCTGGCGTCCACAGCTACAAGCCATTTACGAATGATTGAGTGGTTTTGTTGCAGATCTTTTTTTGGCTTTTTATATTTTTTATACAAAGAAGACCCATAGGTGATCAAAAGCGGTTCTCAGAGTAGCACAGATAAATAGTATATAAATAAAAAGGTATCAAATTCTCATGTAACCTGGAGCTATAGACCCATGAAGGAATAGATAGCTGTAAAAGTATTTTAGAAAACATAAAAGTGACCCCAAGTAGAAGCTGAAGATTAAAGAAGAAAACAGCAACCACAACACCCATCATATTCCTAACAAAGTACTCCAGACTCTGCAGATCTACAGTGTTGCCATTTCCAGCAGTCTGAAGCTACTAACCAGCTACATTTTATTTTCATAAAAGTAATAGGTTTTATTTTACTTCTGTGGCTGTCACCATTCCCATTTCAATCTAACCAATACAGTTATCCTATTAAAAATATTATCTTCCATTTTAGTTAATTCTACCTACCCTATTCAGCACAAGTCAGGTACTTGGCATTCAGATGGTGTTATATAGGAGTATCTTGGTGAGGTTGGGTAAAATCACCAAATTAATAAAAACTAAGAATTTGAGCCCCAAGAGGGTATTTTATTTTGTACAACATTATTTTGCTTCTATGTTGTGCAAATTTCTGTGCATTCATAAAAAAAAAAAAAATAATAAAAAAAGGAAACCTCTTTCACTTTGGTGTTAAAGAATGGGACTTGCTGGTTCTAGTCTTCAATGATGACAAACACCAGTGCTCAACTGACATTAGATGAACTATATCCTGGCTTCAGACACATATGTAAATTAAAGCAAGAGAAGAGAAATATGGTAATACATGATGTAGAGAGATTTAAGAGGTATAACATTTTCTTTATATTTGCAAGTGCACAAACTCCAGTCACTGAAATTTGTCTACATTTAAAAGTAAAACTTCTAACAATTTACCACATCAAATATTTTGGACTTGATATCCTACTTAAGTAGGATAATTTTGGTCTTGAAGAAAAAACTTAAAGGCTTTTATTTAATGTTATTCACAATTTCATAAAACATGGCATTACCTAATTTATACAAAATTCATAGTTCTGCATTCTGTAAAAAAAGAAAAAATGTGTACCAGCATCTTCATGTAGAGCAGTCTAGTCTAGTGAAAGGCATCCCTGCCCATGGTATGGGAATTTGAACTAGATGATATTTAAGGTTCCTTCCAACACAAACCATCCTGTGATTTGAAGTTTTCTTAGATTCATTTGGATTCACAATGAATAGATGTGGTATGCTAAGAAGCAAAATTTATCTTTGCAAATGAAACCAAGTGCCCAGCAGCTGAGTAGCTGGATGTACAAGATACAGTTTAGAAATTACAGCAAGTAGCTCCTGTACTCCTGAGACAAATGGCACTTTTGAGTTCTGCAAATACTACTACAAATAACCTTATTGAAAATCAGAGGAGAGAACTCTCAATATATTTTTTCGCTTTATGAAAAATAACCCCGTTTTATTCCTCCCAAAAGAAAGAGGGTGTATTTGTTTTTCTTTCTTGCTTAGAAACACCACTTCTATCTAGACAGATACTAGTGTCATGAGAAACAAAAGAAAATAAGAGAAAAATAACTACTCAGGAAGAGAAAAAAAAAATCTACCTATTTGAAATCCTTCTTCTGCCTTTGGTTTTGTTGCTGATTCTTTAATGCAAGTATGTATCATGCTGTGCTCACAGTGAAGTGCTCCACAATGGCAAGGAAATACTGTAGCAGAGTTTGAGGAAAAAACCAGAATCCTTAGTTGTTTTATAGGTTAAGTACATGGTTTTGGGGCAGATGGAATGCAAAAGAAAAATACAGTATTTGAGAATAAGCCTAATTAGGAGAAAATTTCAGATGAAGTAAAAACAATTTGTAATTTCTATTGCAAATGTCAACAAGATGACACAATTCCAAAAATTTCCTTATTTTGAATTTTATTTTAGGAAATATCATCTTTCAGATGCTACTCCAAGGGAAAAAAATATATATTGAATTCTGAGGTACATTCAGAATCTTTGAGCAGAATCTTTGAGCTCTAAATGTAACTCACTTCTACTCAAGGGAAAAAAAATTTTTCAGCTTTTGAAGTGGTACTGTATGCTGCAGTTTCTACTTAGGGGATAGGGCCCTTGCGGATATGAAAGTTATTTTGTATTCAGGTTTATCTTTTCTTCAGAGTAAGAATGGGATAGTTTTCTCCCCATGTGAGTCAAGCAACATAATGGCAACTCCTCTGCAGCAGGGGTGTGATCTAATGCCCAGCATCTCTGGGAAGGACATCTTCCAGAATCCTTCCTGGTACACTGTCAATGATATGTTTCTGCCATACTGAGGGTGCAGGCATCAGAGGCAGCACAGTCACAGACTGTCAGCACAGAAAGGGGGCAGAAACTCTGCCAATGGTACCGCCCACAGGCTGGGCAACAGTAGTGACATGCCATGGTGCACAGTTCCCAGCACCAACCTTCAAGAAACAGCCCCTGGCCCATCAGAGGCCTCCACCCAGAGTGAGCTCCTAAGGGAAGACACACATCTGGGGCTGTGTGGTTACCTGGTACCCCTCACTGAATCTGGGATAAACTGGTAGAAACTATATTGTCAAGGAAATGAACTCCAGGAGGAAGACAGCGGTCTCTGCAGCACCAAAGATGTTGAAAAGGAGAGCGGATGAGAGAAGAGCAGTGGATATTGTTTATCTTGAGTTTAGGAAGGCTTTTGATATTGTGTGTCATAACAACTTTATAGATGTTGTTTTAACCCTAGCCAGCAACTAGTCCACACAGACAGTGGAATGGAGGAGAGAATGGGAAGGGCACAAGTAAGAAAACTCATGAGCGAGATAAGAACAGTTTAATAAATGAAAAATAAATAACCAGTAGTAAGAATTATTATTAATTTTTATTATTAAATGAAAAAGAAAAAATAAACCCCAAGAAAAATAAATTATATCAATGAAAAAACAATTGTTCATCACCAACTGACCAATGCCCAACCTGTTCCCAAGCAGTGTTCTCTATTGGCTAGCTTTCCTCTTAGTCTACATTTGAGCATGATGTCATATGGTATGGAATATCCCTTTGGGCAGTTGGGATCAGCTGTCCCAGCTGTGTCTTCTTCGAACTCCTTGTGCACCAGAAGCCCAGTCACTGCCAGGGCACCATGAAAAACTGAAAAGTGTGGCTTGGTGTAAGCACTGCTCAGCAACAACTAAAAAATCAGCATGATGTCAACATTGTTCTCATCCTAAATCCAAAACACAGCACTGTTCCAGCTTCTAGAAAGAAAATTGACTTTATCTCAGCTGAAACCAGGCAAGGATGAAAACCAATCTCCCTTTGCTGTTGTTGGGTTTTGTCTTGTGGTTTTTTTTGTTTGGTGCAAGTCTTCAGCAGTCCTTTATAGAAAGGGGTTTTTTTAAGATAGAAGGTGGAAGAAGACAAACAAGATAAATTTTGGTGCTTTTCTCTGACAGTACACTGTAGGTGTTCATCACTAACATTTCATCTGCACTTGCTGACAAACCTGTGTTTGTTGTATATGAAAGGGCAGGGGAGGAAGAAGAGGCTGCAACATTCAGATTTATGCATTTGAAATATATTTTAAAACATCTTATATATAATTTTTTTCCAAGCTGATCAACTTCATTAAATGAAAAATCATGCATGATGTGATTTAAAGGGAAATAAAGCGATGAAGAGAACATCCCAGTGAGATAAAATATGAAGGGTATTTGAATGCTCTGAACAGCTTTTTATGAAGAATGAAGTATAGGAGGCAATCTTATTATACCAAGTAGTGATATATATATATAAAATTATATATATATATATGTATTAAGTTCAGCTATTGATTAACTTTTAACTTTATGCTTTATTTACACAGGAGAAAGTATCATGCTAGTGATATTACCTGGGTAAAATTTAATTCTCTGACATATGACCACCAGCAGTATCAGGATGCTCAATAGCATTTTTTCAAAATTCTAAAGCTGCCCAAAATTGTTAAACTTCTCCCTACACCCTTTTATACTACTTTCACTTTGTGCTATAAGCTCTTACAGAAACCATGGTGCTATATACATTGCACTACTAAGGGTTCCTGATATGAATCAAATTCCTTAGCCAGTAGCTGCCACAATCAGAGCTTCCTGCATATCCATGATTGCAGGGAAGCTGTGCAGTCCAAAACAAATAGGAGAAGATGAACTTCACAATGTTCATGGGAACTCAAGGACTGTGAAATCTTCCTTTAAGTCTTCTATCGAAGTCAGCTTTTCAGCCTCTCCTACATTTATTCCTGGTTTATAGTTTGTCTACGAAGCCTATGGAGCAAAAGCTTGATAGTACAGTACTTACATAGTCTGCATATGTAACTCTTAAACACAGTTAATAATCATAGTCGTATCTGACAATTCAGATTAATTTTTTTCTTTTTATTGTTTTTCCTTGCTCTAACCACTACAGCTATGAACTCCAGTTGAACAGCTAAATGTATTCTGTAAATAATTCCAACATGTTGCCTTTCTACATGATACATTTGCACTGACAGGATCAGACTGATCAAACACATGTTTAGTGCCAAAAATGGACTTGTTTTCAAAACAAAACCAAAGAAAAAATCTTTTATGAAAGATGTTAGAATGCCCAACTGAAATAAAAGCATAAGATGGAGAAAATGAAGATTGCTAGAAAGGTTAAAGAATATCACTATATCAAAGTGTGTCTATGGGAGGTTGCTGAATATCAGTAGTTCAGCTACAACCAGTGATGATAAAATTGTAACTTAAAATCATTATGAAGAATTGAAGGACCACTGTCAATCTAAAGAGAAGTCATGGATTCAGTAATTCCCAAAGATAAAAACTTTGTCCTACAAATGTAAGTGACCCCTTTCTCCCAAAGAATCTCTGTGTTCTAGTTTGTCTTGCTACATATATATATATATATTTCTGTGCTTGGTTTGTTTGGGGTATTTTTTAATTAGTAACAGTGCATCATTTCACTTTGATATAACTTTGAGTAGAATTCAGCTGGGAATGAAATTGAGAAATTATTCACAGAACTTTTCTGTTTCCAGTCTCTGGACTTCTGCTATTTTCTGATTTGCCCCACTAATCCAATGCAATACTACCTAGAAGATTTTCTGGTCTCATAAATACCATGAGTTATGGCTCCTTCATTTTATCACCCAGAAATATGTCTAACAGATCCTGGGACAGAAGTGATTTCTGAAATTATGAATCACCTTCTCCTTTTGAAACTGCTTTCCATTTCTCATTCTTACTCCTCCTATTCCCTTTAAATAATTTCTCCTTGTTATTTATATCCTTCTATGATTTTAAATTCCTACATGTCCTTCTACCAGTTATCATTTAGAAAAATCTGATGAATTTTGGGACTCATCACTTGGTCACCTCAAACTACTAAACTAATTTTTTTTTTAAATTTTATTTTTATTTTATAGTTTTGTTTCTTACTAACCTTGTCTCTCAATGGATTGTGTGTGTTCTCATGGGATCAGTGAAGCTCCTTTAGGAGTTGTCTTCATGATTTTGTCATGGTAGCTTCCAGAAAGGAGCATGTACTTATGAGACAAATGATCTAGTTCTGTAAGATATCAATCACAAACATGAAACCTTGAAGAAATTATTAATAAACCTAGTATTTTTAGACAAAAAGTAATCAGGAACATTTATTAATTGATAAACCAGTCAGTTATTTACCTGAGGTTTTTTTTCTTCAAAAGAAGTTACAAACACAACTTTTTATTTTTATCCTTTTCTTTTTTCTGAAATTACTTGAATGATAGCAGTGATAGAAACCAAAACCATCTAAGCTTTCTGAGACAAACTGTAAGCTTTTAGAAATATTTCATTTCTAAACACAAAAAAAAAATAAAAAAATAGGATAGGGGAACCCCTTTTCTGTTATGGTCAGATAATGGCTCCATATAGAAATTTATAAATAGACCCCCTCTCTGGTGTGCCTATGATTCCAATATAAAAATGAAAGAATATTACTCCACAATTTATAGCAAGTTCCCCTCTTACTATGTTCTATAATATCCTTTTTTTTATTATTATTTGTTTAATGCATACCTAGATAAACTTCAAGTTGTTTCTGTTTCTCCTTACTTTGCATAGCAGTATGTCTAGCCTGAATAGAAACTGCTAATACACAGACTGCAGACGTTTGTTTTTTAGCATTTGATTCCCCAAACTCAATATGTTAGTTTCATAGGTATAACTATTCTATTTTCTCTCAAAGTGTTCTGGTCTGACTCCAGCAAGCAACTAAATCCCACACAGACTCTCACTCAACTCACTAGCAGTGAGACAGGAGACCATCAGAAGAACAAATGTGAGAAAACTTGTGGGTTGAGATAAAGACAATTTAATAGTGACTTTAAAGCAAAAGTCAAGTACACAAACAAAGCAAAACCAGCAATTCACTTGCCAAATCCTATTGGCAGGCAGGTGTTCAGCCATCCCCAAAGAAGATGGGTTCCATCAACATGAAAAGGTGCTGTGGGAAGACATTCCAAATGTCCCCCTCTTCCTCTTTCCAGCCTTACATGCTGAGCATGACATCATAAGATGTTGGATATCTCTTGGGTCAGTTGGGACTGGCAGTCCCAGCTGTGTTCCCTCCCAACTCTTTGTGCACCCCCAGGCTGCCCTCTGGTGGGATGGCATGAAAGGCACAAAAGACCTTGAAACTGTACAGGCCCTGATCAACAATAGGTAAAAGACGCCTGTGAAACATCAACACTGTTTCCACCTGTGCTGATTTAAAGGTAAACCAGCAGGAAAAATGAACCCAACTCAAAAGAGATTATAAATCAGAGTTGCTAAAAAGATTACATTTAAGACAATCATACAGAGAAAAATTGATTTGAACCCACAAAACCCAGATGTATAACCCAGAACCCTGGGGCATGAACAAAATGGTGTTCATTAGCCCCTGTGCTGAGCACCACGTGGTCCCCCTGAGAAAAAGTAAAAGGAAAGGAAAACCTGTTGGTGAGGGTCATGGTCGCAGTCTTGTCAAGAGTGGCAGTCACAGTCTTTTTGAGGTTCTGGCCCTCCTCTGGATCTGATGAGTGGTACCAGAAGTCCAAAACCTGAAGATTAAATATGCTCAGGTTCAGGTGGGAATGCCCGGTACCTCCCCGCAGGGTGGGAAGTTTCACAATGGGTGATTTAACTGTGTGAGTCATGAGATATTTCTGGAATCTTTGATGGTCTAGGTCATTGCAGTTGCCTATTGTGCCAGTCCCTAATGGCCCATTAGACATGACCTCTCAGGCCATGTCTATGGAGGTGCTGATGCCTCCCCAGATGGGAGTTATCACTGCTGAGTCACTGGTGTGAAGACAGAAACATTCCAGTGCCTCGCAGGGTTATTTAACACCCAGCTTGTAGCCTGAGGGGTCAGATGTGCCCTGGGCAGCTGCTTCAAATGATCCATTATTAACAGTTCATAAGGAATGAAATAGAGGGTGTGGAATACACAGTTTTGGTCACATCCACATAATGATACAATGGTCCAGGCTGCTGTAACTATGACACCAGCACAAATTCAAAACAGCTGTACTACCTACTGTGAAGAAAACTGAATATTCCAGAGAAAACCACACACACAAATAGGCAAGGGCCATCACCTTCTGTACTATATAAAAAAAATTCAGTTTATCTGCCACTTTTATTGATTTTAACCTCTTTAAAGGGGTAGTAAATCTCCCACTCTTATGCATAATATTTGTTCTTTTGTAAAGGTAAAATTGTCTGTCTCTATTTCTTCCCCATCAACAAAGTTATTTGCTTTCTGTACTGTCTTCCCATCTCCTTTCTTTTCTTCTTTTCATTCTTGCATTGTGAATTCAACACCTCCAGTCAGTCAGTTTTATGATTTCCTTTTATTTTTACTTCCCCTCTCCTATGGTACATTGGCTTTGCATACAGATCTGAAAGAACATTATCTGTTTCAGCAGATTAAATATACATTGACTTTCAGAATTCCTTGGATGTTTACAGGAAGGAATCAGGGTCATGCCATGTAACTATAGCGTGAGATTGTAATTCATTAGGGTAGTTATGCTAATGTTGCATTTTTTTGTGTTACCTGTGTTACAGGTGCGATGGTTTGACCCTGGATAAATGCCTGGTGTCCAGCAAAACTCCCTCAAGGCCTTTTCCCCTGCCCCTTTCCTTCCCAGAGGGAAGGGAAAAAATAAAAACATCTAGGTATTTACAGCTAGAGACAACAACCGAAAGAGGAGCTTCGACCAACACCGCGGGCAAAGCAGAACCTAGAATAATGCTCAAATTTATTACCAACAAACTAAAAACTAAAAATAAGAAATAAAAACAGGCCAGAAACACCTCTCCACCACCACCCCTTGGTCTGTCCATGCCCCCTTCTTCCCCCGATGGTGCGGGGGACAGGGGAATGGAAGGTATACAGTCATTTGCTGTTGGGTCAGCCATTTGCAGATGTAAGTCCAAAAGTTAAAGCAGCAGTTCTGCCTCAGAGGGTTTTCCTGTGGGCTGCAAAGGGGACAGCTCATTTCACCACAGTCGCCACCATGGTCACAGGGGAATCACAAGTGTGAGTCCTCCCCCTGCGTTACGTGGGGTCCCCCCCACGAGAGAGAGATCCTCTGCTCTCTCGTGGGTCATTCCATGGGGTGCAGTCTCTCATGAAAAG